>JAWRVZ010000062.1:2880000-3195000 GCA_037043235.1 Rhodeus uyekii
ATAAAATGTCTTCTCGAACTAGAGAAAGATGGGCGGGGCTTGATTGTGTTTGTGGGGAACTGATTGGATGATTGGACGGTTGTGGTTTGCTATTGGTGGATCTCGTGTGAGTGACAGGCTGCCCCGCCCTCGCAGCGGTAAACACGTCATCAGAGAACAGAAGAGAGGTTTCTTAATGGCGTAAACATTAGGTTTCATTATCTATTGTAAAACAGATAAATGAAAGACTATTTCCACAAAAATACTTTTATTTAACAATTCTGACTTTTTTCTTGCAGTTCATTCTTTACACATTTCTGAGAAAGAAAAAAAAAGGAGCACATTACTCAGGGGTGGGCAAACTACATATCCCACATATAACCCGCAGACGCAGATAATCCGCACGCTCATATAGCCAGCGGGTTTTGTGTAAAAAATCGTTGGCATAACCCTCACCCATATATTTTGTGTAAGATCACGTTTCGAATTTCAAATGTTGCTCACATGACTTCAATTATCCATAACTGTTCAGGCTCGGTACACAGTGCTTGTGCGCGAAATTCACACAATAAAAACACAAACACAAGTCAGAATCAGAACAGAAAAACAAAATCTCCAGCTGCGCTCGTCCCTTTAAGAGTGTTGTGTTGATCAGATGAGAAGAGCCCGCCCTCATGGCAGCACAGCCAATCACGTCTTCTTGCATGATTGACAAGTCAGACAGCCTATCAGAGTCAGCTGTCAGAGTGATAGTGGAAGTGGAAGAAAAATGAAATTTATTGATGTATATGATGTGAGTTATTAAATGAGAATATAGATGCTTGAGTTTTTGGTGTCTTTTTACACAACAGTGTTGCTGCGATTTGTTTGATGAAGCGATCGGCATTCACCTACAAAAATGTACATATACACAGAACAGTGTATGTTTGCTAACAACAAAATGCATATGCAAAACCACCACAATAAAAAACACCTTCGACTCTTGATACAAACCTTTAATTATATTCTCCAACAATGCAAACACAAAGATTGCTCACAAAATCACAAAAAAACGTGCGGGATGCTACAGCGTTTTCCCTCAGACGAGATCAAAGACTGGGAGTGAACCATGAGCGGACGTGCAACGCAAACTCAGCGCATGCGCAGTGAACTAGGTACGCTAATTAGTCACAAAATAACCATGTGAAGTGACGAATTTGTCGCTTTTTTTGTGCTCGAGATATTAGATTTCGGCGACAATAACGAATCGACATTAAAGAATCGAAAATACTAAGACAAATGGGGAGTTTTTGGCGGTTCCACTTAAATTTTTTTGACATAATACGGTTGGCGAGTTAACCGTGAGTCGAGATAAGTGAACTCCACTGTACATGGTTCGATTGCAAGAACTGATAAGAATGTCAACGTGTTTCTTGAATGCAATGCAAGTCGCTTTGGATAAAAGCGTCTGATAAATGCATGAATGTAAATGTAGGCTACCACAGTTTTTGGCTAGACGCAATGAAATCATGTGACTACACTCTCATTATGAACAAGGTCAGACGCAATTAAAGCTGTAGTCATGTGACCACACCTTCAGGACGACCTACAGGTGCATTAATGCCCTGCTGTTATTACCAAAGAATCAAACATAATTTGTAAAGCTCAGGCCAGATTAGCTCTACGATTCTGAATCGTAACGATTCTGAACCATACAAAGCCTTCATGTGCTTGCAGAACCAGTAATTAAAATGTGTAAATGTGTAATTTCCTGAGATCTACCACCTGACCGCTGCAGATTTACAGTGTTTTCGGGTTGACCTTATCAATGACCTTGAACTGAGTTTGCTTTATATATGCATTATAGTGCAAATACTATTTAAATAATAGAGTTGATGGTGTTATATTGCTCTCATCAGTTGTGTTATTGTTCTCCAGCTTCATGAATGTGTGAGTAATTATCCATATGCACAAACGCCCCTCCTCGTGATCAGAAGGGCGTGTTGCTGTCGGGGGAGATGAGCGGCTCTTCAGGGGAAAGCGCTCAAAGCTTCAGCCATATGTCACTCCTGCGTTGCATCATCAACAGAGGGAGTTCATTCAGGCTCAGAGCTAATCTTGCCTGAGCTTTACAAATTAGGTTTGATTCTTTTGTAAAAAAATAAATAATAATAAACATTTTCCCTCAGTTTCACAAACCAGGCTTAAGCTAAATGCTAAGTATTAGCATTAATGCTTAGCATTTTCAGACTAAAAGGCATGTTTGACCAGTTTTTAACTGAAACCATGTGTTAAAATATCATTGTTTTGTTGAACACCAGTAATGTTTCATTCCAAGGCCTGTTTATAAAAGCTACTTAAATGGCATATTTAAACTAAGGCCTAATCCTGGATTAATCTAAACCCTGTCTGTGAAACCAGACCAAAACAAGACTAAGCATTTAAACTTACCAAAAGGGACAGTGAAGATGTTAGCATGGTTTCAGAACAATTATAGCCTGTTTCAAGTAAATGCTGTTCCTTTTAACTTTCCTTTCATGAAAAAATATGAACATTAACAACAATCAGAAATGTTTCTTGAACATGTGACTCTGAAGACTGGAGTAATGATGAATAAATGACATTTTAAAATAGAAAAATCTATATTTTAAATGGCTACTTCACAATATTACTGTCATTTTGATTAAATAATTGAGAGGGTACTTCTTTCAATATATTGATAATGTTATTGGCCCTAAACATTTGATAAGTCCATAAGCAGACAAATGGAAGAAAGCTCTGTCATGTCAGAGCAAGTAAACAGTGTTTTTAACAGCGATCTCCCTGCGGTCGTCATTATGAGCATGTGATCCGCCGCGCCAGAGGGAATCCGCAGTCCCTGCTCATTATTTCCCTTTGTGTAAATATGGTAAACATTCAAAGCCCCACTCAAACACACACATTCACATCAAAATATTTCCTAAACCGAAGGCACTTCAGAGCTGTACAGACAATATCGAAGGTTTTCTGAAAGGTTTATTTGATTTTCCACATTTAGTTACACAATGCCCATCAATCAATCCCTCCCACTGATTAAACCGGGATTTACAGCCCACCTTTGACCTCTGAACTCGTTCATTAGGCCCTGTGCGCTTTCTTTCCTCAGCATTTCCGGTTCCTAGAACACAAACTCGCGGTTAAATCCCATCCAACTGAATCCTTTTGATCCAACAGCAACCAAAACAAGTGAAAAACAAACTATAAATAAACATCTGACATCATACATTTCATTAAAATACTGGGGAGGAAAATGAATGTAAAAGAAACAGAGTAAAACAGTTTTTTTGGATCATCTTTATAAACTGAACGTTGCACATCTGACCACACAGAACAAGGCCTGGTGAGTAAACCTGAACACGATTAAAAGCACCGAACACGCTTTTGGCAAAGTCTGTTTTGTTGTCGGTTTTGGCGCACACACTATGATAAAGATTAGCTGACCCACACGGCTTAAAAGACGTTTAGTGTGTTGTATCAGAACACTTGCTACTGAAGAACTCATGTATAAAATCGATATTTCGGCCACAAGGTCAATTAGAGGTTGATGGCAGGTTCAGGAAACTAATTCCGAATATATATACAATGCCATAAAATCCAGAATTAAGCTTTTGTTTTCCAAACCGCAGTGGATTCTTCAAAACATGACTAATAATATCCACCCATCACATGGATGAAAACAGCGTACGAATGACTGAATCTTGCAGTGCTGTGGCATGAGATTAATGTGTGTAATATTCTTCAAAACACCGCACACAAATACTAGGATCGCCCTTTGCTGGGAAAACATTTGACTGGTCATTTCTAAATGAACACCTGAACAACATTTCGCCTATAAACCAATGTGACTGTTGTCTTGCACAGACGGTAGTGCATTTAAGTTACAGTGCAAGTTAATGTAAAACGGCCCAGTGTTACAGGATGTGGAACGGCAGACAGCTCATTGATTTTCAGCGGACAAGCTGTCGGTTCATAACACAACAGCACTGTGAAAGAAAGGCACAAATATAACATGAGTTGAGGAACACTGAGAAACAAAGGTCAATTCCAGAGAAGTGTTTCACAATACTGAAGAGGAGTTTTGAGTGAGTTCACACTTCCACAGGGCTGGCGTTTACGTCTGTGGGCATTCAGTGCCCCGATGCAGGCTAGCCTCAGTGGTGTCCATCATGCTGCAGTCCAAGCACACTCTAGGTGGCACGCACCGCCTCACTCGGTGATCAGATTCTGCACATCCCACAGCTTCTTTGGCCTGTCGAATGCAGTTGAGCCACTGCTGTTTGTTGAAGGAGTCGCTGGCCTGAAAGGAGTGCGACTGCAGTTGTCCTCCACTACGAAACACCACCCGGAAAAAGTTCTTGGCTGGACAAGGACAAACAAAGATTGAAATGTTTATGGCAGGTTTTAGAAACGTGTTGTTTTTGCTCACACATTTTAAATACCTATCCTTTTTTGTCACTTTTGATGAAATTTGATTCTGACTCACTCCGTTCATGGTTGCTGAAGGCTCCTCTGATGGAGCCACCCATGCGCATCTCTCCATCCTGCAGGTCTTCCCACTCCAGGTCTCTCACAGGGATGGGCTGCCGGTAAAGCTGGTACCACAGCTGCTCATTCTGGGTAATGGCCCGTGTGATCACCAACACGTCCTGAAACAGGAACACGTGCAGCTTCTGCAGAACGAGAGAGAAAGATAAACTGGTTTGTAACGGAATACAATTCTTTAATAAATGTTTGATGCACATTTAACATTTAACTGACTAACTTCAAGATTTAGTTCACCCAATAATAAATCCACATGTTGTATTAAACCCGTAACATCTTCAGAACAAATATAAATAATTGGTTCTTGCTGAAGCTCAAACGTGATGCATAACACGAAAATGAACCTCATTGGTTCTCGCTGAAGATCAAACGTGACGCGTAACACGAAAATGAACCTCATTGGTTCTCGCTGAAGATCAAACGTGACGCGTAACACGAAAATGAACCTCATTGGTTCTCGCTGAAGATCAAACGTGACGCGCAACACGAAAATTAACCTCATTGGTTCTCGCTGAAGATCAAACGTGACGCGTAACACGAAAATGAACCTCATTGGTTCTCGCTGAAGATCAAACGTGACGCGTAACACGAAAATGAACCTCATTGGTTCTTGCTGGAGCTCAAACGTGACTCGTAACACGAAAATGAACCTCATTGGTTCTTGCTGGAGCTCAAACGTGACTCGTAACACGAAAATGAACCTCATTGGTTCTTGCTGGAGCTCAAACGTGACTCGTAACACAAAAATTAACCTCATTGGTTCTCGCTGAAGCTCAAACGTGACTCGTAACACGAAAATGAACCTCATTGGTTCTCGCTGAAGATCAAACGTGACGCGTAACACGAAAATTAACCTCATTGGTTCTCGCTGAAGCTCAAACGTGACTCGTAACACGAAAATGAACCTCATTGGTTCTTGCTGGAGCTCAAACGTGACTCGTAACACGAAAATTAACCTCATTGGTTCTCGCTGAAGATCAAACGTGACTCGTAACACGAAAATGAACCTCATTGGTTCTCGCTGAAGCTCAAACGTGACGCGTAACACGAAAATGAACCTCATTGGTTCTTGCTGGAGCTCAAACGTGACTCGTAACACGAAAATGAACCTCATTGGTTCTTGCTGGAGCTCAAACGTGACTCGTAACACGAAAATGAACCTCATTGGTTCTTGCTGGAGCTCAAACGTGACTCGTAACACGAAAATGAACCTCATTGGTTCTTGCTGGAGCTCAAACGTGATGCGTAACACGAGAACGAACCTCATTGGTTCTTGTTGAAGCTCAAACGTGACTCGTAACACGAGAATGAACCTCATTGGTTCTCGCTGAAGCTCAAACGTGACGCGTAACAAGAAAATGAACCTCATTGGTTCTTGTTGAAGCTCAAACGTGACTCGTAACGCGAGAATGAACTGATTAGTGGATTAATGAGTGTTAATATTAGGCTTGTGTTTCTTGATGTCACATGGTGTTCAGCTGCAACACCAGTTACATTACTTGACAACTGCGGCACCACCGTCAATCCCCTAAAAATCATTTAGTTCAGTTAGAGAACAGATTAAATGAAAAACTATTAAACACGAAACGTGTCTGTTCAATTCAGTGCAAGCCGAACTAGAGTCAGATTTCACCTCACTTTAGCTATTTCGTCTCACTCTTGATTGAAAAGATGATTGCAGAAGATTCAGTTTCAAAGTGAAATGTGAAGGCGCTTATTTAAAGGTTATCATTGCACTGTTTTATTGTGTTTTTTTATTATAAATATGAAAAAATCCTTAATGATACCGGTATTACCAGTGTCATCAAACGTTGTTTAACGGGTGGAAAAATGTCCTTCCCCCACATCCCCAGCTTAAAATCAATCTGTTCATCACATAAAGCGATCGAGTCCCTTCAGAAAATTTGGACTAAATCGCTCGATCAATATGGATTAGCTTCACGATCGCTTTATGGACTTTTTCGAGAGTTGAAGTAGTAATTACGCAGCTGTCAATGGAGGGAGAGAATTCGCTCAGATTTGATAAAAAATATATTCATTTGTGTTTCGAAGATGAATGACATGAGGGTGAGTGACACTAAAATGTAACATATGAGCCCCTTTTGTCTTAAAATACTGGTTTCCCCTCAAATGTGCACTGCGAGAGTGATCATTAACAAACCAAAGAGAGTCACACCTCTCTTCATAAAATCGCACTGGATTTGAAGCTTTATTAGAAGGGTCTTCAGATGATGAGAAAAGCCTTTTGTTTCCATGCTTCTGTTGATGCTTGTTTTGTCTGACAGTCTGTATCCAGTTTTAACGTATGGCCAGACCTCTAAAATATCAGGTTTATGTTGCAGCTTCTGTCCAGGAATCCTGGTACCGGGAGAGACATGTCAAGCAACAACGACAGCTGGTTTGGTTTTTACTCGCCATTTAGAAGAGGGTTTGAAATGGATTCAATCAAAAGGTTATAGATTATTTCACACCTACTCAAAAACAAAGCACAGTTGCTCATGAATATTGTAATGAAGGACAGAATGCCTCGACCCGATCCAACTCCAAGACGGTTTCAGTGCATGAAGCACACGGTTCATTCACGCATTTTCTCACCGCTATGCTACAATAAACTTGCACATTGAGATCTTCAACTGGCTCATCTTTGCTTCTGAATAAATACAATGCTATTCAGATTTGATGCCACTATTCTGGATGAATCTGGTTCTTCAAAGATTTTGGGGGTAATGTGCGGTTTTTCCACCAACACCTGAATGACAAATAAACCCCAAAACTAGAACAAGTTCTTACGGCTCCTCTGTTGTTCTTGAGCTCTCCGTGGCAGCTGAGGATCCGCGAGCTGTCGATCAGTAGATCTTTCTGGCCGCTGTCCAGGTACAGCAAGCGCTCCTTGTAGTAACGGCACTCCGACTCGCCCGTCTGAGTGTTAATATCAGCAACGATGCACTGGATCATGTTAATCTATGAGTTACAAAGAGCAGCAGAGAAGATTAGGCCACAGGTGTGAAACATGGGCACCAGAGGTTCATTATTTTGGTGTTAGCAACACAAACTGCATGCACATTCGTTTGATCAATACACACTACGCAGATTTCAAGTGAACTAGCACTTGGAAAAGAAGACTGATTGAAAGAGTAAGAGTAACTCACCGCTTCCTCCAGGAGCTGCTGGTCGGGATGGGCGTTGGGCGTGTGTTTGAGGATCTCTCGCAGCAGCAGCGGGTATTTGACCAGGCGACTGCGCGGGATGTCCAGGAAGTTCCAGAGGTCCAGTTTGCGGCTGAAGGGCGACTCCAGGCAGCGCTGGAGGAAGTCGTGCACCCGGTGGTCCTGTTTCTTATGGTCCAGCAGTGCTTTGGCTGCCACCTGGTTACTGCAGTAGCCGTTATAGGTTTCAAGACAAGGGAGCTGCAATGAGAACCAAAGAGAGGTTTTCATGAACCGGGAGGTCCAATCCTGCTCCTGTTGGCGGTGCGTCGTTGGGTTTTTGACGCCAATATAAAACTACGGTGCTCAGATTCAAGTACTTTTCACAAGCAAGCTTCACTTAAAATGAGGAGCAACTTGTAGGTCAACAACTCAGAGAAACACAAACCCGACTGCGCTTAGATCTTATTGATCTAAGATGGCGGCGCGAGTACATCGCGAGGCTCGGGGTCTCTCCAGTTTCTGCAATTTTGCAGTATTACTCTTGCTTATCTCGGGTCTGTTTGTGCAGAACAGCTGTGCCTTTACATCGTACACCCGAAGTGAGCTTTTGGATATTGGTTTGCAAATTTCCAACGGTTTTATGGACAACCTTCGACTCCTTCCTGAAATCCCCAGGACGCCCGAGGCAGCGCATTCTTCCCGGCCGGGCGGAAGTGCTCGCAGGCGGCGTCGAGATCGTAAACAAAGGCGAGGCAAGCGTGGAGGACTTAGAGCTCGGCTAAAGCTTACACCACACCGGCTCTCTCTACCCAGTATCTTCCTCGCCAATGTTCGATCGCTAGTGAACAAAATGGAGGAGATTCGACTCAACATGACACACAGCAAAAGACGTCTGAACTGTAACGTCCTTATCTTCATGGAGACGTGGTTAAATAGCGGAATACCAGACTCCACTATTGAGCTCACGGGACATCACACGCTCCGCGCGGACAGAACAATAGATGGATCCGGTAAGACAAGGGGAGGCGGATTGTGTATTTACATTAACAAAGCTTGGTGCACAAACTCTGCTGTTGTTGGGAGCCATTGTTCAGCTAACCTAGAGTTTCTCATGGTTAAATGTAGACCGTTCTATCTGCCGCACGAGTTCACTTCCACCATTATAACTGCAGCTTATATTCCCCCGGATGCTGATGCCAAGCTTGCTATGAAAGAACTTTATGCAGCCATCAGTAAACAACAGACTCTTCACCCGGAAGCGGCGTTTATTGTTGCGGGTGATTTTAATCACTCTAACTTAAAGACTGTGCTACCAAATTTCATCAGAATGTTTCCTGTCACACCAGAGGAAACAAAACCTTAGACCAGGGGTGGGCAAACTATTTGTCTCGCGGGCCACATTGGTTTCTTAAAATTGACAGAGGGGCCGGGGTGAAGGTCGTACCTGTACATTTACTTATAAGAAATCCTAGAAAACCTGTATAAAGTATAGTTTGCTCTTAAATCACTCAACTGGGACACGTGAAATTACAACAAAACATTAATACAATTTAATCGACAGAAAAACCATAATATGCAATGTGACTGAATCATATATTTGCATCACCTCTAGATTGACAATCACAGGCGTCCAATCACAACTGATCTCTGGAAAAAAGGGAACTAACCAATGACGTTTGATGTTACTATAACAAGAGCAAGCCCCGCCCCACAACTGACAAAAATAAAAGTGCTCGCGCGAGCAAAAACAGCAGTCGAGAGCGGGCAAATGTTCGTGCATGCGAGTGATTAAAATGAGCTCGTGGGTACCCGTATTTACGTGTAGCTCTGTTTTCCGCTCGCGGATGTAATTTCCGAGCGCGTAAACATCAGTTTTGCGCTCGTTCCTTTTTAGCACGGAATTAACGCCATAAAGGGGGGTGTAGAGGGGTTTGCGACACACGCCTACTCTCCTGCACAGCTTCAGCGCCACTGCCGCTTGCAGCCGCGACAGAGTGACATTACAGGGAAATGTAAAATGAAGGAGGTTTAATGCGGGCCGGATTAAAAAGCCCAACGGGCCGGATATGGCCCACGGGCCGTAGTTTGCCCGCCCCTGCCTTAGACCATGTCTACACAAACATGGCTGGGGCTTACGTGGCAACACCTCTCCCCCACCTGGGACAATCAGACCACATCTCTTTGTTCCTCACCCCCAAATATTCACCCCTCATCAACTGTGTGAAGCCATCAGTGAAGACCATCAAGGTGTGGCCTGCGGGGGTAGATTTCACACTCCAGGAAAGGTTTCTACACACAGACTGGAGTATGTTTGCTTCCCAAGCCACCAGTGGTGCTCACACAGACATTGACTGCTACACATCCTCTGTATTGGATTATATTAATACCACCATTGACAGTGTTACAACCCAGAAACAGATAACCACATACCCAAATCAGAAGCCATGGATGAACAAGGAAGTGCGACTCCTGTTGAAGACACGCAATACTGCCTTCAGATCAGGAGATGCACAAGCCTACAGCACATCCAGAGCAAATCTGAAGAGGGGCATCAAAAAGGCCAAGCACTGCTACAAGCTGAAGATAGAGGGACACTTTTCCAACTCTGACCCTCGACGCATGTGGCAGGGCATCCAGGCCATCACTGACTACAAACCCACCCACTCCACCCCTGCAGCCACTGATGTCAACTTCCTGAATGAGCTAAATGACTTTTATGCTCGCTTTGAAAGAGACAACAGAGAAACTGCAACCAAGCTCAAACCCTCAGCTGATCACCCTCCAATCACACTCTCATCCACAGACGTCTGCAAGGCACTGAGCCGGATCAGCACGCACAAGGCTGCTGGACCAGACAACATCCCTGGACGTGTCCTCAGGGCATGTGCGGAGCAGCTCGCTGGGGTTTTTACAGACATTTTCAACCTGTCTCTTGCCCAAGCAGCTGTACCAACATGCTTCAAATGCACCTCCATTGTGCCAGTGCCAAAACACTCTAGTCCGAGGTGCCCTAACGACTACCGCCCTGTAGCACTCACACCCATCATCATGAAGTGCTTTGAGCGGCTGGTCCTGGAACACCTAAAAGACTCTATACCACCCACATTGGACTCACATCAGTTTGCTTACCGCAGCAATAGGAGCACAGAGGATGCTGTTGCCATGGCACTGCACTCTGTGCTCACACACCTGGACAATAAGAACTCTTATGCACGGATGCTGTTTGTTGACTTCAGCTCAGCATTCAACACTATCATCCCGGCCAAGTTAATAGCCAAACTTGGAGACTTGGGCATCAATACTTCACTCTGTAACTGGATTCTGGACTTCCTGACCAACAGACCCCAGAATGTCCGATCTGGATCCACCTGCTCCACATCCATCACACTTAACACTGGTGTACCACAGGGCTGTGTGCTAAGCCCGTTTCTCTACTCCCTCTTCACCTCTGACTGCAAGCCTGTGTTTGGATCTAATGCCATCATCAAGTTCGCAGACGACACTACGGTGATCGGTCTCATCAGCAACAACGATGAGACTGCCTACAGGGAAGAGATCCAGCACCTGTCCACATGGTGCAACGAAAATAACCTGCTCCTCAACACCACCAAAACGAAGGAGCTCATCGTGGACTTCAGGAAAGAGTCACGAGGCACACACAACACCATCCACATCAATGGAATGGCCGTTGAGCGTGTCTCCAGCTTCAAGTTCCTGGGGATCCACATCTCGGCTGACATGACCTGGACAACCAACACCTCCAGCCTGGTCAAGAAGGCTCACCAGCGCCTCTTCTTCCTGAGGACACTGAGGAAGAATCAGCTCTCCTCGGCTATCCTGGTGAACTTCTACCGCTGCGCAATAGAAAGCATCCTGACGAACTGTGTCACAGTATGGTATGGGTGCTGCTCTGTCGCGGAGCGCAAGGCACTGCAGCGGGTGGTGAAAACTGCCCAACGCATCACAGGGATTCCACTTCCTGCCATCGAGCACGTCCAGAGGAAACGCTGTCTGCGTCGAGCTCGCAGCATCCTCAAGGACTCCTCTCACCCAGCCCACAGACTGTTCTCCCTCCTTCCCTCCGGCAGGCGTTTCAGGTGCCTCCGGACCAGAACCAGCAGACTAAAGAACAGTTTCTTCCCCAGAGCTGTCTCTTTACTGAACTCTAACCATTGCTGACCCCACTCCTCTCTCACCCCCAGCCCCACCATCCCACTCCCCTCACAGACTCCTCCCCCCCCACCATCCCACTTCCCTCACAGACTCTCCTCTCCCCCCCACCACCACCATCCTACTATCCTCATAGACTCCTCTTACCCCCCCCCCCCCACCATCCCACTCCCCTCATAGACTCCTCTCCCCCCCACCATCCCACTCCCCTCACAGACTCTCCTATTACCCCCCCCCCCACCATCCCACTCCCCTCATAGACTCCCCCCCCCCACCATCCTACTACCCTTATAGACTCTTCGCTCACTCTGTTACTTATTTGCGCCATTTGCACTGCTGACTGTTCATACAGTAACAACTGTTTACACTTGCACCTTGCACTACTGTACTTTAGCTGGAACATGCTCATTTGCACTACCAATTGTTCATACAGTACCAACTGTTTACATTTTGCATCACACTTATTTGCACTGTCCATGCTCATTGCACTACCTTAAATCTACTGCTTACCTTAAGCTAACATACAATTGTATACATCTACCTGTAAATTTCTGTTTATAGTTAGAGACATCTGTATATTACATTTACAGTACATACCTGTAAATGCTGTTTATAGAAAGAGACACCTGTAATTATATTTATGGCACACACTTCCCTGTCATAGTAATAACCATCTGTATATTTATATTCATTGTACATATTACCTGTAAATCCTGTACATCTCCATATCCTGCACTTATGCAACCATTGTACATATCCTGCACTTGCTGCTATTGCACTTCTGGTTAGACCTAAACTGCATTTCGTTGCCTTGTACCTGTACTTGGGTAATGACAATAAAGTTGAATCTAATCTAATCTATCTAAGCAACATTTGTGTTTTTTTCATCAGAAAGAGGCTGAAAAACATCTTACCCAGTCCACTAGAATACGGCCCACATAATCGGTGGAGCCGTCCGGCTTCCGGGCCTCTCGCAGTCGACTCAGCAAATCTACAAATCACAGAGAAACAGTTTGGGTCATCTATGTGTGACAACCAGAGCTTAATTTGTGACGGAACCTCGGAAATCCGATCCAGCACCTCGTTTGTGGGATCCCTTATTTCATACGATCAGAAAAATTAAGTATAATAACATTAATGTTATAATTTACTTGTTACATCCATGTTAAATATATAAAAAGTACAGTAATACCTCGGTTTACGAGTGACTTAGTATACGAGCAAATCGGTGTACGAGCATTGTATTGTAGCCGCTCAATACAAAATTTCTCACAATCTTTTGTGAGAATTTTTTATGCCGATAATTCCATGCCAAAAAGGAACGAGCGCAAAACTGATGTTTGCGCGCGCGTAAATTACATCCGCGAGCGGAAAACATAAATACGGGTACCCGTGAGCTCATTTTAATCACTTGCGCGCGCGTGACATCTAATCTGCGCGCACGAACATCCAAATATTGACTTAGTATCTCGAAATAATGAGAAACTTTCTCAAAATAATGATTTAATTTCTCATGCTTCTCTGCATGGTCAAAGCATGTAAATGCGAGATCACAGCAAACATGACACTGTGTAAAACAGCTGTTAAAGTCAGTGTGTTAATCAATAATATAATTAAAGAACATGAATGATAAATCATCAGTATAGAAGAGGGGATTCCATAATATATAGTATTTTATTCATTTGTATTTTTGTGTGAATGAACAAGCAGCAGCACAGTGATCCATGGATTTCAAACAGAGGAATAATAGACTGTTGTATTATAGTGTTGTATATAATATTGTATTATGGTGACTCTGTATGCTGAAGCTGCACATCAAAGAGCATCCGCAAAATTCATGTTAATATTAACACATGTACCAATGCATTTTATGAAGACGTTACACTTAAACTTAACTGATAAATACAGTGTTAATCCAACAAGAACACCTGTCTTAGTTAAAGTCCGTGTAATATATAACATGCAATCTATAGTAACATCAATTATAAATTATCAGTATATTATGCACACTTTTCCATGCGCATAGGAAGGCATGGAAGTGGAACAGAAGCAGGGCGGTAACTATGATATTGAGGAGCCAGTGAAAACTCTTGCATGAAAAATGCATATTATGATTTTTCTGTCAATTAAATTGTATTAATATTGTTTTGTTGTAATTTCATGTGTCCCAGTCGAGTGATTTAAGACTATAAAGATGGAGATAATATATTAGCTAGCTGTTTAGCATTTGAACACATTAAACACATGTGGAAATACCCAGATAAATCATTCAGGCTCTGCAGGAAGTGTTTGAACTGATTAGGAACTTTTTTTTTTTAAACCTAATTTTTTTAAATCTTGTGAACAGATATAATATTGTAATATTTGGTGGTGTGGACGGTTATTCTAGGAAGGTATGTTTACAGTCTGTGTTGCTATAAGAAACAGCTTTAACCATGTTTGCATTTGATTTAGTGTTACTGCTATCAAGGTCAGTTCCATCACTATGAGTTCTAAACAATTCCTGGTGTTTACATTTATGCATTTGGCAGAAATATAAACAGGAATAATTTGCGGTGAAAAATAGGAGCCTGTAATACATTTTATTCTAATGTACATTATATGTCCTTTACCTATATTTCCCTATTTTTCCCGTTGTATTTGCAGATCATGTACTTGAATGCAGCAAATAACAACATAACATTGACAGCATACAACTTTCTTTTCAGAAGGTCGCACCTGTGCATTTACTTTTAATAAATCCTAGAAAACCTGTATAAAGTATAGTTTGGTCTTAAATCACTCGACTGGGACACGTGAAATTACAACAAAACAATATTAATACAATTTAATCGACAGAAAAACTATAATATGCAATGTGACTGAATCGTATCTTTACCTCAGCTCTAGATTGACAATCACAGGCGTCCAATCACAACTGACCTCTGGAAAAAAGGGAACTAACCAATGACGTTTGATGTTACTATTTAATGCTACAAGAGCAAGCCCCGCCCCACGACTGACAAAAATAAAAATACTCGCGCGAGCAAAAACAGCCGTCGAGAGCGGGCGAATGTTCGCGCGCGCAGATTAGATGTCACGCGCACGCAAGTTATTAAAAATGAGCTCGCGGGTACCCGTATTTACGCGTGTAGCTCTGTTTTCCGCTTGCGTATGTAATTTACGCAATTTACGTAAACATCAGTTTTGCGCTCGTATATTAAAGGCATGGATTTTCCGCCATAAATTTTCCTCTCATCTCCATCACGCCAGCAGTGACAGGTAAAGTGCGCGTTACAGTAAATTGTCAAGTATTTTTTTTGTTTAATTGTCCATTATTATTAATTAGAATTTATATGAGATCTTAATGGTTATAAATTTTAACTGTAATTAATCGAGTAAAAACAAAAAAATATTTAAAATGGGCATTTATGGTCGTGTGGAACGAATCGAGTGATTTTTAGTGCATTCTTATGGGGAAAATTGTTTTGGTGTACAAGCATTTTGAGTTACGAGCTCTTGGAACAAATTAAATTCGTAAATCGAGGTATTACTGTATTAAGAAGTGGAAGAAATGCAAAGTGGTCAACAAAGTGGTCCGTTACAACAAAGTGGTCCATGCCATGTCTTGGAGATGATCTTTTGGATTTCAGCATTATTTGCATTGTATTTTTATTTGTGTGATGATCTGTCATTTTAACTTAAACTTTAAAAAGCAGTCATGTAATAAGCGGCATCATGATTGGCATACTGTACAACTTTGATGACTTGTGTTTTACTGATTACTGATTTACTGTTATTGTGTCAGATCGCACAGTTTTCTCTTTAAGATAAAGGGATCCAGCTGTAAAGGTGGTTCTGCTCACCTTCATGCAGTGGAATGAGGGAGTCCAGCGTGCCGAAGATTTGATTGAGCTCATGCTCCGTCATAATGGACAGCTTGAGCATGGGGTCGTGATACGCCTGTGATCAAACAACACCGTCACACACTCAAACACTCACAGCTACAGGCGTTTGGAAATCTTACTGAAAAATGTGTAAAAACAAACAGCACATAATCTCATATGCTTTCCTAAATGAGGGTTTGAGAGTTGATCAAAAGCTAATTACTATTCAAATAATGAAATATATTCCTGTCTTTATCAGTAGAGAACAGCGCTTGCAACATCAAGGTCATGGGTTCGATTCCCAGGGAAAGCAAGAACTGAGTAGCGTATCAATGTGTTTCTTGAATGCGATACAAGTCGCTTTGAATGTAAATGTAAAATAATTTAATGTCAAAGGTGTTAATGTTAATGTTGGGTTGTCAGAAACGCGCTCTGGAGAAAAACAAAGTGTATGAAGTGCTGGGGAAAGCCGAGCGCACCTTCGTGGCCAGCTTCAAGTCCTCAACCAGGTCCTGTTCCCCCTGAGACAGCTCAAAGATGGCCTGACGAGAAGCAAAACGAGCTTCAGTGAGAAATCACATGCATCTTACACACATTTGGGTTATTTACCCATTCATAAGCACTTTTAAAAACGGAAAAAGGTACTTGTGATACTGAATGCCGGTGTTTTCCCTGCATTTGTAATATAGAGTAGACAAATAAAGATTAATCATTAACTGACTTCAGTAGTTTAGCCATTTTCATGCTTAAATTAAAATATGCCGTGTTACTTTCACGGTTCTATCGTATTTCATCGTTCCTTTAACAGCGCGACGCAGATTCAGAGCCGCTCCAGTGCAGAATCTCACGTGTGTAACATCTGTCACTCATAAATCATGCAAAAATGAACACTTTCACTTCGATACATGATTTACTTTTATTCCAAATAATGTGTGTGTGTGTGTGTTCAAATATCAGAAAGAACCATTTAATTAGAAACTTAGACATGAACAGTGGAATATTTGCGTTTAATACTCAATTTACATCACAGACGCGCTGAATCTTGATTGGTTTGCTCTGCTGTCAGTGTTTCTTGGCACGGCATTCGTTATTAAGTATTCGACAATACTTTTCATTACTATTATTATATCTTTTTGTTAGCTTGTACTTGATAATGCCACTGGAAACCCTTTACTTATCTAGTAGCTGTGCCGTTTTAATTGGTTCTGATGCTTGCCATTTTGTTTTTATTCATTGTTATTGACTATTTAACTCAGTAATTAGGCTCATTATACGTTTACTCAGTTAAGAAGTAGCTGACGGCTACATGCAATCATTTTAAGTGGATTTGCCGATGTGTACATGAACAGGAAGTCACCTCTTGTCTCTTGATCTCTTTGGAGGACAGCACGTGTCCCAGGCCTAAATCGAAGGTCTCGCTCCACAGTTTGCTGTCGCGGCGTTTGGTGGCGGCCGGCGGGATCTGCCGAGGAGCCTCCGCTCTGCAGTCGCTGCGGAAACTGATGGAGCGCTGCGGAGGAAAGAGAGCGGAGAAGAGAAACGGGAAATACTGATGCTTATGAGTTTGTAAGTCATTCTGGACGAGAGCATCTGCTAAATGCACAAATACATAGTAGTTTCCCATCTTTGAGGAGACGAATGACAATTGGGGGGGAAGAAGAGTCCGTTTTATTTTACCTTTATAGTCCGAAAAGTCCGATCAGTATAAATGTGATATTGAGTCGACTGCATATAAGTAGTTATTTTTCTTGTAGGGGTGTACGATACGCTTTATTGCTTTAGTGCAGTGAGTACAAACAAAATAAACTGGACTCTTTCACTGCATGACGCAAAAATACCCCTGAAATGTGATTATATACTGGGCAATTCTTGTGAGCAGATGTGCAGCACATCACTGCAAACACTAATAGCACTCATACGTTTGATCAACTAGTGGAAGTTGGTGATCTTTCGTTCTTCCGGGTTGAAAAGCAAAGCCGAAGCAAGGTCACAGAAAGCGTGTGATTCCACATCAAACTGTTCTCTGCGTTTATTCATGAGATTGATCTCTTTTAATGACCCAAGCGTCTCAAGAATACGATGCAGATCGAACAAAGCAACTACGCCTTTACTCTTTGTGTGTTAAAGTGCCGCGTGTCATTCGCTCAGAGACTGCAGTGCTCGTAACTGTAATGAAGATATTATTACACCTTTTAAATCAGTGTTTCTCCCTCTATATGGGAGTTTGTTGTCATATTAAGGTTATATTTTTTAAATGCATTAGCTTCCTTCAATTCAACTTTGTTTTGTGTGTGTGTGTGTTTTGGTTGTCGTCTCCCAGTTTCTGCTCCTGAATATCAGCATAATTGTTAATGTCACTTTGATTTTGTCTATTTTCTTTCATATCATAGCTTTATGTCAGTGTAAAAACAGTAATGCCTTGAGATATGAGCATCCTGACATGCGAGTATTCTGAGATACAAGCAATTTTTGCTTTGAGATACGAGTAAGTATTTGAGATACGAGCAGCTTACAGACGCCAGAGGTGTTCAGCACTCGCAGCAGCTCAAGCTCCTCATTTATGGGTAATTGCATATGATCTCCACTAGAGGCAGCTTGGTTTTACAGCGGGGGTTACCGGGGGCAACGAGTGATTCACCAGTATTAAGCTGGGAGCAGCACGAGTTATGAGTGTTCAATAATAATCAATATGAGCTTCTGATCCAATACACAACACGGGAAGAAACACTACACTTCTGTATTGTGTTTGCGTTATCCGGAATCCTTATATCCTATAATATTGTGTGTGTGTGTCTCTATAGCAATTAAAAACATGTTTTTTTCTATTGATATTTGCACCAATAAGGAGCGCCGGAACGGATACATTTTTTCCTGTTATTTCTTATGGGGAAAATGATTTGAGATACGAGCAACTCGAGTATTATGCCAATATCTCAAGGCATTACTGTATACCTAAATGCAAACAAAATCCATTTTTCTGCAGTGCAAAGGGAGGTTTTGGTTAATACTGATTTCATTTGATTAGAATTAGACTTATTCAAATTTAATTTATTGATTAAATACGAGAATTCGACATAAAATACGATGCTTGCATCTAATAAGACTGTAAGAAAATGCCAGTATAAAAGGTAAAAATCCCATAGAAATCAAGAGGTTGGTTATTGACTTATAGTAAAATAGTAAAAATTGCCATCAGCAAAATATCATCCATTTATCTCCAAATGTCTGAATTTTTTTTTCAATATTATTTTTCAACATTGTACACCCCTAAATGCTTGCAATTTGTTCATATTGAATATTTACTAGAATCAATCCTCTGAAAGCACAACTCAATGTGAACACAATAAGCATATCTAAAAATAATAAAGATGTACGACATTAAAATACTACAAATGATGTCGATTGATTCTTTTTATTAAATGTTTTATTTTTATTTTTTTTATTTTTTTCTATTTGTATTACAATAGCACATATCCTTCATAATAAAAGCCTTCAAATATTAAATGAGACATTGACAAGCATTGTAACGGATGGGAGCAGATGTACCTGCAGCGTCTGTCCGATGCGTTTGAGAGGAGCAGCTTTAACTGGCGGGATGAGACTCGCCAGCGACGTCACTCGAGACAGAGGCTTCACCCGCTTGGTGCTGGGCTCCTGCACACACACACACACACACACACACACACACACACACACAGGTGAACGCCTCACACCTGCTGGCCCGTCTGGAGCATCATGTGCAAGAGGCAGACCGTGATCGAGAGGGCTAACGTAACTAACGTATTCGCTCTCCCTCGAGGTTTGCAGACGTCCTCTATAACGCTGGAGAATCTTCACTGGCAAACATAAACTACTGGAAACAAACCATTACTGTAAAATGCATTTGCATTTTCAAAAAGCACAAATAAAGTTCAAAAGAATTCTGTCATGAAGGACTTATATATGTGAAAATGTCAGCTTCCCATCATCCCTCACCAGCTCTAACAGTAGAGAGCAGCGCTTGCAACATCAAGGCCATGGGATCGATTCCCAGGGAAAGCAAGAACTGATTAAATAATCAATGCGTTTCTTGAATGCAATGATAAAAGCGTCTGATAAATGAATCAAAACTCCCAGAAATCAACAGCTGGTGGATTTAGCCCAATGTTCATTCCTTACAGTCTCAACTCTTAAAATAACACTAACACACACTATCAAGATTCAGGACTGTAATGATGTAAACGTGGAGACAAACACACTGTTATTATTTCAGTGCTTTCAGTGTGTGTTCATGAACATCCAACACAATCAGCACTGTGCCTTATCATATCTATACAGGACAGTCCTATCAGAGCACACACACACACACACACACACACACACACACACACCAGTGCGCTTAATCCCAAAACACCAACACCTGCCTTTAACTGGACTGAATGAGATGCCACTCATTACCAACTCAGAGTACTAAACATTTCTGATTTTGACGTCTTGTGTTTCAATGCATTTAGATCCGGGTTGCTCTGCACTATAATGTTTCATGCTTTCTATATCCACCAAGTGTGTGTATAAACCCCAGCATATGACTGTTCAATATTCGCTTACGCAGATCTGATGGTGTGGCCTGATTCCTACAGGATCAATGTCCACGTATCACGCTTCAGCCATTACAGTGACGCATAATAATCTGTATATTGTACACTTCAACTGCACACCTTTACACCTTTAAACTAACAACTGTTCTTATTACTGCTGCGGCATGCAGTGTTTCTCTGTTAAATCTCTCAGTCTCCTATCTGCAAACCCACAGATTTCCCAAAATAGAGCTTACGTAACACAAACACCCTTTGGCCGAGTGGTTAACCTGTGTGAGTCACCAAACAAACCCCCTTCATGACCTTAAAACCACATCAGCGTTTCCAGAATGCTCCACTACAGACCAAACTCTGTTAAAACCACTTCAGACGCTCAGCACTGGCCAATAAACTACTCTATCACACACTTTGAGTACGAAGCAGCGCACCGTAATTTCTGGACTATAAGACGCACCTGAATATAAGCCGCGCCCACTGAATTTTTACAAAAATATTATTTTGAACATAAATAAGCCGCACACATGTATAAGCTGTAGGTGCCTACCGGTACATTGAAACAAAATAACTTAACACAGGCTTTAACGAAACACGGCTTGTACCAAATTTTTTTTTTTTGGAGTAAACAGTACTACCAAGAAAGTCATTACTATCTTCCTCCTGCACTGAAACCACTGAAGTCATCTGCTTCTGTGTCGGAGTTGAATAGCCTTAGAATTGCTTCATGCAATAGTTTTCATTCATTCAAACTTCATGCCGCCCAAAACCTGAGCATGTCACAGAATGTGTGTTTGTTTGTTTTTTGGGGACAAAAATTTGAAAGCAGGAAAAATCCATACATTAGCCACGTCATTGTATAAGCCGCAAGGTTCCAAGCGTGGGGAAAAAGTAGTGGCTTATAGTCCGAAAATTACGGTAATCTATTTCAAACACTGATCAAATTCAGGTTCTATATGAACCAAACCAAAAGTAATAGCAACATTAAGGATTTTAATAGAGGCAAAGAATGAACCATCTTAGAGCTTACGACAGCTCTGTCTGGCAAAGTTCATTAGAATTTAATAGAATCGAATAATTTAACCCAGAGATTGCGCTCTAAAGCTTTGTCCTTTGGGAAGCATCCCAACACAAACATTGGGCAATATAGTTTCAGTTCAGTTCTGAATTAGCCTGGAAGCTATTATTGCTATTTAATTAAATATATCATTATTTCTCTTGACTCAATCTGTAACAAAACATACCTGTGATGTATTGAGATTGATTTCTCAGCCAGGGGCAAAATACATGTCACATATTGTGATACCTGGACATTTTTATGTCAATGTGTGGTCACATATACTGATGTTTGCAGGTAAAATCCAGCCATTTCAAAAGGAACGCAATCGAGTGAAAGATTCCCCCTGGTCCAGATGGTCCAGCCTTTGCCAAGATTCAGACCACGCCAACTTTAGAAAGACATACTAAACTGTAGGTTTTATACTTGTATATTATAATCCTCCTGGTCACAAGCTGTAATCATGGCCTAACATGTTCATTATGTCTGAATACATGATGTTTGCATCACCACATAACTTGATTAACTTATAGCTGTGCATTATAGCTGGGTAAGAAATGTTCCTGGATCAACATACAGTAATGCTTTGAGATATGAGCGTCCCGACATATCCGAGATACAAGCAAACCTTCAAGCAATTTTTGCTTTGAAATACGAGTAAATATTTGAGATACGAGCAGCTTACAGACGCTAGAGGTGTTCAGCACTCGGAGCAGCTCAAGCTCCTCATTTATGGGTAATTGCATATGATCTCCACTAGAGGCAGCTTGGTTTTACAGCGGGGGTTACCGGGGGCAACGAGTGATTCAGGAGTATTAAGCTGAGAGCAGCACGAGTTATGTGTGTTCAATAATAATAAATATGAGCTTCTGAGTCTATCAATACACAAATTGTACTTCCTGCTTCTGTACAGTGCAGACATGTTTTTCTCTCTGCTCCCCGCTTTTTCTATGGCGCTTGGTATTTTATCTTTTTTTTTCTTTTTCTCTGACCCGCTGCTTGCTGGACTGACTCCTGAAAATACTGAAATGGATCGACAGGATTTTCTATATGATTGGATTATTGATGGCGGGGTTCCTATTCTTTGGCTTTGGGACTGCCCTGACCTATCGGAAGATTGGTAAGACAGCTGCAAGCAAATTCACCCAGCCGCTGTCTGTGGAAATTATGAAATGCTTCGGGTTGTGTGTGACCGTTTGAAGGAGTTAGATCAGAGAGCGATACAGATTGAGGAACTGAACCGTAACAACACAGTCCGGCTTGTGGAGTCAGACTGGTGAACTTTTACGGACTGTAACCGGTCTGGCCATGAGGCTAGACGTAATGTCTAGGGAACTACATGGACCGAACGCGACCGGAGCTGATTGATTGATTGATTATGATCCGGACAAATTACCGAAGATCATCAAATGGAATAAAAATTGTCCACCCGAACCTCGTCCCTATCTCTCGGTTGGGAGGTCAGCCTGACAGCTTGGTCTGCATTGCCTTCCTTCAAGGACAAACCATAGAACTGAACTCGAAAACATCTGAAGTTATGGCTAACTCTCCTGCCTGTCCTGTCCTTATCTATCTCCTCTCCCACTCCATTCAAAAAGTCCCATCGCGTCACCACGTGTAATGTGTCATGTTGTGCTAAATGCTAAACTGCATTGTATTTCTGGTAAGAAGATGGCATCGCAAATGGCTGCCTCGGTGTGGAGCTCTTCAGAGTGTGTGCAAGCACACTTGGCAATAAAGCTCTTTCTGATTCTGATTCTATTGTGAATAAACTTGAATTTTGCATCCAATGTTGTTCCCGCTTGAGTTGAAAATGACTTCTGTTAAGGCTTCACTACTCTACTGATTATGGGCATTTATTGAAATTTCGCTAATGTAATCACACTTTTAGAGCCGGGCCACATGAGGAGTCTTAGAAGGCAGCATCCCATGTTTTTCTTAGGGAACAGTCTGGAGCCGTGGAACAGGGAGGCAGATCACCAAGTAAATGACTTATTACTGCATCCATAAACCATCCATAAAAGCAGATCTCATGGATAGCAGAAGTTCAGACAAGCCCATCAAAATCAGGTCATCAAAGAGAAGCTGCAGGTGTGCTCAGAGGTTTAACCACGGCTTCTGCGGATCAGAGGAACGCCTGAGGACTGATGGCTAGACACCCGTCCTTTGATGAGCTCAGTGTGAGGGACTCGCTTCAGTGAGAAAGCACTCATTGACCAGCAAAACCCCAATTATTCCCCGGGTGTCGCAAAAGTCCAGGATAAAACATGTTTCACAAGCATCATAGGAGAATCAGTGAATGTATTAAAAAAAATTTCATATAAAGCAGTTTTATCCCTTCAAAAGTGTTTAATATGCATTTAAGTTTGTACTAGTGTTTTAAGATTGAAGGAAATGCCTGTAAACTTTTCTGCCAGAACATTAACCATGTTTGGGTCATCGGACCAGGACAGGATAAAATAACGGATAAAAATTAAGACTTAAAAAAAATATATATATATTAATACAATGTAAAAATTAATTAAAAAATTAAGACTTATTGACTTAATTAAAATTACATCAATAAGCAAAGATCAAGAACTTTATCCTCCCATGTTGTCAACACAACACTTGCAGCAGGATACCAACAACACATTTATTTAACGCTTTTCATACTGATACATCTTAAATATAATATCTTAAAAATACAGTATTCTGAGATATGAGCAAGCCTTCCAGCAATTTTTTTGCTTTGAGATACGAGTAAATATTTGAGATATGAGCAGCTTAGAGATGCCGATGCTAGCAGCCCTCAGAGCCCACGCCGCCTCACTTGTTCACCTCACGTGTTCATCGACTAAAATAAAAGTGTTTGCACGAGCAAAAACAGCAGTCGAAAGAAGATTGAGCGCATGTCGGGAATTAAAATGAGCTCGCGAATTCCCGTTTTTTTCGTGTCTAGATCTGTTATCTGCTCGTGGATGTAATTTACATGCGTGCAAACATTAGTTTTGCGTTCGTTTCCTTTTGGCATGGATTTTCTGCCATAGTTGAATTCTGTACGCATCTCCTGCGAGTCTCCCGTATTGTGTTTGCGTTATTTACATTGTCCCTCCTCTTCCGCACAAGCCGCCATTAGCCGCTGCTGTATCATCGGTCTCGAAGGCAAGAACTCATAATTAAAACCACATTTTATTTTATAATCACAGGAATCCTATAATTGTGTGTGTGTGTGTGTGTGTCTATAGCAATTAAAAACATGTTTTTTCCATTGTTATTAGCACTAATAAGGTTTTTTTTTTTAGAGGGCCGTAACGGATTAATTTTTTTCTTGTTATTTCTTATGGGGGGAAATGATTTGAGATACGAGCAACTCGAGTTGCGAGGTCGTCCTGGAACGGATTACGCTCATATCTCAAGGCATTACTGTATATCTAAATTAGGACATATGCTCTCAATGAGAAATGCGGAAAAGTTAGTTCATGCGTTCATGAGTTCAAGGTTAGATTATTGTAATGCTGTACTAGGTGGTTGCCCTGCACGCTTAATAAACAAATTCCAGCTGGTCCAAAATGCAGCAGCTCGAGTTCTTACTAGAACCAGGAAGTATGAGCATATTAGCCCAGTTCTGTCAAACCTGCACTGGCTTCCTATTAAACACCGAATACATTTTAAAATCTTGCTAATTACTTACAAAGCATTAAATGGTTTAGCTCATCAGTACTTGAGCGAAAAAATAAAGTAATACCTTGAGATACGAGCGTCTCGACATATGATTGAGATAGCTCGCATCTCAAATATTTACTCGTATCTCAAAGCAAAAAATTGCTGGAACTAAAAACGCATCTCTTCAACCTGGCATACAACACATTATACATTTCTATTATTCAAATAATGTAAAATGATTGTTAGGCTGATTGAATTTTAGTTTAATTTTTATGTTGAGTTAACTTAAATATGTAAGTACACTTACAATTAACACCAAGTTAAGTGAACTTGTTTGTTTAAGTGCATTAAATAAGCACCAAGTTAGGTAAACGTAACAACGTAAGTACATTCAACTTGATCAACAAGTTAGGTGAACTTAAGTATATTTTTGCTATTACTCAATTGAATTGAGGGAACGAGTTTACTCAATAAGTATAGTTAATTGAACTTATTAGGGTTTTCAGTGTACTCGATACATCAGAAGAAGAATGGAGTCTACGCAAGTAAAGCTTCCATAGTGTTTACAAAATAAGATGTACAGTTTCCTTTTCTCAAACCTTCAAACAACATTTATAAACTGGACGTTTTGAAAAGTCAAGAGAACAATGTTTCATAACTAAAAAGTTTTGTCATCTGGGAATCAGGTACATCGTCAGTATGATAACAATAAACCCACAAAACAGCAGAGCAATAATCGAAACAGCACATGATCCTCTTAAAGAAGAGCCGCAGAACAAACACCTATAAGAGACAACAATGCAAACTATTGGATAAGTTTGATTGTTCACCTGCATAAAAATGCTTATTCGTATAATGTTTAGACATTATTATGAGGGCTATAGTTAAACACTTATTACTTCATTATTGTTGCATTTATATTTCTAAGAGTAACGATCCGCTTGCGTGATTTACCGGGTTGCCGCTCGCCTCCAGGTCCCGCGGCGCTCGCTTGACCGGCGGCAGTATCGGGTAATCCTTCGCCACCATGACGGAGCGGAGAGACGCGCGCGACGCCCGCCAGCGACTCTAATGCGCGCGTCAGCTGCGGGCGCGCGCAGGAACAGCTGGACGCGCAGCAGGAACACGCACGGTCATTTAACTCGATGCGCATCCGGGAGCGGATAAACGACGGGAATACATCGTTTTCTCCATTATCGTGAACTGCAAACAAAGTATTTGGGGATGTTAGAGAACTGTGAGACTCCTCTATATAGACTATAGCATTAATTAACTAATATTATGTTATAATAATATTATTATGCTATATCTCTGAATGCTGAACATGAACAGTGGCCTGGAATATTTACAACTAGAGTCTGGGGAAAAGTTGTAAAAAGGTAAATACATTTATAATAACTTACAAACAATCTAATAGCAAAGTGGAGTAGGGAGTAGAAAAAAGTAATGCAATAACACACATTTGATTCAAATAAATAATACAAATTCAATAAACAAATAAAAGTATGAATAAATAGGGCAGTATAATAGTGAGTAAAGAAAGAAAACATTTATGTAATTTAATAGAAGGTAAATATTTACCTAATTATATTTTACAAATATTTATAATGTATGAATTAAATGCTTTTGTAATTTTTAGGATACAGTAATACCTTGATATACGAGCATTATCCGTTCCAGGACGAGCTCATAACTCAAGTTGCTTGTAACTCAAATTTTTTCCCATAAGATGGGCCCTCTAAAAAACTCCCATATTAGTGCTAATGACAATGGAAAAAACATGTTTTTAATTTCTATCGAGACGCACTCAAAATTATAGTATATAAGAATTCATATGATATAAAATAAAATGTGGTTTTAATTATGAGTTACTTGCCTTCAAGGAGGTGCTCGTATCTCAAATATTTACTTGTATCTCAAAGCAAAAATTAGCTTGAAGGTTTGCTCGTATCTTGGAATACTCGTATGTCAGGACGCTCATATCTCAAGGTATTATTGTATTTAAATTTGGGGGTTTGTGTCATCTGGGATGGTTCAAGGGAATCCCAATAAGCGCTTCACCTGTTTCAGGCTCAATTTGACATCTGCCCCTGATCTAGTGCCAGCGCACTGTGTGATTCAGGAAATACACAGCCTTCAATGAGCTCCTGTTTCACTGAGCACTGAGGAAATCAGGCCCAGATCCACAGGTCTCGTTCGGTTCCTGCGATTGTGCAGCTGAAGTGCAGCCAAAGCTCTGCCGTGAACAAACGCACGCTTTTAACGTTCACTCAACGAGTGCTCGAATAACCCCCAACACCTCTGGACGTGCAGTTCATCCGTCCACAGCCAGAGGACTGAGCGTGCTCTACAACAAAAGCTTAATTCTGCGGCTACGACAGTCGTCAATTATGAGTTTCAGCAGCCATAAATAAGTGACCTAGTTTTTGCAGACCTAATTAAATCACAAAACCATGGGCTGAGGGTTTAATATATTATATATAATATACTTTTACTTCCTGAAATGAGTCTTATTAAGTTTCATAAAGGAAACGCTAAATACCCTGAAAAAGAACCACACAAAATTGACATTCTGGGAGTTTGAGCAGGGATCACACATCACTCATTGCAGAAACAATCATCTGTTGTTTATAATTATTGATGTGCTTTTGGCTGATTTAAATGACAATTCTTCCAAGGTGTGAGAGATTCATACTGGCTTACTTTATAAACCCTTACTAGAATTAATTATATTAGAAGATTAGAAGTTAAAAAGTGGGCCAGTTTAGTCTCGGAGTAACACAACTAAGTTACTGACGAGTCCATCCTTCGATTCCTATGGGATTTTTCAGTAAAAAAAAAAATCAATCCACCATTAGTCAAAATCATGGTTATTTACAAAAGAAATGGCATGAAATACTTCAATATTTCAGTTGAGTTTGTCCTCACATAGGGATTTTTAGTGGAGCCTCTTACAAAAAATTATTACACCATAAAGGTTGGCCATTCGTGTAAAGGCATTTGATTCAATGTAACATTTTCATAAAACATCATGCTCCTTATAATCTGTCTGCTCAAAGCAAAAATCAAACCTCAAGCTATCGTCACTCCATTCCTGTGGCATGAAAGACCTGATTACCATAGTGTTAAAAACCTTTGAATATGTGAGAGACTTTGAAGCTCTGATGCTTTTCAAAGCCCTGGCCTTCATTCATCACTAATAGGAATTAACATAAACATGATACACTTGCATCCAATTTGGTCTCGAACTTCAATTTCCAAGTTGTTGGATGTATATTATGCACCGATACTACCAAACCCTTGACTGATTGAGCTTTCCTGTGTGTCTAACAGTAGAGAGTGGCGCTTGCAACGCCAAGGTCATGGGTTTGATTCCCAGGGAAAGCAAGAACTGATTAGAATGTCAATGTGTTTCTTGAATGCAATGCAAGTTACTTTGGATAAAAGTGTGTGAAAAATGAATGCATGTAAATGCAACTTTCATCCAAACCCTGTCTCTTAAGAAAAGGTCAAACAATGATTTTACTGGTAAATATCCTTATATTATATACCCTTATATACCCTAATATATATTTTAATAGATTATATTCCTTTCATCTCTTTGAAGCTGCTTTGAAACAATCACTATTGTAAAAGCACTGTTTAAATAAAGGTGACTTGACCACCAGTCAAAATCTCAGGGGACCAAAAGCAATTATTTCCGTTTGTCCTCATTAAGTTGGAGGAAGGTATTTGTTAACCGTTCCTTAACATCATTGAGACAGTCCAAAAATGACTGAACGGTATGTCCAACTGAGTATCATCAGCATCTAAATGAAATGAGACCTTGATCCGCCTAATCCTCTCCAGCGGACACGTGTAAGTTAAAGAGAAGCGGGCCCAGAACAGAGCCTTGAGGTGCACCACTAATAGCAGGAGCTGAAGATGAGAAAAACGTACCCAACTCTACAGAAAAGGACCCGTCTTTAAGATATGAACTGAACTATTGTAAGATGGTACCCTTGAGTCCAATCAAATGCTCTAAACGCCAAAGATGATCTACAGTATTAAAGGCAGTAAAAGTTAGTAGCATCAAAACAGCATTTTTACCAGCATCAACCGCAAGTGATGCTTATTAAAGCAACTTTCCTGCGTTTCTAACAGTAGAGAGCGGCGCTTGCAACGTCAAGGTCATGGGTTCGAGCAAGAGCAAGAAGTGATTAGAATGTCAATGCGTTTCTTGAATGCAATGCAAGTTGCTTTGGATAAAAGTGTCTGATAAACGCAGAAATGTTAATGGTAGTTTATATAACATTTAAAAGGAAACGAAAGAAAAGCCACAGACAACAATTAGCAACAGAAATACGCAACATGCTTTCTCAACGTTGACACTGATTGGGTTTGGAATGAGTTTAATAGCAACAGGCGGGAGCGCAACATTTCCTCTGACATTTTACTGATGGACTATTGTGCAGAAAAACAGATGTGCAGGAAGAAAACATCTGACTGAGCTCAATCCTATAGAAACCGCTGGTGCACAGGGAATCAGAGCTTGGTTCATGATTATTGGAATGATTTTTAAAAAGTAGGGCACAGCTGGCTGTCAGAGGACGACATGTGCTGAAAGGGTTATAGAGCGCCCTTCAAAGGGAGCAGTAAATGTCAGTGGTGTAGTCGCCACCTGAAGAGCTTCTCAGATATTGTTTTTTGAATCACCCACAGGTCAGTTTCATATGATGCCGGACCTGGAGAGTCTGTGACATGCAGATGTTTTCCCATTCCTGCTTTGACCATGACAGGAACAAAGGCGATAGATGGTCAAAGCAGGAAAGGCATATCGGGTGTGCCTTATTTCTCTAATAATTCAATGGTCCAGAGTAAATGATTCCTTATTTGGTGACCTGGGTAATCAAGGAGCTTTAATTATGCCAGATCCTAGTGTAACCTTTGAATTAACAGATCACAATATTCTATTTGAGCATTTTAAAATCTTTTCTACCCATTTTCCGGTAAGTGTTGGGTTTTGACTGAGGGGATCCACAGGGCTCTATTGTGGGACCGACTCGGTTTTCTTTATACATGTGTCTGATAAAAAAAAATATATATATATGGGATGCCTTATCATCTTTATGCTGATGACATTCAGATTTAATTGTCGCTCGAACCTGAAGGATGTGAGCATGCCGAATACCGTTGCGGTGGCTGATTGTTCCAGACGGACCGTTTTTGACTGCTGCACTGCTGTTTCCTGTCTGCTCGAGTGGATTACGTTTGCGTTTGTACTGACATATAAACTTGATTTTTGTTTTAGATCTTAAACTCGACGTTCGTTTGTATTGCTAAATACAATATTAGATTATTTAATATATTGTAATCGTTAGCTTTAATCTAAGTTGCTAAACGCGTTAGCATTGTGCTATCTTACTGTCCGTGCATACAGCGTTTTTCTCGCTCGCGCCTTTTTTCCCGACTTCATCAAACAACTGGTCAACAAGTTGGATCAACACACGCGGTGAGTCATGTCATCTTCTCTCAAAATTGTCACTTGCACTGCCTGCTTCATGCATAGTCTTTCTGTCTCTGTCAGCTGTGAAGGCTTCACATGTCATAAATGTAGGGACATAATTTAGGCTGACAGAGAAGGTTTCAGAATTAGAGACACGCATCCAAACTTTAATCGAGGATAGTAAGAATGCAAGGGCTTTAGATACTACTTTGGATGCGACTAGCTTAGCAAACCCTGTACATTGTTCGGTTCCGGCTGTAGAGCCCGTGCAGCAGGGCAACTGGGTGACTGTGAGACGGGTCAAAAAACCACTGTTCCATTCTGATCAGAACATCAAACAGGTTCTCCCCACTCAGTGACGCACCCACTGAGAAACCTGTTGAAAGTGCCCTAGTGATTGGCGATTCTATTACTCGGAATGTGAAAATAGAGACTCCAGCCACCATAGTCACATGTTTGCCGGGAGCCAGAGCGCCTGACGTCAAAGCAAATTTAAAAGTGCTGGCTAAGGCTAATCGTAAATATTCTAAGATTGTTATTCACGTCGGCGCTAATGATGTCCGACTTCGTCAGTCAGAGATCACTAAAAGTAATATTAAAGAGGTGTGTGAACTCGCAAGTACGATGTCAGGCACTGTAATTTGCTCTGGCCCTCTTCCTATGCGCAGGAGTGATGAGATGCTTAGCAGATTATCCTCACTCAATGGCTGGATGTCTAAGTGGTGCCCGCGGAATAACATAGGGTTTATAGACAATTGGAAAAGTTTTTGGGCCAGACCTGACCTGTTGAAAAGAGATGGTATTCATCCCACCTGGGATGGTGCCGCTCTTCTCTCTAATAATTTGGCATGTAGTCTTAGAGCTAAACCTTGACTAACTGGGGTCCAGGTCAGGAAGCAGACAAACTGGCTAAACCGACCGTCTGCTAGCTGTCTCACGTCACAGAGGTCAGATAAATTCCAACACATAGAGACTCTTTCACCTAGATATCATCCTATAGAGATTGTGTCTGTTCCCCGAATTAGCAAATACAAAAATCTCTCAAAATCGTTTAAGAGTAAAAATTTAATTGATTTACAAACAGCTAAGAACGGATATAACACAAATGAACAAATGATAAAGCTTGGGTTACTGAATATACGATCCCTTTCCTCAAAAGCACTTATTGTAAATGATATGATTACAGATCATAAACTAGATGTGCTGTGTTTGACAGAAACTTGGCTAAAACCAGACGATTATATTACTTTAAATGAGTCCACCCCTCAAAATTACTGTTATAAACATGAGCCTCGTCTGAAAGGTAAAGGAGGAGGTGTTGCTGTAATTTATAGTAACACGATCAGTACTGCTCAAAGGTCTAATTTGAAATATAATTCTTTTGAAGTGATGGTCCTCAATGTAAAATTATCTAGTGCAAGTAATAATTCCTGTTTAACTTTTGTGCTGGCTATTCTATACAGGCCACCAGGGCACCATACAGACTTTATCAAAGAATTTGCTGATTTTCTCTCAGGATTAGTAATGTCTGCAGATAAAGTCATAATCGTCGGTGATTTTAACATCCATGTAGATAATGAAAAAGACGCATTGGGATTGGCATTTAGAGACATTTTAAACTCTATTGGAGTTACACAACATGTATCAGGACCCACTCATTCTCGTAATCATACTTTAGATCTAATATTGTCATATGGGATCAATGTTGATACTGTTCAAATTCTGCAGCAGAGCGATGACATCTCAGATCATTACTTAGTTGCGTGTAGATTACCTTTAGCCAAAGTCGAAAAACTAACTCCCTGTTATAAATATAGTAGAACTATCACTCCTAACACAAAAGATAGCTTTATAAATAATCTTCCCGATCAGTTTCATCTACTTAACATCCCAGATAGCCTAGAAGAACTTGATGTTGCTACAGAAACTATAAACTCTCTCTTTTCCAGCACTTTAGACACTGTTGCTCCGTTACGCATAAAGAAGATTAAAGAAAATAGTCCAACACCGTGGTACAACGAGCACACCCGGGCCCTCAAGAGAGCAGCCAGAAAAATGGAGCGGAGCTGGAAAAAAACTAAGCTAGAGGTTTTTCGCATTTCATGGAAAGACAGCTCTATTGCATTCAGAAAGGCCTTAAGATCAGCTAGATCTACTTACATTTCTACCCTCTTAGAAGAAAACAAATACAACCCTAGGTATTTATTTGATACAGTGACTAAATTAACAAGAAATAAAGCCTCAACCCCAGATGCTTTAAATCAGCACAGCACTAATGACTTCATGGACTTCTTTACTTGCAATATTAATAATATTAGAGAGAAAATAATAAACATGCAACAATCTACTACAATATTCCAAAATACAGTACATTTTAGTGTCCCTGAAGAAAAATTCCAATCCTTCATTGCTATTGGGGAGGAAGAATTGTCTAAACTCGTTAAATCATCAAAATCAACAACATGTATGCTAGACCCAATACCGACTAAGCTACTGAAAGAGATGCTTCCAGAAATCATAGATCCTATTCTTAATATTATTAATTCTTCTTTGTCATTAGGATACGTACCAAAAACCTTTAAGCTGGCTGTAATTAAACCGCTTATTAAAAAACCACAACTTGATCCTACAGAATTAGTTAATTACAGGCCGATATCGAATCTACCTTTCTTGTCAAAGATTCTAGAAAAGGCAATATCTTTACAACTATGTTCCTTTCTAGAAAGAAACAGCATCTACGAGGATTTCCAGTCAGGATTTAGACCATATCATAGTACTGAGACTGCTCTCATTAGAGTTACAAATGATTTGCTCTTATCATCCGATCGTGGTTGTATCTCTCTGTTAGTGTTACTGGACCTTAGTGCTGCATTTGATACAATTGACCGCAAAATCCTTCTGAATAGACTTGAAAATTATGTTGGCATTAGTGGAGTTGCATTAGCCTGGTTCAAGTCATACTTATCTGAGCGTTATCAGTTTGTAGCATTAAATGAGGAGATGTCATATCGGTCACGGGTTCAGTATGGAGTTCCTCAAGGTTCAGTACTAGGACCGTTGCTTTTCACCCTGTACATGCTTCCTTTGGGTGCAGTTATTAGGAAGCATGGCATTAGCTTTCATTGTTACGCTGATGATACTCAGCTCTATATTTCTTCTCATCCTGATGAAACGAACAAATTCACTAAATTAACAGAATGCATAACCGATATAAAAAATTGGATGACTAATAACTTTCTACTGCTAAATTCTGAAAAAACAGAGATTCTAATTATTAGACCAAAAAGTTCGGCACATAATAATCTAGACTACTGCCTAACACTCGATGGCTGCTCTGTCAAGTCTTCGTCGTCAGTTAGAAACCTGGGTGTGCTCTTTGATACCAATCTTTCATTTGAAAGCCATGTTTCTAGCATCTGTAAAACGGCGTTCTTCCATCTTAAAAATATATCTAAATTGCGACATATGCTCTCTAAGACAAATGCGGAAAAGTTAGTTCATGCGTTCATGAGTTCAAGGCTAGATTATTGTAATGCTTTACTAGGTGGTTGCTCTGCACGCTTAATAAACAAATTCCAGCTGGTCCAAAATGCAGCAGCTCGAGTTCTTACTAGAACCAGGAAGTATGAGCATATTAGCCCAGTTCTGTCAAACCTGCACTGGCTTCCTATTAAACACCGAATACATTTTAAAATCTTGCTAATTACTTACAAAGCATTAAATGGTTTAGCTCCACAGTACTTGAGCGATCTCTTAACACATTATAGTCCTTCACGTCTATTGCGATCCCAAAATACTGACCAGCTTATAATACCTAGAATATCAAAGTCAACTGCTGGCGGGCGATCCTTTTCCTATTTAGCTCCTAAACTCTGGAACAGTCTTCCTATTACAGTTCGGGAAGCAGACACACTCTGTCAGTTTAAATGTAGACTAAAAACACATCTTTTCAACCTGGCATACACATAACACATTATACATACATTTTTAATCCAAATCATGTAAAATGATTGTTAGGCTGCATAATTTAGATAAGCCGGAACCGGGAACATTCCCATAACACCTGATGTACTCGATACATCAGAAGAAGAATGGCATCTACGCTGATATTGGTCTCTGTTTATTCCGAGGTTACCGTGGGCAGCTGGATCCGGGCCGTATCCAGATCAGATGAAGGACCTGGACACGAGCACAGCACTGCCCTGGGGTGTCTGCGGAGACCGTGACTCTACTGGACCCTCCCCTGTGACGATCATGAACCCATCTCTAACCGGACCAAATTGGACTTCATATTGGACTTGAATTGTTGTATAATAATCATGCACGGTTTGGCTGTTGGCCAGAGGAGAACTGGTCCCCCAACTGAGCCTGGTTTCTCCAAGGTTTTTTCTCCATTCTATTCTTCATTCGTTACGTCACCTGCCGGAGTTTTGGTTCCTTGCCACTGTCGCCTATGGCTTGCTCAGTTGGGGAAACTTAACACTTAAAATTCATCAATTGTATTGATTCGCCTGCTCTTTTGGGGCTTCTGTTCAGCCAAACAAACTTTGTTTATATTGTTTTTCCTGTAAAGCTGCTTTGAAACAATCTACATTGTAAAAAGCGCTATATAAATAAAGGTGACTTGACTTGACTTGACCGTTCTTAACAGGCTTCACATCTGATGTATGGGAAAGTCTCAGACAAAACATAGACTGTGTTTGAAAAGTTGAAGAGAGGAGTGTGATCTTTCAGAGAAGAGAAAAGATCACACTCCCCCCCCCCCCCAAAAAAGATAACCCCCCCCCACACGCTTATCTCTCACAGTTCAGAAGCACAATGAGACAATTTACAATGGAAATTCACTACAATAGATTCAGAACAGTTAATCAGTTTGGGGTCAGATTTATGAAGCTACAATTGTTTAGAATTTAAATAAATAAACGCAAGCTAATGAATTTGTAAAAATTCTGTGAGGGACAAAACTATTTTCTAACACATTACAGCTAGTACAGGTTACCAGTGCAAAGTTACAGTTGTTTATCAAGATCTTTTATCTTTAACATTTCACATCACCACTGGTTCCCCTGACGCACACGCCAGAACAGACATGTTTTTCTGTGACACCTTTCTCTTTTTATGTCTGAAAGCAAACGGAAACCTCCGTTAAGCTGTAAACAGGAAGAGCAGCCAAGTCTACTGGATTTATTAACCATTTTCAGGAGGGTTAAGGGCCTGTATCGTATAACCCTCTGGCCGTCTGTAGAGCATCCTCCAGAATACATCTGAAGGTTTATTGGATTTAAAGGGCTAGTCACATCATAGCAGTTCATTTAAGTCTTCCGCAGAAGCAGGATAACACTGTGCAGGGCTCCTCGCCCACCTGTCCTGAAATAGCTGTCGACACAGCCTGTCAACAAGCATTTTTTGTCCAGATTACAAACACTGGAAGCCAAAAATAGAACTACCCGTTTATGCAATGTAGGAAATGGACCCTAAAACGTGAACTTACAGAAAATAATAATAGAATGTTTATACGGTTACCTCTTACTTGGCTAATTAATTCAGCATTGTCATGGTCCTGTACTATTTCAATGAAATTGCAGACTCTCTTGGGCTCTTAAAATGAACAAATTACATTTATTTACAACAGCTATAGAGATGAAAGGGACATACATAACTATATAACTAAAAGGAGCCAATACAGAGCCCTGGGGGACTCCCTACTAGCCTGGATTTCTCCAAACTCTCCTCTCCCTTTCACTCTGTCCAACTTATTCAGGTTGTAGGCATGACAACAGTATTATGAACTATATAAATGATGCTGACATACAACAAAAAAAGGAGGCTCAAAAAACCCTGGATTCGGAACAGACCTAAATTTAAGTTGCTTTCATGAAATATCTTTCCTGAATATTTCCTGAAAACTTAAGTGCAAAATTGCCACAAATAATTGCACCGTGTCAACAATAATAAATGCCATTTACTTCAACCAGGCTATTATTAAATTTTTTTTAAATTAAATTTAAATATTAACTGGGACTTGCCAATAGGTCTCGGTTCAGTATCATAACTTTCTTTAACACAGATCTTTACAGTCGGTGGTGTTTCAGAAACTACCATTCAGTCGTAGAACAAAAGATTTAAACGAGTACTAGCTAATTAATGAACACTATATGCAAGCACATGGAAGTTGCCAACAGAAAGGAGTTCAGCTTATCTGGTGGGCTTGTCCTCCAGAGTCTAAGTAAATGAAGAAGCTTTTGATTTCTAAACTGGCAACCCCATCCAACCAAAGCAAGTAACCTGAGTATGTCTCTGTATCTTTTACACACCCACAAGCAAAAAAAAAAAAAAAAAGAAGTCACCTGGATGCGATTCAGCAGGAGAATCGCATCCAAAATTTTACTTTGAGGTGAGTTGGTGTGACATATTCACCTCAAACTGGCTATGCAAGACAGTGTTTGCTTTAAATCAAACCGTGAGACTGGAGTATCAAAGCTAAAATCGCTAGCAGTGTGATTAGCAAAACTATGTTTTTATTTCCAACAAAATGAATGCACTAAGTCAGGGAAAAATCATGACTAATATAAATAAATGCCTTGTTTTTAAAAAAACACAACATGCTGAAATAGTGTGTGTGCCACAGGACTGTATGCGTCAGCCTCTTTTCTCACATCACTTTTACCCAGTAACAAGTGGCCAGGATGAGCCATATCAATAATGCCCAGCGGCTGCTGTCTATTCGAGAAAGGCCCTTGATAGCGATCGATATCTTGTTTTCCACACAAGAGGAACTGCCAGTGGCTGCACAATAAACAATAGCAGTGGCAGCGTACCAGTGACTGCAGGCCCCTTCAATATATCTGCCAATCTACTGTGTCGCACTGGCAGATTTTTGATCAGCATAACACATGGCAGGCTGGCACATGGAAAACGGCACACTCCAGCGAAATTAACCAGCCATGAGTGTATATAAGATAAGAGAAAAACACTATTGGAGCTCAAGGGTAATTTTTACTACATTTTACATTTCTGTATTTGGCAGATGCTTTTATCCAAAGCAACTTGCATTGCATTCAAGAAACACATTGATATTCTAATCCGTTCTTGCTTTCCCTGGGAATCTAACCCATGACCTTTGTGTTGCAAGCGCCACTTTCTACTGTTTGAGACACAGGAAAGCTATATTTTAAACTAAAAGTATAAGCAAATGATCATGATCACAGGTAAGATATTTACCAGTACTACTGCTTTCTATCTATCAAATATCTTAGATATTTATATCCCAAATGTCTGGGAATCGAACCCATGACCTTGGTGTTGCAAGCACCAATGCTGTACTGGTTGAGCTACAGGAAAGAGGTCTTGACCGCATTACGTCTCCATATCACTAAACCAAATAATTTCAGTTATTTCAAAGCTGACAATGGCAAAAGAACCAAAACCCACAAATAACAAAATTCCGTTTTAAGCATTTATTATGCAAAAGCACATACTGTACTCTCTTATTTCAACCATGCTCTTATTTCAAGATTGCAATTGGTCCTGACATGAAATATCGGATTGAGTGCAAGATGTTGCTATATTCATAAAGCTGAAGGGATGAGCGAGGACTCAGTGATGCAGAAAGACGGGCACAACAAAAAACAAGCATGACTTGACGACACACAACACATGCGGACAGGAGTGTGTGCGGCTCGAGCGAACCCGAAGGCACAGGCTCACACAACAAGACAATGCAGCAGCGCCGGGGCTCTGTCACAAAACCACGAATAAACTAGATAAATGTCACTTAAAATCTTATTGGTTTTCTGTGGCTTTGCATTTGAGACACTTGGAAGTGGTAATCCATGTCATCTTACTGTTATGTTTTGTTGTTTTTTATCTTCTGTATAATGTCTAGCAGTCGGACGTGGGGAAAAAGCTCCCCAGTACTCCCCTACTTGTAAGCAGTTACGTTAGTATGATTGAAATATTTGTATGTTTTTTTATTTTTTTTGGAATATACCGTATTTATTCGAGTATATCGCGCTCACGTGTATAACGCGCACCCCTAATTTTCGATTAAAAATTGGTATAAAATTTTGTTTCACACCAAGCATTGTAATTGACAAAAAAAACGTTGTTGAACACGTGCAGCCATGATAAAAAAAACATTTATTTATTGCATAACATATACAACATATATAACTTATATAACATATATTTATTGACAACATAAACTAATGAACACAATACCGAAAGAGAATTACCGGTAAAAATATTTATTTAAAATCCTTCAACGTCAGATTCCTCATCAGAGACACTAAAGAGTTGCTCCCATTCTTCTGGAGTTAATTTTTCATCAGTGTCCCAGTTGGCAGGAACATCTGTTTCTCCGGTTTCTTCGCTTTCTTCTGCGTCTGAATTCCACAGCAGGTCGTCTTCTGTGCCGTCCATTTTATTGCTGATGCCCGTCTTCACAAAAAAACACAAAATGCCTGTCTTCTCCGTAACGTGTGGGCGAGGAAATGAAGCGGCGAGGGGACGTTTTTTTTTCTTTGCCCTCACGTATAGTGAGAGGCTGCAGCCTGTAAAATGCACGGTGCGAACTCACAATTCGTCGGCGCCCTCAAAGGACCGGCCGTCAAAACAAACCCCAGCCCAGCCCTCGTGCATAACGTGCATCCCTAACTTTGATTTATTTTTTGGTAGAAAATTTTGCGCGTTATACTCGAATAAATACGGTATTTCGATTTTCTGTATTCATTTGAATTTTAGCAGAAGTTTTTGGCAACACTTTAGTTTTTAGTTTTTAGTTTTTATGTTATATAAGTTATATATGTTATATAAGTATATGTTATGCAATAAATAAATGTTTTTTATCATGGCTGCACGTGTTCGACAACGTTTTTTTTTGTCCATTACAATGCTTGGTGTGAAACAAAATTTTATACCGATTTTTAATCGAAAATTAGGGGTGCGCGTTATACACGTGTGCGCGATATACTCGAATAAATACGGTAAGTGTTTAGAGCAAAAGTTCGTCCAGAAATAACAACCCAGATAGTGGAAGTCACAGATATTAAAGGGAAAACGTTAATTCATTTCTGAATGGCTGTCTTTGACAGCCGCTTGATTTTGACTGACCTTTAAGGGCCAGTCACACAGCCGACGCACAAGCACGCACAAATCACGCACAGATTGGGTTTGTGCTTGTGCGTCGAGAAATTGACCAAAGTATTCCACGAACATTCGACGCACGCCCGACGCATGAATCACTGACGGAGCGCGTCCAAACACGCACGCTAGTCCCGCGCATAGTCACGCATACTCGACGCATAAACTACGCACGCCGACTCATGAATAATGCACACTGACGCACAGCTGTGAGTCCCAAAATTTTTTAACCGTTTAAAACTCAAAATCACGCACAAACCGCCTTCGACGCACATCCACTTACAATCACTGACGGTCCACGTTCGTTCCACCGACGAATTACGCATACGACGCACGCTCCGCGCAGAAACGATCATGCGTTTTCGCTGTGCGACTGGCCCTTGAAGAAAACGTAAGTCATTTTGATCTGATGAACGCTTTCTTTATCACTGACTCATCTCAAACAGACTTGAATCAAACTTGATGCTCAGATGATACCATCAGCAAAAGCTGCAACGTTTTTAAGGCGAAGGAATATTTTCGTAGGGTAACATGGACGTTCGCATCATCACCCTGCATCCTCTGACAAAAACCCAACAGGATATTTGCATTGGAATCATTGCAGGAAGCTAACAAAAGCTTATCTACATTTATTCATTTAGCAGACGCTTTTATCCAGAGCGACTTACAACCTGAGGAAAACAGAAAGCGATTCATCCTGTAGATGCAAAAGTACACAAGAGTGTCACAATATAAAGCTTCTAACATTACACATACAAGCTTTATCCATCATGATAATCTTTACAAATGAACAACTTTTATACATTTTGAAGTCTAAACACCATTGCCAAAAAAAGAAGCTAAAGTTAGGATAAAACTGAACTCAGTCACGGTCACATGACTTCAACGACACCTTTCAGTCTTAATTAACTTTCATCTTCCGACAACTTCCAGCCTTAATTGAAAAACAATATCCCTGAAATGTCAGGAGTACGATCATAAAACGTGACTAATGATACATGCATTCATCTGTTCAGCTGATGGCGTTGAATTTACACAACATTTACAAACTTGTTAGCAACATCCAAGAGCTTTACGGATGTATTTTATGTTGTAGAGTAAAACACAAACGCATCTTGAGCTTGTGTTCACCGCCAAACTTACTTAAGGCATTTAACCATGAAAAAACTACACAAATATGATGAATAATGCAGATCGAGTCATGTTTTTAAAGCTCATTGCATCATTAGTATTGTGATTCTTAATCCACATGGAAGTAACTCACATTGATGTCCAAACTGCACAGACTGAGTGAGTCCACATCTCTCTTCCTCTGCTTCCTCTTCTTCTGTAAACACACAATGATGATCAGTTAAGCGCGCAACACAATTCATGTTTCATAACACTGCTCACATGTAGATCATTATCGCACAATAACACAAGATTAAGCTTGTGAGTTCACCTTGATGATATTAAGTGTATTTTCAGAATTTGTAAACTCAAAACAAAACAAAAAAAAGCCATACTTAATTAATATGTTAAGGAAAAATGTACCGGTAAGCGAAAACACAAATTCAAACAATTTCTTTGCTATTGGCTTTTCGGCGAACTGAATAAAACAGGTTAACTATGATTTTCAATTAGATTAATATAAAAATGCACTTTAAATAAAATAAACAGATGTTGGCTGTCCCAACCCTAATCCTTTTAATTAGTAAACTAGAACAAACAACTAAAACACAACGAAGACTAACAGAAAACAAACGCAATATATCCAAACCAATCAAAGAAACGAGAAACAGGTGAAACTACTCAATCAAACAATGAACAACCAAGACAAACCAACTCAGAAAGGAGTGAATATGTTTTTCAAAAAGAACATGAGAAATGTTGACAATATTTCTTTTAAAGCAAAGAAATCAAGGCTTTAACTGACAATAAATACTTGAAATACACCGTATATTATTAACAGATTGTTCACTTTAAGCGCATTTAACCCATTCTAGACCAATTATTGTTATAGATGGTCAATAAAAGGTTTGTTGTTGTTGCTCCATGACTGTTTATTCTCCATGACAGCAGTGAATATCCACATGAACAATGGAGACATGTGAAGGTGTGGACGCTGCGTGTGTTTCTCTTGACCCATGAATAACAGCCGGTCCAGTTACTGGAAGAAAACCGTAGCTTGACATCATTTCCTGCGTCTGTGTGTTCAGAGTGCAATACTGGTGTGTTGTTTACTGTGTTTACTGAGTAATATCTAAACAGAAGGAATAAAAACAGTCTTCCCAGTGTTTCGGTCGGCTTGATTTCATAAATATAAGTTGTCCTTGCCTGAACCGACCCTGATACGATTATCAGTGAATAACTACTTCAGTCTCACACATGCAATCAAAGCTTCAGACATCTTGGAATAGAGCATCATTTGATGAATTTATGCCTCTTTTGTGGTGTTTTCTTTCCCTTTTTGGAGCTTAAAAGCTCCAGCTCCCTTTTATTGAACTTGATGAAACAATATATTATTGAAGAAAATAACATTTCGGCCTGTCAGATGGTCAAAGTCAGATGAACATACGTGTATCACAGTTTCCAGATCTTACATTGAAAATCAGAAATGTTTGTTGATCATCTAATCATCATCTTAGATTGATTTGTGAAGGATCACGTGACAGTTATTTGATTATTTTAATAATATTCCACAATATGACTGTTTCTACTGTATTTTCGACTTGGATACACAGTAATAAACAGGAAAATTACAGTGTTAAACTTGCTAATTTCTTCAACTATAAAACAAATTCAATTCCAGCTGTAAAGCAGCAATAAAACTAAACAAAAGTATCATGATTCAGCTCAATTTACTTCAACGCTGTTCAATTAACAGCATCAATGTTGTGAAGTTCATCAGTTATGAAACGGCGTGAAACAGATGATGTAGAATGCAGGAGTGATTCATTCTCCTTCTTCCCCAAACCAGCTGTGGGAAGATTCAAATGGAGATTATTGCTGCTTTCATCAAAGAACGTCATCACTATGCCACCAAAAAAACATTTATAATCACTCAATGATTCACAAACAACCTCTAGACACAGTAAATGCAATGAGAAAGCATCTGGAAATATCATGTTTAGGGAATCAGACCACAATCACATCCACTTTCAACTTTAAACAAACCGTACAGACACAACTTTATCCCTCACTGAGAACAAAGATGTGAAGACGCCACAAGACTGTTCATCTGCTCGCACACTCTTAGAAATAAAGGTCCTTTACTGGGTTTGATGGTTTCGTGAAGAACCTTTAACATCTAGTCCACAAAAGCTGCTTTAGAAGTTCTTCACACCAATAAAAATGGTTCTTTTAAGAACTTAAAGCTTGAACGTTTCTTTGGGGAACTAAAAATAGTTCTGTAGGACGTAAAAAAACTCCAGAAAAAGACGCCGGTAATCGCACGCGTCTCCTCTTTTGTGTTTCAGACTGTGATAGTCAGATATCAAAGCCAAATTCAAAACCTTCCCAGATCAAGTGACCCGAGGTCTGCCGTCCACATTCATTTCAAGCTTAATAACATGTTTGCTCACCTTCTGATGGATGAAAAGGCAGCACCCCATCATTGGGCTTCACACTGTTCCTCAGACACCCCAAAAACAGCTTCACAATCTCCCAGCATGGAGCGCTGTCACCTGTCTAACCCTCAGCCATGTGTGTGTGTGTGTGTGTGTGTGTCGGAACACAGAGGAGCAGCAAACAGGATGTTCTGGAGGAAGTGTGTCGGTGCTATATCGGGCCGAAGCAGGGCGCGAGCTCTCAGACTTCATCTCTGCTCGTGTTTGTCTGAGGCCGGTGGCGTCAAAGACCCTTCAGTGAGAGCAGCAGCATCCTGTTACAGGAGAACAGCACACAATCGCTCTCCACCCGCCTCCACACATTATCCACAGCGGCTGGGAATATAAAAACTGGGCTGCACACGAGAAAGTTTCGGAGTAGGTTTAACCTTAAATCTCGCTGCACTACCTAAACTCAATATTGTGAAGTATGATTACCATTTAAAATGACTGTTTTCTATATAATATAATGCATTTTATTCCAGTCTTCAGTCACATGAAACATTTATGATTCTCATCATGTTGAAAACAGTTAATATTCTATGTGAAAATCATATTAAAATGTTGGGGATTTTAAAATGAATAAAAAAATAATAATAATAAATAAATTGATCAAAAGTGACAGTGAACCAATTTCTATTTTAAATGCTGTTTCTCAAGAAAACTGTAAGACTAATAATAACCTGAAAAAAATAAGATTTATCATTTATAATTATAAATGAGCACCATTACTTTCTGAAGGAAAATGTGACACTGAAGACAGGAGTAATGATGGTTGAAATTCAGCTTTAATCACAGGAATAAATGACATTTTACTATATATTCACATAGAAAACAGCTGTTTTACACTGATATAATATTACACTGTTTTACTGTATTTATCATCTAATAAATTCAGCTTTAATCACAGGAATAAATGACACTTTACTATATATTCACATAGAAAACAGCTGTTTTACACTGATATAATATTACACTGTTTTACTGTATTTATCATCTAATAAATTCAGCTTTAATCACAGGAATAAATGACACTTTATTATATATTCACATAGAAAACAGCTGTTTTACATTGATATAATATTACACTGTTTTACTGTATTTATCATCTAATAAATTCAGCTTTAATCACAGGAATAAATGACACTTTACTATATATTCACATAGAAAACAGCTGTTTTACACTGATATAATATTACACTGTTTTACTGTATTTATCATCTAATAAATTCAGCTTTAATCACAGGAATAAATGACACTTTACTATATATTCACATAGAAAACAGCTGTTTTACACTGATATAATATTACACTGTTTTACTGTATTTATCATCTAATAAATTCAGCTTTAATCACAGGAATAAATGACACTTTACTATATATTCACATAGAAAACAGCTGTTTTACATTGATATAATACTACACTGTTTTACTGTATTTATCATCTAATAAATTCAGCTTTAATCACAGGAATAAATGACACTTTACTATATATTCACATAGAAAACAGCTGTTTTACATTGATATAATATTACACTGTTTTACTGTATTTATCATCTAATAAATTCAGCTTTAATCACAGGAATAAATGACACTTTACTATATATTCACATAGAAAACAGCTGTTTTACATTGATATAATATTACACTGTTTTACTGTATTTACCATCTAATAAATTCAGCTTTAATCACAGGAATAAATGACACTTTACTATATATTCACATAAAAAACAGCTGTTTTACATTGATATAATATTACACTGTTTTACTGTATTTATCATTAATAAATTCAGCTTTAATCACATGAATACATTTAATTAGAAATGACAGAAAACAGTTCTTTAAATTGAAATGTAATATATTAAATGTAATATATTGATTTTGTGGAGCTGTACCTGGACAGCCAGTTTGGGAGATTTGTGTGCACTGTTCAACACACTTCCTGCCTTCCTCTAAGCATTTCCTGCCGAAGAAGTGCGCTGTGTACCTGACGCTGCCTTCAAAGCATGCTGAAATTATCATATTTACACCAGTATGACTATGAACGGAGAATCATTTCAATGGAGAATAATTGTTGGTTAATTGTGAGCATGGACAGTGCAATTAGGATTTTTGGTGTGGCTGTTCACATGCATTTTCCCAATCCTGTCCCAATACATGTAAACTTATCAATTTTCATGATATGTTCGACAACAATAATTTTTTTCCCTGCAGACTTAGTTACGTTGACACTGTACTGTAATTGAGCAATACTGATGAACACCTGATGATAACAAGCAGAATCACTGAAGAAAATAGAAACACGAGAACTACAAGTGACTTCAGTCACAGCTTTAGATGAAATCAACTAAAGATAAAAGACTTTCAATCTCAGCAGACGAGGATTCAACTACTCCACAAACCGCATGAATGCACTCGAAAATATCACCCAAAATGCATTGTGCTGTTTTTTATGATGGGTTTTAACTTCTAAACTCTAATCTGGACTCAGTAATTCATGAAACGATGATTTCATGAGATCTAAGGGCTTTTATGAACATCACATGTAGGTCAAAATTGCGATATGGAGTGATATGGAGTCATGAACCCCAACATTTCTTCATAAGGCGGCAAGAAATTAGGAAATCAAATTATCTTAAGGTTTTGTTTCTTATGCAAGAGGCACATATTATAATGATATGTAAAGTATAGTATAATGTATGTATAAAGCAAAGTATAATGATCATTACACAAAAGACGACATCATACAGAGAGAAAAGGAGATATTCTGCCACCTCAGAGATTAAGATATAATGTTGAAAATGTATTTATTATCATTTGTTTTAAGTGCAATATTTACATCCCGATTTTAAATAGAATTCAAGTGATCGTTCATCCAAAAATAAAAAGATCCGCCATTATTTGATGACCCTCAAACTTTCTCTTCTTTAGTGGCATACAAAAATTTAGAGAATATTTGGAAATATAAAACCGTAGGTTCAATGACTCTCACTGTTAATCAAAACCCGAAGCAATCAGTTTTCTCAATTATTTTAAGTAAAAAAACTCCAAGATTGAATTAGGAAAACTTTAACAGGTTTGTGTAAAACAAAAGCACAATTTTATCACAACTTAATTAAAATATTGGCCAAGCTATACAATTGTATAAATATCACATTCATGCAAATCTTTTACAATTAGCTGCTAGCTAACAATAGCACACTAGCATGCGCTAATACAGTTAGCGAAGAGTCTATCTATACATGATAAGCCTTCAAGTTTTGCCTTGCATCCTCGAGCAAAACACAGACTACTGTTGACCGCAAGAGTAACGGCAGTAGAACAGAAGATTAAACAATAACACATCTCTACAAAAATTAACCTTGTGCAAAAACACACAAAATAACAGAAAACTGAAAACAAAGCAGACCTGTTTTCAGACCTTCATCAATGGATATCTCAGTCCTGTGGTTTAGCATTAGCACGATTACGACAGGTTTTCTATGGAAAGAACTAAAGATCAGAGTTCATAGAAGAACCTTCAAGATTTGAAGATTGTTTGTGTGGAAGAATGGGCCAAAATCACAGCTCAGCAATGCATGCAACTCGTTTCTCCATATAGGAGTCGTCTTGAAGCTGTTATTACTGACAAAGGCTTTCGTACAAAGTATTAAAATGCTTCATTTACTGAGTCCAGATTAGAGTTTAGAAGTTAAAACCCATCATAAAAAACAACACAATGCATTTTTGAGTGCATTCATGCTGTTTGTGGAGTTTGTGAATCCTCGTCTGCTGAGATTGAAAGTCTTTTATCTTCAGTTGATTTCATCTAAAGCTGTGATTGAAGTCACTTGTAGTTCTCGTGTTTCTCTTTTCTTCAGTGATTCGGCTTGTTATCATCAGGTGTTCATCATTTATTAAGTCACATTTTAACCAAAATAAATTGAAAAAAGGACCTAAACTGCATCTCTGTTGCACGCCTTCAGTTTAATAGAAGCACTTACTAAGTTCACTCTTTATTTTAAGTACAATATACAATGAATGTTTGAGTGAAGTAAACACGCTACATTTGGTTAATGTCACTCGAGGCGTTTACAGTGTAAGATACACACGCACCAGTGCAGTGTTTCCCTGTTCCCGGAGGAACTATAGCCGTCTTAAGTGAGTTTCACATCCCTTCATGGAGTGAGGAGGGGAAATCTCCCAAGTGTCACTGCGCAACATGACGGAGCTTTTGAAAGAGCTAATCATTTTGGGAACGCTGCAAATCCATTGGCTTAAAAATGAATGGAGCATATCTTCTGAACTCACCCCTGTGAAGAGCCACTTCTCTGAGGAAGAGAGGAGCGAAAGAGACTCCTTCCTCTGCAACATCGGCCTGTGGGAGAAAACAGGATAAAGACTTCAGAGAGACTCATTTACAGACCAGCACATTCCCCATTCATCCTGACAGAGAGCTGATGGATGCAGGACAAATCCCTAAAACCGGTCAACACTTCTGCTTCCATCGCCCTGAAGGCAATGGGGGTTTGAATGAAGATATTTTGCTTTATTGTAACGACATAAAATACATCAATACAACTCCATTCCCATTTTATTAAAGCTCTTACATGTCTCGTAAACAGAGTTTGGTAAAGGCTGTCAGGGACATTAAACGTCCTCATCTACTAGTCGCTTTCACAGCCGCACTGTGAGGAACATAGATCAAACTTTCAGGGAATTGTTTGTTATATATAAAGTCTGAAGATTAACAGTCATGTGGCAGTGGTGTTTTCACTCACATCAGCTATAAAGCAATCGCTCCTTTGGGAGTTTCGCTGTTCAAAAACAGATGCACTGCTGCTGACCACCACCGGTCACTGAGGGCACCGGTCATCAATGTGGCAGGACGGGGCGAATGACCTCAGCTAATGCACTTTTGCACTGACTATTGAGGCATTACATTTATTTGCTCACGGTTATCCAAATATTTGAGTTTGCAGCATTCATGTGACAATGTCATAATGTGACATTTTAAAACTGCTTAAGTGCTTAATAAAGTCATCATGAAATCAACATTGACCATTCTTATTTTTTTAGGGAATATTGCAGTGATTATTAGAAGTGATGTATGGCTGCACATCATTATTGTGGTAATAATTATGAATGAGAATAACAGCATCTTCTCTGATGAGGAGGGCGGGGCAATAACCTGTCAATCACACGAGATCCATCAATAACAAACCACAAACATCCAATCACAATCAAGCCCCGCCTACATTTGTTCTTGTTCCTGAAGCGATTACTCAGATATACAGAACAATAAAGGAGAAAAGAACAGCACAACTTGAGTTTCATGCCAACTCGATAGACTGATATATCAGCCTGGCCAAGATAAGAATAAATTATCAGCTAATAACTGGATAATTAGCTTTTTAACAAAACCATTAACTCAGTGTAGTTCCTTACATTACCCTACATTTAGCTTTTTACTTCCTGCGATTGTATTTAGGCATTATATAGCTTATTTCTTGTAATGATCCAAAAAACAATTGTGTTTTGTCCTTTTACTTCAGCTTTTCAACAAAAACATTAGCTCAATTAATAAACAAGTGGATAGTAAAAAAACAATGAGTAAATTGTTTGACAGTTTAAAACAGGGTTGGGCAAACCATTTGTCTCGCAAGCCTCATTGGTTTCTTAAAATTGACAGAGGGGCCGGGGTGAGCGTGATACACGATTGTTGACGGGGGGTGGGGGGGGGGGGGTGGTGTAGCCGCGATACGCGATTGTTGATGGGGGGGGGGCGGGTGAGCGCGATACACGATTGTTGATGGGGGGGGGGGGGCATGATTGTTGACGTGGGGAAAAGCGCAATTGTTGACGGGGGGAGATGAGCGAGATTGTTGACGGGGGGGGGGATGAGCGCGATTGTTGATGGGGGGGGGGGGGGGTTGAGCATGCCAACTCAGAATAAACTCAGAAGTACAAATTAATAAATAAAATAAAATGAACTGCTATTTAACACGTGGGTTTGGTTTATCCGATCTCCTGCTACAAAAATACATTGAAAACTATTTTTCCCAACATAAAACTATTTTCTCCTTCTAAGACACCCCCCAAAGCGATGGGAACATCATCACACTTCCTAACTGATCCAGTTCATCTATTCTAGCGACTGCTTTAACAGCACAATAGCTTCATCCTTCATACTTATCTGATCGTTATCAGTTTATAACGGTAAATGAGGAGATGTCTTATCGATCAAGGTTCCTCAAGGTTCAGTACTAGGACCGTTGCTTTTCACCCTGTACATGCTTGCTTTGGGTGCAATTATTAGGAAGCATGGCATTAGCTTTCACTGTTACGCTGACGATTTCTTCTCTTCCTGATGAAATGAAAAAATTCACTAAATTAACAGAATGCATAACTGATATAACATAGTTGATATTTTATTTACTAACGTTTCATTAATATTTAGAGAGTGGAAACCCAATTGATTATGAACATGTGCATTACAAGACCTCTTATGCTTATTTACACACTTCTTTGTGTTTTTCTGTGGCTGTACTTGAAATGTAATATCAGGATTTACTGTTCAGTGTCATTAGCTTTATCAACACAAGAGTAAACAACATGATATTGATGAGTCACACCGTTTTAGAAAGCTGGACACTGACACACACACACACACACACACACTAAACCTGGTTTGCTTAATACTGATCTAATATAAGTACAGTACTGTAATTAAATCCGCCCACAATAACCACCTCATGGAAACTGGTCTAGTCTAGAGAGCATGATGCATTCTGGGGTTTGTAGAAACAACACTGCAGACAGACTTTATATTTTACTCCATATATATTTTTCAACCGTATAGAACAGCGATTTCCACCACAGCTTCAGGGGGCGGGGTTTCAGACTCTAGAGAGCGTTTGATTGGACAGAAAATCTGATGAGAGCTGAAGTGCGGAGTGATGTCATCACTGATCCACATTGGAGGAGGTGAGAGACTAAGTTTTGAACGCTTATATATCTTCTAAATGTGTATTTTGTCATTGTTTTGTTTACGGATAACAGTAACATATTCATACTAAAAGACAAAGAAACTTAAACTTTATTTGTATTTTAATTTTACTTAGTGTTAGTAATTTTTGCTGTGTTTTTGCCTTTTTTAGGACCAAAAAACAAAAAACTTTTATGTTAATTACAAGTTAAAGACTTGTAAATATTAATTTATTAGAAAGTATATATATATATAAAAAATAAAGTGTATTTCCCACATTCTAGATCATCTCTAATTATTTACTGCCATCTAGTGGCCAACATCCAATCTCACCATTCACAACAACAGCCTGAATCTCTTCAGTGGACTAATATCTCTCTATCCATCCATCTATATAACCGTCTATACATCTATCTATCCATTCATCCATCCATCCATCCATTCATCTATACGTCTGTCGATCTATCTGTCTAAAAAGCTCAAGAAGTTGTCTGTCAAACAGCTGTGTGTGAGCAGACGTTGCATTGTGACGGCAGAAACAACACAAAGCATGATTTTGATATAAACAACTCACTCATAATATTTGCCTGTGCAGTTCATAGGGGACAATGCATTTGCAATAATTATCAATATTATTTGTCTCTTACGTCTATGATTTTATATCAATTCTGAAGGGGAATTATTATTCTTTGATTGTCTGTTACTGCAGAGCTGTCATGTTCTGCCGGCAGGTACTCTCTACCCACAAAAACACCCAAACACCCAAATGTTATGTTTCATATTACACTGCATAATGAGCGCTTTCATCCCCATCTGATCATCTGACACGCGGCAGTCGCCCTCCAGCTGCTGTAACTCGCTTCATGAAGAAACCTCAGCAAGTGCTTTTCTTTAAACACTGTAACCACACATGACTTAAAGTCTGTGAGCATGTGAATATATTTTTAGAAACCCTTTTCTTTACTAAAAACATATAATAATTAAAAAACAATCATTATGGCATACATTTTATAACATATTGATAAGTTTAAAAGTAAGGAAAGAAAGTTGTTTAAAGTAATGGAAAGAAACGCAGTAATTGTCTCTGGCTATTGCTCAGCGATGGGAGTTCAGGAAGCTGTTTCCTGATCTCTGCACTCTTACCTGCACAGGAAACACACACACACACACACACACACACAGCTGTTTTCTCTTCGCATGTCAATTTTTCCCAAACCAAACACAAGACACGTTTAAACTTGCCCTTCTCTTCACATGCTCTTGTATAAGAAAGATATAATTAATAAAGTAATCAGCGAAATTGTGTAAAATCAGGCACACACACCTTTTCTTTACCTATCTAGTCAGAGGAATCAATTTTTTAAATATTTTGAGCTGATTTTAGAAAAATTTGTTGCATTCAGATCGAGCTCAAAGTCTTCAGGCATTTATTGAACGACGGCCAGTTTTTCCTCTGCAACCATTTACACAATCAGAAAATGTATGAAATTTAAATTGTATGAAATATAACATTTCTCAACATTGTATTGGTTAATCTTTTTTGTTTAATGTAATATACTGAACATGCATGTGAAAATCATTTCAGTGCAGAGTATTTTTATTTTTATTTATTACGGTCTGAGAAAAATATCATGTTATTTTCATAAAAACTCTCTCAATCACTTCAGCTCAATTCACATTTTTTTGTTCACACTAGATTTGAATCTTCAGCAAATTAAATGTGCTCTGTTAAATGTGTGCAAAGTCTACAATTTGAACAAACTAAATGCACATCTTATTGATACTGAGGTGTTTATTCCACCATCACATTTAAAACGATCCATTATCAAAATCTGTAATATTTACAAATTTTACTTTAATTGTAAAATTAGACATGCAAGCACGTTGCTACAAAATAAATATACTTCATACCTACGAATACGCAATTTTTTTTTCTATGTACTACAGTATTGACACAATGAACAATAAAGTTCTCTTTGCAATGGGAACTTGCACTGCATCCTAGGACGAGGATCCATTTGTTTATGCATCTGTGAGGATGATCACTCAGCCAAAGGAAGTGTCTTAAGGGATTTCTTTCCCTTTCCGGTCTGCAAATTACTAATGTGTGAGGTCTAAGTTTGAGGAATTAGATGCAGAGAGAGAGAAGGCAGGCGTTATTTTTAGATCTGCCCCCTCCACTGGCCGCACAATAGCAGTGCTCAGAGGTGCCAATCTCGGGAACCTGGCAGGAAGCAGGGTTTGATTTTTACCAAGTTTGTGAACCCACCCAAGTTATAGGCAACCTCCGTTCTCAGAGCTCGGTTGGGGTGACTATGCCGGGTTGTATGACTCTCCGCTCACCACATAACATGGCTCTCTGTGAGCCTCTTTGGAGAGGTGATCTTTTACTGATGAGCATTTTATATTTTTATGCATTTGGTACACGCTTTTATCCAAAGCGATTTGCATTGCATTCAAGGAACACATTGACATTCTAATCAGTTCTTGCTTTCCCTGGGAATCAAACCATTGACCTTGATGTTGCAAGTGCTGCTCTCTACTGTTTGCTAGGTCATATTCCCTTGAAGGTATTAGGAAGAATACCATGTCCTGGGCTCTGCTCGTGGGATTATATAAACTGGGTTTCTGGCCCTATGGAATAGTGTCATGACAGCCGCTAGTACGTACCATCCAAGACAGGGATGGTCCGAGTCGATGACTATGTCAGCTGTTACGGCATTCATTTCTGTGGGTATTTATTCCCCAAAGCGTTATAGGATGCAGTGTGAGTTCTCATTTGAAAGAAAGGGTCTAAGGGTATGGATGTAACCATGGTTCCCTGAGAAGTGGAATGAGACACAGTTTCATTGCCATGCTTTGGGTATTGCTGTCTAAGTCTCATTGGCACCTAGGACACAGTCTCTCATTCCACTTCTCAGGGAACCATGGTTACATTCGTAACCAAATATGTTTTCTTTTCGGTGGCAACACAATAACTAGATTTTGAAGCATGAATGAGATGTTTTGGGTTATTTCTCAGACAATCGCACAGTTTAAAGGGGTCATGAGTTGAGAAGTTGAATTTGATCTTTTGGCAGAGGTACTATAATAATATACTATAGATTTCAGAACTCAAAATGTCCTTGTTAGCCCAAAAACTGAATTTATTGAAACCAAGTTCCCAAAACTACTTGTTTCAGATTTTGGCTTAGTATGACATCATAGTACCATGACAGACCCTTTCCGCAGAAGAAGATCAATGCATACTTCGACGTCATTACCTCTTTAGCCCCACCTGGCAATTCATGTCATGTAGTAGTAAATATGAGACAAAATGAGTTTTAAAGTGCCGTGTTGTATAAAAACACATTGTACAATGCCTTCCTTATGATCCTTACATAATGAAAGTATATTGGTCATTTCCAGACTTGATTATTCTTCTGGCTGGACTTTCTTTAAGTGCAATCAAACCCCTACAACGGATCCAGAACTCCATCTGGATTTCAACAAGCACAGAAGGGTTCATGCCACACCTCTCTTTATCTCTCTGCACTGGCTACTTGAATCAAATGCAATGTCTTGACACTTGCTTACAGATCTAGTACAGTCTGACAGCTGTGCTGATAGGCTGTCTTACCTGTCAATCAAGACGACGTGATTGGCTGTGCTGCCATGAGGGCGGGTTCTTCTAATCTCATCTGACGCGTCTTAAAGGGGCGAGCAGCAGCTGCGCAACGAGAGAAAATGCCTTTTCTTTTTCTTCTGATTCTGACTTGTGTTTGTTTTTTTATTGTGTGAATTTCGAGCACAAGCACTGTGTACCGAGCCTGAACAGTTATGGATAATTGAAGTCACGCGGGCAACATTTGAAATTCGAAATGTGAAAAAAGTTAATCAATCAATGGGCGTGGGTTATGCCAACGATTTTTTACACAAAACCCAAAACCCGCTGGCTATATGAGGATGCGGATTATCTGCTTCTGCGGGTTATATGTGGGAAAATATATGTGTTATCTCAATGCTTTTTTGCAAACCCAGAGGCCATAGACATAAGTATATATATATATATATATATATAAAAATGCAGTTCATTGCATCTCTAAAGAAGGTCAAAAATGGTTTTAAAAAGTTAATCAAAAACTGAGCCAAAGCATTTGAGAATTCTGTGCCTCTAGCATCACTGTAGAGAACGGCAACAGATATTTTTAAACACAATTCCCCTATCCTCCACTGTTCAACAAACTCTGTACTGTATTTCATATAATTAAATGATTTTCTTTATTTAACCCCCCTCCCCAACAACAATTGTATTTCATATTAGAGTAATAAATACACAGAGCAGAAAGTTCATATTTAGTAAATGGCCTCTTGAAGTTTGAGTTTATTTGAAAGGTTAAATTCATCCAAAGCTGATCTAACATCTCACCTGTTTACACTTGTTCCAAACATGAATGTGTCTGTGTACTGCCTTTAGTGAATGAAGTTATTATAGGTTGCATAATGAAAGAAATGCATGTATAAAGACAGTAATTGTGCACACAGTACAGGCTTGTCATGTGTTTTTCTTAGAATGCTTTTCCATGAAGATCCTTATTGGCATCACATGCTTGTGAGTATAGACTGCATAATGTGCGTGTGTGATTTCAAACATATATGGATGTTAATAGGTTTATGTAGCAGACCAGGACCAAATGCAAACAAATCTTCATGCACACGCACATACACAGCACTGACTAACATGCTGGCAAAGCAAGACTAGCCATGACATCATGGACTGTAGAGCCTCACCCTTTAAAGTCATCAGACATCAGTTAAAACATCTCTTGAAGTCTTATTGTATTTTTCCAAAATGACTGCCAGACAGAAAGACACAAACATCTTCAAATATATCACCCGAATCACTTTTGACTCTTAAAAAGGAGTGTTCTGGGTTCAACAGGAGTGAAGTTCAATTAACATATGTGGTAAACTGTTGATTATCACAGAAAATGACTGAAAGTAAAGAAATCTTACATAAACAGTGTAATTCGGTTAAAATGGAAGTAAATCGAGCCATGCATCGAGACGGAGTTGGTTAAATTGAAATTGCAGTGCATCCCGGTCTTTTGTTTTGGTTTACTTGTTTCCATCAACAGGTGCAAATGTAACTTTTTTTATTTTATTTTTTTATTGCATAAAACATTTGAGAATACAGCAGCATTTCCATCCCATGTGTTCAAGAGAACCAAATCATTACTTCCTGAAGGTTTGAGAATGAAGATTCACAGTGAGCTTAAATAAAAGTAATTTCAGTTTGCTATCTGTTACCCAGAATAAAATCTGCGGTGTTCGATATGTACAAACTCCTTCCAGCAAAAGTTTTGCTAAACGTGATTTCCGTTTTTATCTGCCAACACATGCAGCGTAAAGAAACCACCTATTTTACCACAGAAACAAACAGAGAGAGTCCCTTATTTTCCACTGCTGAAGTTGCCGATGCCAGTTATAGACACAATAAAGCAATGTGGGCATAAATCCATCGGCCAGTTACTCACAGCTGAGCCGCCGTCTGCACGATTCAGCTCAGTTTGGACAACAGGTGCAGAAAGCCACAGCGCAAGAGAACAGCTGATCACAGACGAGCTTTATAATGCCTGATACAGAGGAACACAACGCTGGCACGGCGGGTTTTCAATAACAAATGCATATCAACGAGATTCTTTTATTCATTCTTTTACCATCTTCACTTAATAACTGACAGTCCACTCCAACATGGCAAAACAGTGTCAACAAAACTGTATAATTGACGGGTTGATGACGGGATTAAGTCGTTTTCACATGTCGCCGGACTGGACGGATGGCGCTCTTAGTTAAAGCAAAAAAGAAGGAGTATGTGAGAACAGGAGGTGCAAACTGAGCCGCTCAACAGCTGTAAGACAATCCGATTCAGTAACTCGACTCCAAACTACAACTCTACATTTCCCCAGTTACTCACTTCCCATATTTCAAGGACTTTCCATCTGTTCCACTTTCAGCCTCAGGCAGAGATTGGAAGGGAAACTCATGTCAAAACTAAGAGTAACATGCACTGTTATCAGCAAATGATGAGCAACCAACTATATATCTGAGAGAAGACACACGTGCATCTCTGCCTTTGGTTTGGGATTATATCCATTAAAACAAATGTTAAAATGTTTTTGATGTGGTAAAAACTAATTTGGCTCTGTAAATAGGGAGGACCAACAGTGTCCTTTAAAACACAGTGCTGGTTAGAAACTGAGTATGTCATCTGGATTATATAATCATTTTCTTCAGACCAAGCCTCATAAAACCAACCAAAGTGCATTTTGATGCTATTTTCAGAATAAATTCCCCCCAGACGGGACAATGGATGAGTTTCTGGATCATCTGATTGTCAAAAATGCTTCAATCTATATTGATATTTTGGAATTATATGGCTTTATTAATTGAATTGAACATTTAAGGCTGTCACATTTGTTTGAGACACTAGTCTGATGAGTTTTAGATCATCACTCCTGTGTTGTTCAGAGTTGTTTTTATCTCTGTCTGTGTGAACCTTCACTGTATCTCCTTGCTTATAAAGTGAGGAAAGGAGCAGTCTGATATCACTTCAGGCTGAGTGTTGAAGGCCATGTGTGTTTGTGTGTTACTCTGTTTCTATAGAGACTGGTGAACGGTGTGAGCTTTGAGTTGGCGTGCACAGACAGCACCTGACCTGTTACTCCCTGTGTGGGAAAAAAGGGAGGTTTTTCTGTGCAAACTCTTACTTCCTCCCAGAATGTTATCGAAGTAAAAAATGAGAAATGAGAAAACCCTGGAATTCACAAAAAACTTTGTGTGAGAAATTTCACTTTCTCATTTCAGGAAAGATGTGCATTTCAGAGCAATAGCAATAAAAATGTTGTCATAGTTCACACACCCTTGTGTCATTTAAGACCCACATGAATGGAAGTAAACAGTGGAACAGAGACTCAACATGAATGCTTGACGCGAGAACAAAGATCATTTGTTGTATACGTTTATTATATGTGAATAAAATCATTTATTTAAAAAAATTTGTACGTCTGTTCAGAACAGATTGTCTGTTTAGAGGATTTGAAATGAACTGCTTAATAAATATGGATTTGTGTACTTCTAGAATTTCAATGGATGAACAAAATGATGAGAGAAAAAAATAAAATCATAATTTTCATTCTGTCACTATTGTAAGTGGTCGACTAATCTGAAGCCATCTGACCAATCACAACAGACTGAGCCATCTGATCCAATCAGAGCAGACCAATCACAACAGACTGAACCATCTGATCCAATCAGAGCAGACCAATCACAACAGACTGAATCATCTGACCAATCAGAGCAGACCAATCACAACAGACTGAACCATCTGACCAATCAGAGCAGACCAATCACAACAGACTGAGCCATCTGATCCAATCAGAGCAGAGCAGACCAATCACAACAGACTGAACCATCTGACCAATCAGAGCAGAGTAGACCAATCACAACAGACTGAACCATCTGACCAATCAGAGCAGACCAATCACAACAGACTGAACCATCTGACCAATCAGAGCAGAGTAGACCAATCACAACAGACTGAACCATCTGACCAATCAGAGCAGACCAATCACAACAGACTGAACCATCTGATCCAATCAGAGCAGACCAATCACAACAGAATGAACCATCTGATCCAATCAGAGCAGAGTAGACCAATCACAACAGACTGAACCATCTGACCAATCAGAGCAGAGTAGATCAATCACAACAGACTGAATCATCTGACCAATCAGAGCAGAGTAGATCAATCACAACAGACTGAATCATCTGACCAATCAGAGCAGAGTAGACCAATCACAACAGACCGAACCATCTGACCAATCAGAGCAGAATAGACCAATCACAACAGACTGAACCATCTGACCAATCAGAGCAGAGTAGACCAATCACAACAGACTGAACCATCTGACCAATCAGAGCAGAGTAGACCAATCACAACAGACTGAACCATCTGACCAATCAGAGCAGACCAATCACAACAGACTGAACCATCTGATCCAATCAGAGCAGAGTAGACCAATCACAACAGACTGAACCATCTGACCAATCAGAGCAGACCAATCACAACAGACTGAACCATCTGATCCAATCAGAGCAGACCAATCACAACAGACTGAACCATCTGATCCAATCAGAGTAGACCAATCACAACAGACTGAACCATCCGACCAATCAGAGCAGAGCAGACCAATCACAACAGACTGAACCATCTGACCAATCAGAGCAGAGCAGACCAATCACAACAGACTGAACCATCTGACCAATCAGAGCAGAGTAGATCAATCACAACAGACTGAATCATCTGACCAATCAGAGGAGAGTAGACCAATCACAACAGACTGACCCATCTGACCAATCAGAGCAGAGTAGACCAATCACAACAGACTGAACCATCTGACCAATCAGAGCAGACCAATCACAACAGACTGAACCATCTGATCCAATCAGAGCAGACCAATCACAACAGAATGAACCATCTGATCCAATCAGAGCAGACCAATCACAACAGACTGAACCATCTGACCAATCAGAGCAGAGTAGATCAATCACAACAGACTGAATCATCTGACCAATCAGAGCAGAGTAGATCAATCACAACAGACTGAATCATCTGACCAATCAGAGCAGAGTAGACCAATCACAACAGACCGAACCATCTGACCAATCAGAGCAGAATAGACCAATCACAACAGACTGAACCATCTGACCAATCAGAGCAGAGTAGACCAATCACAACAGACTGAACCATCTGACCAATCAGAGCAGAGTAGACCAATCACAACAGACTGAACCATCTGACCAATCAGAGCAGACCAATCACAACAGACTGAACCATCTGATCCAATCAGAGCAGAGTAGACCAATCACAACAGACTGAACCATCTGACCAATCAGAGCAGACCAATCACAACAGACTGAACCATCTGATCCAATCAGAGCAGAGTAGACCAATCACAACAGACTGAACCATCTGACCAATCAGAGCAGACCAATCACAACAGACTGAACCATCTGATCCAATCAGAGCAGACCAATCACAACAGACTGAACCATCTGATCCAATCAGAGTAGACCAATCACAACAGACTGAACCATCCGACCAATCAGAGCAGAGCAGACCAATCACAACAGACTGAACCATCTGACCAATCAGAGCAGAGCAGACCAATCACAACAGACTGAACCATCTGACCAATCAGAGCAGAGTAGATCAATCACAACAGACTGAATCATCTGACCAATCAGAGGAGAGTAGACCAATCACAACAGACTGACCCATCTGACCAATCAGAGCAGAGTAGACCAATCACAACAGACTGAATCATCTGACCAATCAGAGCAGAGTAGACCAATCACAACAGACTGAATCATCTGACCAATCAGAGCAGAGTAGATCAATCACAACAGACTGAATCATCTGACCAATCAGAGGAGAGTAGACCAATCACAACAGACTGAACCATCTGACCAATCAGAGCAGACCAATCACAACAGACCTAGATCTAACCAATCAGAGCAGAATAGACCAATCAGAACCAATCAGTCTTTAGACTGAGAAATTAGGTGATACTGTAATGTAAGTTTTAAGAAAATTATGACATGTTGGCTAAAGGGAAAATAATGACAGTAATATCCTGTTATTCATTATTCACTGAAGAGAACTGAGATCACTAAGACCATGTGATATGTATGCTATTTATTAAAAACCAAGATTAATAAAACAAAAGCATTCTAGCAGGTCAAGCACCCAAACATACATTCAAACAACACATTTAACTGTGAACATCATGACACTGAATGTACAGTGTGGGAGAGAAAGAGTGTGATGTGAATCTGGCCTGGGTTTGCCATGAAAAGACCAAAGAAAACTTCCCTAATCCCAGCCAAGGAAGAGGGCCGTGAGGATCAGAAGGTCATTCAGCGAGCATTAGCATGGATTATGAGTCGGCGCGCTCCGCTGCACTCCTCGCCCCGCGGGTCTCGTCTCTGGCCGCCGGAGCAGCTGAAAACCTGCCTGTGTGGATGTTCACGGACAGACAGACGCTCATGAAACACCTGCTCACACACTCCACAGGTGAGCGATCTGCCGTCTCGAGACCAGCGACGCTTCATCTGTGCGCCTGCCTCATCAGATCATATCTTTACAGACAGAGGGACCTCTGAACCCCAGCATCTGTTGTGCGATCTAAATATACAGGGAGTAAACGCACAGTCCCACAGCTGCCATGACACACTCTCACACGTCTGACGACACAGGAGTGAAAACCAGAAACAGATCAAACAAACCCAGAGCCGTAAACCAGCACAGCTTTACAAGACCATCATCAAACTTCAGAAAAATGAGCAGCATTCCATGTGAGCAGAAAGAGACGCTGAAACTGGATCAGCAGTACAAACAGAGTGAGAGTGTGTGTGTGTGTGTGTGTGTGTGTGTGTGTGTGAGAGAGAGTGTGTGTGTGTGAGAGAGAGAGAGTGTGAGAGAAAGTCAGAGTGTGTGTGTGTGTGTGTGAGAAAGTCAGAGTGTGAGAGTGTGTGTCTGTGTGAGAGTATTTGTGTGGGTGAGAGTGAGTCTGTGAGAGTCAAAGTGTGTGAGTATTTGTGTATGTGTGTGTGAAGGTGAGAGCGTAAGTGAGTGCGAGTGAATGAGAGAGTGTGTGTGGAAGAGTCAGTGTGAAAGTGTTTTTTTTGTTTGTTTGAGAGTGTGTGAGAGTGAGTGAGAATGTGTGTGTGTGTGAGTAGGAGTGTGTGAGAGTGAGTAGGAGTCTGTTTGTGAGTGAGAGAGTGAGTGTTAGAGTGTGTGTGTGTGTGTTAGAGTGTGAGTGATTTATTTCCCTTTCTCATATCACATATTTTGTCAATCATCATACATTAGGTGTTATCGGAAAGCTTACAAACTCAACATTCATCCTTTGAAATCCATTTTGAATTTGGACGTTGCGTTGCCATGGAAACAGCACTCCAAACTCTATTAACAGGCTCCTCCCCTAGTGGGCGGAGTCAGGTTTCATATTACAACATTTATTTGAACTACTTTATAGTCAAAACTTTTTCTAATCTTGACAAAACACATTTCGTCGGAAAGCTAGGAGTTCCTGTTTGGTGTCTGTTCTGTGATAGAAATCCAAGAACAGAAGTTTATTTATTTGTTAAAGAAGAACAAATCAGTTTAGTACCTAAACAAAATCTCACAGGAGCTTCAGCTTTTGTGATATCAACTTCAATTTTGGAACAAAACTTGGTTAAACATGGAAATTTAATTTTAGAGTAAAAATAAATAAATCACAAAATTAAAAAAACATACAGTGCATTTGATTTACAGCGAAATATAAACTTCCGTAACTTTTTCACACTTTCATGCCTTTGAAGCAAAATCTTCTGTCTTAAAACCAAACCAAAGTTATTTCTAAACTCCAGAGCATTCATGAATTAGAGTTTGAACATTGCCTGGTTAACGTTAAAACGCTCTTATTGTTATATTTGTGTGTTTTGTGCTGAATAAGTGTGTGTTCACTCACTGTGATCTGTGCTCGGGTCCGCCGCTCGGCTGCATCAGGTCAGCTGATCTCACACAGCCATCGATCAGCTGATCACGGATCAATATCGCCAGCTCGTGCACGCGCGCTGCTCGTCCGCCGAGCACCGGCTGTGTGTCGTGCGCGCCCCCGCGGGTGTGGGTCGCCGATGACAGGTCATGCGGATCTGTCCCACTACAACCGAGACGAGTTGGATAATGATTATGGGGAAACAGTTTTACTGCATCCACGGGACAGCAGACGCACTTGAGTGTGAGATGACGCCTCCATCTGCTGCTGCTTTCACTGCGATATCAGATCGCCCCCTCGCGACGCTTTAGCAACGACAATCACCAGTTTATATACTGTATATATGTAAAAAAGTCTTTGCAATAGGGTTATTTTCGGAATATATTTCAATTAAAAGAATGAATCGATGAACCTTTGTTTAAAAACAATGAAAAACGCCCGAATTCTTCTAATTTAAAAAAGGTCACCTCAGATAAAACATTGGCATCACCATAAAACAAAGGTCACTGCTTATGAGAAGCACTTTCTAAAACTCTTAGAACTTTCTGTAAATATTCTAAAACTAGGTTCTGTACTATTCTAGAAATGTTTAGATTGGTTCTGTAATTTTGTAGAACTGTTAGAAATGTTCTGTAATATTGTAGAATTGTTTAGAATGGTTCTGTAATATTGTAGAACTGTTAGAAATATTCTGTAATATTCTAGAACTGTTTAGAATGGTTCTGTAATATTGTAGAACTGTTAGAAATATTCTGTAATATTCTAGAACTGTTTAGAATGGTTCTGTAATATTGTAGAACTGTTAGAAATATTCTGTAATATTCTAGAACTGTTTAGAATGGTTCTGTAATATTGTAGAACTGTTAGAAATATTCTGTAATATTCTAGAACTGTTTAGAATGGTTCTGTAATATTGTAGAACTGTTAGAAATAGTCTGTTATATTCTAGAATTGTTTAGAACAGTTCTGTAATATTGTAGAGCTGTTTAGATTGGTTCTGTAATATTCTAGTACGGTTAGAAATGGTTCTGTAATATTCTAGAACTGTTCAGAACTTTCTGTAATATTCTAGTACTATTTAGAACTACTCTGTTGTTGGAATGTTTAGACTTTTCTGTAATATTCTATAACTTCTATAAAATTGTAGAACTGTTCTGTGTGATTGTAGATCTGTTTTGAACGGTTCTGTAATATTCAAGATCTGTACTATTCTAGAACAGTTTAGATCGGTTCTGTAAAATCGTAAAACTGTTTAGATCGGTTCTGTAATATTCTAGAACGGTTAGAAATGGTTCTGTAATATTCTAGAACTGTTCTGAACTTCCTGTAATATTGTATAATTGTTTAGAACTGTTCTGTAATATTATAGTACTATTTAGAACTGTTCTTTAATATTCCAGAATGTTTAGACTTTTCTGTAATATTCTAGAACTGTTCTGTAAAATTGTAGAACTGTTTAGAACTATTCTGTGTGATTGTAGATCTGTTTAGAATGGATATGTAATATTCTAGAACTGTTAAAACGGTTCTGTGATATTGTAGAACTATTTAGATCTTTCTGCAGTGAAGACTCTTGTAAAGGCGCTCTTCGTCTTCTTCTTCTTCCTCCTCTTCTTCTTCTTCTGTGAGTGTCAGGCCTGCAGGTGGCGCTACATGGGAACGCTGAGAGAGAGAGAGAGAGCTGATCTCGGGTCAGCAATGCCTCTGAAGAGAGCTGTGATCGTGCCGGGGAACGGAGCAGGGAATATCGAGCACTGTAACTGGTACGGATGGGCAAAGAACCGCCTAAACGAGGTATGATGACGTCAGCTTCACTTTCAGCAGTTATGATGACAGAAAGCTCATTTCAGCTCGTCTTTACAGATCCCAGAGGTGTCGTGCGCGCTGAAGAACATGCCGGATCCCGGTAGTTCACACTCACACTACATTCACGACATGCGATGATGTGCTTCTGCTGTTAAACAGTAATAAATGTCACCTGACAGTGACAGCCAGAGAGAGCCTCTGGCTGCCGTTCATGGAGAAGGATCTGAGGTGTGATGAAGAAACCGTCATCATCGGACACAGTTCAGGAGCCGCAGCCGCCATGAGGTACCGACTCAGCTGAATCATCCGCGTAGTGATCCGATTCATCTGAATCATCTGCCTAGTGATCCGATTCATCGGAATCATCATTCATCTGCTAAGTGATCCGATTCATCTAAATCATGAGTCATCTGCTGAGTGATCCGATTAATCGGAATCATCTGCCTAGTGATCCGATTCATCTGAATCATGAGTAATTTACTGAGCGATGCGATTCATCTGAGTTAGCGGTTTAGTGATTTGATTCATCTGTTTAGTAATCCGATTCATCTGAATCATGAATAATCTGCTTAGTTATCCTATTCCTCTACATTAATTCGTCTATGGTCACACCGTTAGCTCTGTGCTTGTTTATTATATAAATCCAAATGTTTATGCTTTTAATCTTATTTGTGTTTTTCTTCCCAATGAGTCGAATCGAGTTCACTCCGAATTATCAATCCTTTAAGATGAGTTGGAGCGTCAAATGTGTGTGATCTGATCGAGTTGATGTAAAGCGATTGCGTGCTCTTGTCGGTCCTCAGGTACGCAGAAACACACCGCGTGTTCTCCATTATCCTGGTCGGTGCGTACACGTCAGATCTGGGAGATGAGAACGAACGAGAGAGCGGTGAGCTCAGTAAAGTCACTCATGGAGTCACTGATCGTCAGTCTGATTGTGTGATGACACTCCTTCTCTTTTTCCGCTCAGGATATTTCAGCCGGCCATGGGAATGGGAGAAGATCAGAGCAAACGTGAAGCACATCCTTCAGTTCGGATCTACAGACGACCCGTTTCTGCCCTGGCGCGAGCAGCAGGAAGTGGCTGATGGACTCAAGGCACATTTATACAAGTATTCAGACCGAGGACATTTCCAGAACTCAGTGTTCCCAGAGCTCATCGCTGCAGTAAAAGAGCTCAAAAGCAACAGCTAAACACACAAATGACCCTTAAACCTGTGTGTGTGTGTGAAAATACTCACTCATTCACTTACTTTTATTTCTAAGGGGCCAAAATAAATCCCATATCTTACAAGAAGTGAAGACAATTTATTACTGTGGCTGACTTTGTAACAGTTCATTTTGATTTCCAGTACAATGTAATTTCTTTACAGTAGAAATCCAAACATTAAATAAAATGGCAATGTAAACGAACACAACACAGAAATACATACTGAATCAGAGTAATAATGGCACTTACAGCAGATCAAACGTTATTCAGTTCAGTTATTACAGTTATACTAACACAGTCCACATGGATAAAGTCCTGTTTGGACATTAAATGTTATAATTCTGGTTCTGATCAATTACAGCACCATTTGTGAAGTCAATATGTCTCAATATTTTAATAGTAGACTGAAGTAAAGCATTTATTTGTTCTCAATACAGTAACACTGACTTCCTGTAAACAAACGTGTTTTATAAAGTTGACCCAAAAATAAAAACTGTCATTTATCATCTGTAATCTGTTATTTGTAACTTATATGGTACTATTTTAGAGCTCAAAATGCTAAACTGTGTGTGTGTGTGTGTCTATTTCTGTAGCGCTTTTTACACCAAATTGTTTCAAAGCAGCTTTACAGAGATAACTGGAAAACAATGCAACAAAGTGTTTTGGATGAACAGCAGCTCTTGAAGAAATCCATTTACCAGCTTATTTTCCTGTGTGTCTAACAGTAGAGAGCAGTGCTTGCAACATCAAGGTCATGGGTTCGATTCCCACGGAAAGCAAGAACTGATAAATGCCGAAACAAGCTTGATTTTGATTGATTAATGTTTGTTGTAAAAACGTGTGCGTGTGTGAGAGAGAGAGCGTGTGTGAGAGTGAGACAGAGTGTGTGTGTGAGAGTGTGCGTGTGCACACGTGTGAGAGAGAGAGTGTGTGTGTGTGTGAGAGAGAGAGAGAGAGAGTGAGAGAGAGTGTGTGTGTGTGAGAGAGTGAGAGAGAGTGTGTGTGTGTGTGAGAGAGAGAGAGTGAGAGAGAGTGTGTGTGTGTGTGAGAGAGAGAGAGAGTGAGAGAGAGTGAGAGAGAGTGTGTGTGTGTGTGAGAGAGAGAGAGAGTGAGAGAGAGTGTGTGTGTGTGTGAGAGAGAGAGAGAGTGAGAGAGAGTGAGAGAGTGTGTGTGTGTGTGTGAGAGAGAGAGAGTGAGAGAGAGTGTGTGTGTGTGTGTGAGAGAGAGAGAGTGAGAGAGAGTGTGTGTGTGTGTGAGAGAGAGAGAGCTCCACAGGGTTAAGAACAGCATATGGGTGAGAAAATGACAATATTTAATAAAAAAAATCAGCAACTGCAATTCAAAAAATGGCAACAAATAGAGTCTCTGTTCATCAAACTGCATGATTCATATACTGCTTATTCTATAAACCTGAGACTGGAAGTAAAGTGCACTTCAGAACAAACCGACACGTACAGCAGCCGACCTGCTCTCAAACAAACCTGTCCCCGCAATACACAACTGCACGCTTCAGCCCTCACACACTCATCAGAAGTGTGTGTGTGTGTGTGTGTGTGTGTGTGTGTGTGTGTGTGTGTGTGTAGCACTACAGAGTCTTCTTCCTCCTCCTGGCTTTGGCGTAACCTCTTCCAAACCAGCCGCCCTGAACCGCTGGGCCTTCAGCGTCTGCGTCCTGACAGTCCTCCTCCACACCAGCAGGAGGCGCTATCTCTCTACGACACACACTCTTCTGCTCCTGAGGACTGAGCGCTTCAGCCAAGCTGAAGATGGGGTCTTGAGATCTGATTCATCAAAACAATGCAATATCGTTACGACAGACGGCAGCTTCAGATGAACGTGTGCGTCTGTAATACATTCCTCATTAGATTCGAGCCGAAGGCAAACACTTATAAAACACACCTTGAATTCAATGTAAATTGCTTCGGATTAAAGCGTCTGCCAAATGCTGACATGTGACTGTAATAAAAGCTTATATCCTTTAATATTTGACTATAAATCAATTTAATTAGTAATAGTCGATGTTTAGCTCTACTAAAGTTGTCTTAAAGGACTAAACGATAAAAAGCAGATTCTGATGAGACTCACAATAATCACACAACCTCTTACTTTATTTAAGAATTCCTGTGATAAAATAAATTCATCTATAAAATAAAATGTGGATTGAGTTCTTCCTTCGAGACAGATGATACAGTAGCGGCTAATATGCGGAGGAGGAGGGATTACGTAAATAACGCAAACACAATACGGGAGATGCGTACAGATGCGTACTATGGCAGCAAATCCATGCCAAAAAAAGTGCAAAACTGATGTTTGCGCATATATTACATCTGCAAGTGGATAACAGATCGACACGCGGAAAAAACGGTTGCCGCTCATTTTGATCCCTAATTTGACGTCTCATCTGTACTCAATGCACACACACTCGATCTTCTCTCCACTGCTGTTTTTGTTCGCGCAAACACTTTTATTTTAGTCGAGGAACGAGTGAGAGGCGTAGGTTCACCTCTAGTGTCTGTAAGCTGCTCGTATCTCAAATCTTTACTCGTATCTCAAAGCAAAAATGAGCTGAAGGCTTGCTCGTATCTCAGGACGCTCACCTGCTGTAAAGGGGAACCTCCAGGCCCAGCTGCTCCATGAGAAGACCCATCACAGCATCACACTTCCCATGAATCTTCAGAGTCGCCAAGTTATCTTTCGGTGTCCACTGACATGGAGGAAAACACACAACACGTTCACTCACGTCCACCGTCTCTCTTCAGTGTGTGATCAAGAGATCAGGATAATATTACCTGAAGATTTACGATGTAGAGCTTCGGTCTTTTGTTGGCTGGTCTGTTCATGCACCACAAGCAAGAGTATTTCTTCAACACCTGACGGACAAACACCACTATTTAATACAAAACACTGACAAATGTTGCGATTCAAACGGCAATGTGAGAAACTTTTACTGCTTTGAGACCATGAGAACCAGACACGTCATGAACGATTGTTTTCCTGTTATCTCTGTAAAGCTGCTTTAAAACATTCTCCATTATAAAAGCGCCGTATAAATGAAGCTGACTTGCAGTGGATATAAAACATCTACACTGTTAAAACAGCTGTTTTATGTGATGTAAAAACTGAAAGATAACTAGTATTAATAAGAGCCTTATTAAATTTGTTAATGTGTTCATTCTGAACACAAACACAATTATAAAACGGTGTGCACACTTATGCAGTTTGGTAGCTTTAGGTTCATTTTTCTCTCTTTGGTCTTTAGTGGCATTTCATGGGCTGTAATTTCTACATGAAAAGTGTAAAAGTTCGATGATTTATATTGGTTTCATTTTTTACATCACAAAAATAAAACTGTTTTAACAGGGTTGTGTAGATGTTTTATATCCACTGTACATAAAGGTAAAATAACAAGTATATATACAGTAATGCCTTGAGATAAGAGCGTTCCGAGATCCGAACAAAATTTTGCTTTGAGATACGAGCAAATATTTGAGATACGAGCAGCTTACAGACGCTAGAGGTGTTCAGCACTCGGAGTCTACACCACTTCACGCGTTCGTCAACTAAAGTAAATCCCGCGTGGGATTAAAGTGAGCTCGCCATTTTTTCGCGTGTCGATCTGTTATCTGCTCTGGGATGTAATTTACGTGCACGCAAAAATCAGTTTTGTGCTCGTTTCTTTTTGGCATGGATTTGCCGCCATAGTCGACTTTCGTACGCATCTCCCGTGAGTCTCCCGTATTGTGCTTGTGTTATTTACGTAATCCCTCCTCCTCCACACAAGCCGTCATTAGCCGCTACTGTAACGTGTGTCTCGAAGACAAGAACTCGTAATTAAAACCACATTTTATTTTATATCACAGGAATCCTATAATTGTGTGTGTGTCTCTATAGCAATTAAAAAGTGTTTTTCCATTGTTATTAGCACTAATAAGGGAGTTTTTAGAGGGCCTGAACAGATTTTTTCCCCCCTGTTATTTCTTATGAGAAAAAATGATTTGAGATACGAGCAACTCGAGTTACGAGCTCGTCCTGGAACAGATTATGCTCATATCTCAAGGCATTACTGTATACAGTAATACCTCGGTTTACGAGCGACTTGGTATACGAGCAAATCGGTGTACGAGCAAGGAGGGTCGAATCGGTGTATGAGCATTGTATCGGTGTACGAGAAAAAATTTCCCTCACCCATGTGCAGTTTTGTGTGGAAATAGTCCTAACGCTCAGCATCCTTGTGCGCATTTTTACATGAAATATCCTAATGACAGCCTCTCATAACACAGTCAGGAGGTTCCAACCCCTTTATCACCCCTTAACTCATTCATTGGCTGCATCATTCACCACAGTGATACTTTTATAAGTGATTTACAGAAGTTTTTACCTCATTCTAAACATTAATTAATTGTGATCGCTATTGTTCACGTAGTGAAATATACACATACAGTACCTCTAAGCAGTAACTGTCATGGTTCATGAATTCAGTGTCTCCTAGTTCTGCCTGAGTGTGTATGTGTGTGTTCTCACATCATCTGCCTATCTCCCCGCTTTTGCTCGGATTCGTTCTCTCGCGGCACTGTATTTTTCTGCACAATTATAATAAATTCACTCATTTGCTTTCATCCTTGCTTTCCCCGCTCCCCCCGCCTCTCTCTCCTCCAAGCAGGCTGCTCAAACCTGAAGTGCATTACAGTAAATTGTCAATTATTAATTAGTATTTAAATGAGATCTTAATGGTTACAATTTTAACTGTAATTAATAGGGTAAAACCCAAAAAATATTTAAAACGGGCATTTGTGGTCATGTGGAACGAATTAATTGATTTTTAGTGCATTCTTATGGGGAAATTTGTTTTGGTGTACGAGCATTTTGGTTTACGAGCTCGATCTTGGAACGAATTAAACTCGTAAACCGAGGTATTACTGTATATAGATAGATAGCAGGATAAATTAATCAATGTCTCCAAACTGTCATGTTTGCTCCTAAGATTCAAGCCACGCTGATCACATAATTTAACGTCCTCACCTTCAAACTGGAGCCCAGACAGAGGATGACGTCGGCCCGCTGCGCCGCCTCGGCCGCCCCCCTCCAGTTGAGCGGCTGCTCCAGTGTGCCCCGCTCGCCGAAGTGCACTATAGTGTCTCTGAGCTCCGCTCGGCAGTGAGGACACAGGCGGCCGGTGCCGTGTCTGTGCAGAGCCGTGCGCTCCGTCACGTCAAACAGACGGATGAACTCTCGCGCCGGAGAGCAGGAAGCGCACACCTGCGTCACACAGGAACGGATATTACAGGAACGGACTGCTAATTACATTCTTCTAAACTCTAAAACAGGCAGGAAAACTCAGTCCAGAGCATCGGATTGAGATCTTAATGCGATCCTTTAAAACAAGTCAATCCGATCTCTGTTTTTTTAGCTCAATTTCTCACTGATTGAAAGTGCGTTAGACCTCAATGAACATGTTTCCGTGGAGTTCGGAGAGCGCGTGTCGGGGCAGGCCGCTGCGCAGGTGAAGACCGTCACAGTTCTGAGACACCACATGCTGAACCTGCAAACACAACACACTTATTTTCCCCACACACGGCTTCAAGCCTTACATTTTGCAACAATATAAGCAATCAAGTAGTTTAGATTTGCTATATAGTGTACGTCAGCCTACATGAGCTTACAGGATGTGGATAAAGACATATTTCCAACTTAATATATAGACCTGCACAATAACAGATTTTGTGTGTGTGTGTGTGTGAGTGTATTGCATGTATGCAGGTTAAGTATGATGTACTAAAAATCCAATTTCGAATTTTCCAATTACCAAGAAACTTAAGTCGTGTCGTCACTCACCATGTTCACTTTGTGTAGCATCCAGATGCACATGTGTGTGAGTGTGGGTTCAGCTCGACTCAGATCTGAGGTGCTGACGCATTCAAAGACACACAGATGTTAACGTGGCACCAGAACACTGAACTGTAAATCCATAGGTTAGACGTTAAAGGGTGCGCACCTGACAGAACGGCCCTTCTGGAGCTGAGTCCACACCCCATTGGGCCCCCGGTAGTCTGGGATAGACGCGGCCTGATGAACACAGCAGAACACAGAAACTTTACACTCAACGAAAACACAAGCGCACATGATTACTATATAATGCTCAATATTTCACTGCATCCACTGAAGCACAGGTGCTCTCTGAAACGCTCTCAATCACGCTAGAAAACACAGATCATCAGGTTTCAGTGGGAGACGTTGAACACAGAGACGTTCTCAGGAAGCACATACGGTACTGATTCCTGCTCCCGTGTAGACGACCACATGCTTGGCCTGCTGGACCGCCTCCGCCAGCTGCTTGACTTTAGCCTTCAGCTTCTCTTCCTCATCAAACACCTGCAGGCGCACAAACACATCGACATCAGTGGCAGTGAGAGAACGTGCAAAAACAGAATGTAAATCGAGTAAGATGTCCGAATACAGCAAATTCAGCAAACAAATCTGCATCTGCTACGATTCTGAACTGGTGAGCACTGCCTCTCGATAATAATACAATGTTAGTTTTACCAGCAAGGCATGACAATTAATAGTTTTTCAACTTATAATAACTTTGCTGTCTGAATTGAATTTGACAGATAAAAAAACAAAAAACAAACAAACAAGCAAGCACATTCTTCTGAGTTGAGCTGCATGCAAAAACAAACAAAAAGTCTGTGCAATACCACTCAGATTGCATTAATTACATCGTTACACCAGTAGATGGAAACACGACTCTTTATCATTGAATTTTTTGGACGGAACGCGGGACCGGAATCAGCGTCTGTGCGTGACGGAACGCGGGACCGGAATCAGCGTCTGTGCGTGACTGGAATCAGCGTCTGTGCGTGACGGAACGCGGGACCGGAATCAGCGTCTGTGCGTGACTGGAATCAGCGTCTGTGCGTGACTGGAATCAGCGTCTGTGCGTGACTGGAATCAGCGTCTGTGCGTGACTGGAATCAGCGTCTGTGCGTGACTGGAATCAGCGTCTGTGCGTGACTGGAATCAGCGTCTGTGCGTGACTGGAATCAGCGTCTGTGCGTGACTGGAATCAGCGTCTGTGCGTGACTGGAATCAGCGTCTGTGCGTGACTGGAATCAGCGTCTGTGCGTGACTGGAATCAGCGTCTGTGCGTGACTGGAATCAGCGTCTGTGCGTGACTGGAATCAGCGTCTGTGCGTGACTGGAATCAGCGTCTGTGCGTGACTGGAATCAGCGTCTGTGCGTGACTGGAATCAGCGTCTGTGCGTGACTGGAATCAGCGTCTGTGCGTGACGGAACCTGGAACTGGAATCAGCGTCTGTGCGTGACTGGAATCAGCGTCTGTGCGTGACGGAACCTGGAACTGGAATCAGCGTCTGTGCGTGACGGAACGCGGGACTGGAATCAGCGTCTGTGCGTGAGGGTGAGCTGTACCTCCTCTTGTTTCCTCTTCAGCTGGTGTCTGCGGCTCTGTCGTCGGCTCAGCTCCTGGACTGTATCCTGGTGCTCCTGCAGCAGCGTCCACTCCTCCGTCGTCCGCTCTCCATCACACTTCTGCAGGATCTGAGAAATCTTCAACACAAACAGACCTAATGTTTTCCTGTAGAAGACACTAGACATGGATTCAGCTGTTCCGTTGAGACACTCATTCTCACTCACTCACACACACACACACAATCAAATAATGACTTAATTGTTTTCGTCAAAAGTTCTCAGTCTGGCCCACAGATAGATATAGACATGTATGAAGGGAGTATCTCTTCTTAGTCACAGTCCTTTAACAGAAAAGCCTGCCATATTTACGGTCACTGTTACTGCAGACAGTCATCAATAACAGCGCAAGGATCTTTGGCAGGCTTGTCTTCATGTGTTCGCGGCACCGATGCGGTTGCCATGGATGTTTTGACTGAGCGGCTGCTGGTTTCACCGGCTGTGCCGCTTCATTTCGCGTTTCTGTTCAAACGAATGGGTTATAGTTTTATTATCTGTTGACAATGAAATATCTCGTGTTCATACCGTCTTAACTGTCTGTCGCTGTTTCTCTCGCTGGATTATTTTCGCCTTTTCTCGCTCTTTTCTTTCCGCTCGCGCAGAGCCGCCGCTATTAGTTTGGGCGTCCATGCTGGACCTCGCCGGTGACGTCAACGCTCGCGTAGATATCTCGCGGGATAAAACGAGACTTGAGTGACGAGTATGTCAAGTGTAGTAAAATAAGTTATTTTATTAAATTATTTATTAACTTTATTTATGTTAATTTAGTAGCATATTTATTTATTTCAGTCAATCTAACTTTTAAGTAGCTGAAAATGTTTATTTATTAGTGCGTTTCCGCCAGATGGTTGCAGGTGACCAGCAGGAGGCGCTCATGCGCGGCGCTGTCAGCATGAAGCAGCAGAAGAAGAAGCGCGCGCTTCCGCTCCGCGCGTGCTGGGTTCAACACCAAACGCTGAGTTTATCCGACTCTCAGTCTGTGTTTCGTATTTCACAATGTCCATTAAACTTAACGCTCTGTACAGCGACTCATATGTGGATATAAGCCAGTACAGAGACCAGCACTTTAAGGTGAGCGTCAATGAGGTTGTGTTTCCTTTTGATATGGAGATATAAAACATCACTTCAGTCTCTCTCTCTCTCTCTCTCTCTCTCTCTCTCTCTCTCTCTCTCTCACACACATTCACTAACACTCTCTCTGTGATTAAAGCTGAATTTATTAATGATAAATACAGTAAAACAGTGTAATATTATATCAGTGTAAAACAGCTGTTTTCTATGTGAATATATAGTAAAGTGTCATTTATTCCTGTGATTAAAGCTGAATTTATTAGATGGTAAATACAGTAAAACAGTGTAATATTATATCAGTGTAAAACAGCTGTTTTCTATGTGAATATATAGTAAAGTGTCATTTATTCCAGTGATTAAAGCTGAATTTATTAGATGGTAAATACAGTAAAACAGTGTAATATTATATCAGTGTAAAACAGCTGTTTTCTATGTGAATATATAGTAAAGTGTCATTTATTCCTGTGATTAAAGCTGAATTTATTAGATGATAAATACAGTAAAACAGTGTGATATTATATCAGTGTAAAACAGCTGTTTTCTATGTGAATATATAGTAAAGTGTCATTTATTCCTGTGATTTTAGTTGTATTTTCAGCATAATTTCTCCAGTCTTCAGTGTCTTCACAAATCATTCTGATATGTTGATTTGATGCTCAACAAACATTTATGATTATTATCAGTGTCTTTTTCTGGGATTCTTTTATGAATAGTAAGTTCAAATGATCAACATTGATCAGAAATATCAGTGTAATGGTTCCTGTGTGTCAGCATTAAGAGCATGAAAGTCTCTCAGACTGCAAAGTCTTTCCCTTGCTCAGAACCGCTTGTGTTCGCAGGGAAACCGGTACGAGCAGGAGAAGCTGCTGAAGCAGAGCTCCACGCTGTACGTGGGGAACCTGTCCTTCTACACCACAGAGGAGCAGGTGTTCGAGCTCTTCTCCAAGAGCGGAGATGTCAAGAGGATCATCATCGGCCTGGACAAGGTCAAGAAGACGGCCTGTGGCTTCTGCTTCGTCGAGTATCCTTTTCATTCACAACAATGGGATGCCATCGCTGTCGGATTGCTAACATGATTCTTAATGCTGCTGTCACTTTCAGAGAAATATACCGATACTCTTGTTTACATTCAATTAAGAAACAACTGTTATTTGCCAAGCTGGGCACTTTGACACTTAGAGCTCTCGCTCACGTCGTCTTGCTTCTTGCTTCTAATCTGAACGCACATCTGTTCGCTGTATCGGCGTTGACTCCGTCAGCGACTATAATCTGAACGCACATCTGTTCGCTGTATCGGCGTTGACTCCGTCAGCGACTATAATCTGAACGCACATCTGTTCGCTGTATCGGCGTTGACTCTGTCAGTGATTATAATCTGAACGCACATCTGTTCGTTGTATCGGCGTTGACTCCGTCAGTGATTATAATCTGAACGCACATCTGTTCGCTGTATCGGCGTTGACTCCGTCAGCGACTATAATCTGAACGCACATCTGTTCGCTGTATCGGCGTTGACTCCGTCAGTGATTATAATCTGAACGCACATCTGTTCGCTGTATCGGCGTTGACTCCGTCAGTGATTATAATCTGAACGCACATCTGTTCGCTGTATCGGCGTTGACTGCATCAGTGATTATAATCTGAACGCACATCTGTTCGCTGTATCGGCGTTGACTCCGTCAGCGACTATAATCTGAATGCACATCTGTTCGCTGTATCGGCGTTGACTGCATCAGTGATTATAATCTGAACGCACATCTGTTCGCTGTATCGGCGTTGACTCCGTCAGCGATTATAATCTGAACGCACATCTGTTCGCTGTATCGGCGTTGACTCCGTCAGCGATTATAATCTGAACGCACATCTGTTCGCTGTATCGGCGTTGACTCCGTCAGCGATTATAATCTGAACGCACATCTGTTCGCTGTATCGGCGTTGACTCCGTCAGCGATTATAATCTGAACGCACATCTGTTCGCTGTATTGGCGTTGACTCCGTCAGCGACTATAATCTGAACGCACATCTGTTCGCTGTATCGGCGTTGACTCCGTCACTGATTATAATCTGAATGCACATCTGTTCGCTGTATCGGCGTTGACTCCGTCAGTGATTATAATCTGAACGCACATCTGTTCGCTGTATCGGCGTTGACTCCGTCAGCGATTATAATCTGAACGCACATCTGTTCTCTGTATCGGCGTTGACTCCGTCAGTGATTATAATCTGAATGCACATCTGTTCTCTGTATCGGCGTTGACTCCGTCAGTGATTATAATCTGAATGCACATCTGTTCTCTGTATCGGCGTTGACTCCGTCAGTGATTATAATCTGAATGCACATCTGTTCTCTGTATCGGCGTTGACTCCGTGAACGACTATAATCTGAACGCACATCTGTTCTCTGTATCGGCGTTGACTCCGTGAACGACTATAATCTGAATGCACATCTGTTCGCTGTATCGGCGTTGACTCCGTCAGTGATTATAATCTGAATGCACATCTGTTCGCTGTATCGACGTTGACTCCGTCAGCGACTATAATCTGAATGCACATCTGTTCTCTGTATCGGCGTTGACTCCGTCAGTGATTATAATCTGAACGCACATCTGTTCGCTGTATCGGCGTTGACTCCGTCAGTGATTATAATCTGAACGCACATCTGTTCGCTGTATCGGCGTTGACTCCGTCAGTGATTATAATCTGAACGCACATCTGTTCGTTGTATCGGCGTTGACTCCGTCAGTGATTATAATCTGAACGCACATCTGTTCGCTGTATCGGCGTTGACTCCGTCAGTGATTATAATCTGAACGCACATCTGTTCGCTGTATCGGCGTTGACTCCGTCAGTGATTATAATCTGAACGCACATCTGTTCGTTGTATCGGCGTTGACTCCGTCAGTGATTATAATCTGAACGCACATCTGTTCGCTGTATCGGCGTTGACTCCGTCAGTGATTATAATCTGAACGCACATCTGTTCGTTGTATCGGCGTTGACTCCGTCAGTGATTATAATCTGAACGCACATCTGTTCGTTGTATCGGCGTTGACTCCGTCAGTGATTATAATCTGAACGCACATCTGTTCGCTGTATCGGCGTTGACTCCGTCAGTGATTATATAAGAATCACATTTCATTTTCAGCAAGGACTTGTGCTTTCAAACACTGAAACTGTATCAATAGTGTCAGTTCTTTAACTGCTGATTTGAAGGTATTACACTCGTGCTGACGCTGAGAACGCCATGAGGTTTATTAATGGCACGAGGCTGGATGACAGGATCATCCGAACGGACTGGGATGCAGGCTTTAAAGAGGGCCGACAGTACGGCCGGGGCAAGTCAGGCGGTCAGGTGAGTGCATGATGAAATGACTAGAATCACAATAATTATTGCACTTATATTTCATTTATATTGTTTGATATGGAGCCCCTAAAGGGACTTGGTGATGGAAGAAATATGAAATGGGAGGGAAAAGTACATTTCTATGCTTTTGTGTTCCCTCGTGAAACTTGCAAAGAACTCAAAACGTATGTGAGCGAGCGTACAGTTTTTCGGAGGAACGCAACGCCATCACGATGTCCTTTAGGGACTCAACACATTCCTGTAATGACAGAGGTTTTCATGCTTCCATTCTGGGTTCTTTTTTTCTATTCAATTCAACACAAATTGAAACACTTCATTGGTTATGTCTCACATTTGGCCTCCAGTGTAAATGTAGCATTATGTGATATGCTTCTTAGGGTGTTTTTCCAAACCCAGTGTTTGTGTGTTTCCAGGTCAGAGATGAATACAGGCAGGACTATGACCCCGCCAGAGGGGGTTACGGGAAGCTGGTGCAGAAAACTTGAGCATGCCTTTTTGCCTGATTTTTATTATTTTATTTTTTATGTATGCCTTTTCCAGGTTCAAAGTAAATATGGACAGGATTATGACAGGACCAGAGGCATTTTTTTCTGTGTGTGATGTACATATTAGACTTTAGGAATGTCCATGCATGAAGTTCATCAAGCCTTGGCATTTGTAGTTACACTTTTTTTTTTTCTTTTTTTTTTTAAATAAATGCGGTTTTATAAACGGTGCCCTGTGTTTCTCTTTAGATGAAGCCAGTGTCCACATGCATAATCTTATGTATAATATAATCTTATTCCTAGTGAATCTAGTCTGGTTATGCGTTAATATTGTAAAAAGAGGGGATGGAAAAAACTGACACACCGGTTGTGTTGTGCTACAATAATCAGCCTATTTTTTTGTTGTTTTTGTTCAGTATTTAGTGCACAACTCTTTGCATCAATCTCAATCAATAGAACTGAGTGATTAATGGTTCTTAAATTATAGTGATTCTGCTCTGTCTATAGATCCTTTGAGTCCGATCACAAGAGGATCTATGATTTCTGGAAGCATCTCTTTCAGTAGCTTAGTTGGTATCGGGTCTAGCTGCAACATACATGTTGTTGATTTTGATGATTTAACGAGTTCAGATAATTCTTCCTCCCCAATAGCAATGAAGGAGTGGAATGTTTCTGCAGGGACACTAAAATTTACTGTATTTTGTGATATTGTAGTAGACGGTTGCATGGTTATAATTTTCTCTCTAATATGAATTTTGCAAGTAAAGAAGTCCATGAACTCGTTACTGCTGTGCTGTTTTAAAGCATCTGGGGTTGAGGCTTTATTTCTTGTTAATTTAGTCACTGTATCAAATAAATACCTAGGGTTGTATTTGTTTTCTTCTAAGAGGGTAGAAAAGTAAGCAGATCTAGCTGATCTTAAGGCCTTTCTGAATGCAATAGAGCTGTCTTTCCATGAAATGCGAAAAACCTCTAGCTTAGTTTTTTTCCAGCTGCGCTCCATTTTTCTGGCTGCTCTCTTGAGGGCCCGGGTGTGCTCGTTGTACCACGGTGTTGGACTATTTTCTTTAATCTTTAAGCGCAACGGAGCAACAGTGTCTAAAGTGCTGGAAAAGAGAGTTAATAGTTTCTGTTGCAACATCAAGTTCTTCTAGGCTATCTGGGATGTTAAGTAGATGAAACTGATCGGGAAGATTATTTATAAAGCTATCTTTTGTGTTAGGAGTGATAGTTCTACTATATTTATAACAGGGAGTTAGTTTTTCGACTTTGGCTAATGGTAATCTACACGCAACTAAGTAATGATCTGAGTATTAATATTAGATCTAAAGTATGATTACGAGAATGAGTGGGTCCTGATACGTGTTGTGTAACTCCAATAGAGTTTAAAATGTCTCTAAATGCCAAGTACCATGGCGCTGATCGCTGGATCCCTAATTCTAATAGAAAATCAGCAAATTCTTTGATAAAGTCTATATATTTCCCTGGTGGCCTGTTTACAGTAGAAGCACAAAAGAAAAACTGGAATTATTACGTATACTAAATAATTTTACATTAAGGACCATCACTTCAAAAGAATTATATTTCAAATTAGACCTTTGAGCAGTACTGATGGTGTTACTATAAATTACAGCAACACCTCCTCCTTTACCTTTCAGACGAGGCTCATGTTTAATACAGTAATCTTGAGGGGTGGACTCTAAAGTAATGTAATCGTCTGGTTTTAGCCAAGTTTTTGTCAAACACAGCACATCTAGTTTATGATCTGTAATCATCTAATTTACAGTAAGTGCTTTTACATTTATGCATTTGGCAGACGCTTTTATCCAAAGCGACTTACATTGCATTCAAGGAACACATTGAATCAGTTCTTGCTTTCCCTGGGATGGAACCCATAACCTTGGTGTTGTAAACACCAATGCTCTACTGGTTGAGCTACAGGAAAGCTTTTGAGGAAAGGGATCGTATATTCAGTAACCAAGCTTTATCATTTGTTCATTTGTGTTATAACCTGTCTTAGTTGTTTGTACATCAAATACATTTTTACCCTAAAGCAGTTTTGAGAGTTTTTTGTATTTACTAATTCAGAGAACAGACACAGTCTCTATAGGATGATATCTAGGTGAAAGAGTCTCTATGTGTTGGAATTTATCTGACCTCTGTGACGTGAGACAGCTAGCAGACGGTCGGTTTAGCCAGTCTGTCTGCTTCCTGACCTGGACCCCAGTTAGTCAAGTCAAAAACACAATAACAGACACAAAACTGGTTATTCAACATGGTTTTATGTATTTTTAAATATTGATGAAACTAGTAGTCAGAAACTCAGTCTGAGGTTATGATTTGTTGGTAAATTTCAAGTAACTAAAATGACAGGTTCGCTCTTCAATGGTGGATCACTGACAAAAGTATAAAGCTACTATTCTGACATTTCTGTAGCAAACTGCATCAAGGTAGAAAAGCGCTCCTCACAGATCTGATGGTGATGATCAACATCCTAAAGTTTAGCTTGGCCTTCAGCGTTTGTTTTGACCGATGACAGAACAGCGGTTTTAGATCATTTCCTCAGATCGGTCTTCACCATTAAGAAAAAAAGTATAAATAAAAAGGCAGAAACCTGCAGCTTTCACTGCAACAACTCATTTCAAAAATGACCTTTAACTGACTTCAATTAATGACAAATCTACATGCTACAAAAACATTTTAACCGCTGACACGTTTTAGAAAAACAACGGAAAGTGCTCAGAAGTGAGAGAACAGCAGTTTGAAACAACAAACGGTCAGATAATGCCGGTGATTTACAGCAAGCAGCCTGATCCTGTGGCTCTTTCATGAAAAACCAGAGCTCGTTTAAAAACTCGGAACAATTTGAAGTTGAACAAACGTTAACGAAGCAAAATCTGGTCCAGGACTTCAGGTGTCGCCACAACATTTGCTTTCAACTTACAAGCTTGACTGTACAAGTAGAATTCTCATGTTTAACAGTACATTCATTAAAAGCCTTTATAAAAGCTTCCTGTACCTCAAGAACAGCGTGACATTTATAATCTAGAAAAGTCCTTCAAGTTTCATGCTGCAAAGCAAAAATGATGTTCTTTACAAAAAGAAACCTGATAGAAACCACCGAGTCATGGCTGTGTTATAAGACGCAAAGACGAATGACATAAACGAAATTAAAATACGTAAAAAAAAAAAAAAAAAATCCACACGCTTGTGAGGTCTCAAATCTTTGTGGTCGCCAGAAAACGATTCTCCATTGCTGAAGATTTTCCGAACAGCCGGTTTGTTCTCTGAGAAGCTGTCACAGCCTTCATTAAATTCAAGGTTGAGGAAAAAGGCATATCTGAACCACCGATGTCAAGAGAAGAGGTAAACGTGACCTGAACAAAAACTCCAGCAAGCCTTTCCAGTGTCTGGACAGGCTCATTTATTGGGAATTTCCAGCTTTGCCTGACCAAAACTTTGGATTTCTTTGTCTTGCCCTGTTGTGTTCATCATCCAGACTTGAGTCCTCAAATCTATGTGGCTTTGTCTGGGTTTGAACAGTCAGACAGTCTGCAGTCGCAAAGCTCTCTGTAGATCCTCTTGCGCACTCGTGGCATGTCCTCTTGAGTGAACAGCAGCGGCTTCATGAACGCCAGGCACTTGCAGTACTGCAAAACAAAAAAAAGAGCTTCAGTTTGATAATAACTGTCACTCATTTTATAATAGATGAAAATAAATATGAATACTTTAACAAAACCCCCTCTTCCTGGGCAATGTCTCACCACCAGTTATAACCCATATACATGTCTTTATAATCCTCCAAAAATTGTCTAACCTTGTCTTTCATCCACACAGCAATCCATTGTTGTTGTAGCTTGCATGCGTTTGTCTCTTTCATTTATTCAGTCAGTTCTTTGACTGCCTTGTGGCACTGCTGCCACCTTATAAACTAAGTTGGTGCAACAACAAAAAATGTGTGCGCGACCAGCTCTCTAGAACATTTGGTGCTGTGCTGATAATGAAATTCCCATCATGCACACGGTTTGTGGACCCTGCGTAATCATAAATAGTGAAATATACTTTAGGTGGCCTGTTCACACCAGCAAGAACATTAGGTCAGATGTTCACATTCGATTTGTCTGCTCAGACTGATGAAACTGCTTTTAAAAAGTGCTCCTATTATGCTTTTTGAATATTCACTTTTATGCATTGTGTAATAAAGCTGTTTGCGAATGAAAAAGGTCTGCAAAGATTTAAAGATCGAAGTGCTCAATAAAAGTTATTATTAATCAGAGCAGACTGGGCCATCCGACCAATCAGAGCAGACTTGTGGAAAAAAGGCATTTAGAGTGGCAATGTTCGAATAAAAGTGATGTGAAATATATGAGGAAACTAAAGTGTTGTTTGACCTTGGATGCATGTAAAACTATTGCATGAGAACTTTTAAAATAGTATAAAACGGGCACTATAAAACATCATTGTTGGACACGAGCAAAAGCTAGAATCTTATTGGTTCTTATTGACCTGTTTGTCAATCAAACTGACATTTCTAATCACACAAACATTTCAGAAACAACATTTGTTTCGATGTGAACAGGCCTTTAGCTTGTCTTTTGTTCTGTTTGCATTATTTCTCTCTTTATCAGCCTTGCATAATGTGAAGCAGCCTTTATATTATAATCATTACGAGCTCAAGCTGTCTGCTTAACTGAATGCATGACGTTTGAATTATATTATATCATACGGACATGACTTTGACACACTCTCCTCTGGCTGAAAACAGTCTGACTGCTTTGAAATCGCATATACAGTGGAGTCCACTTATCTCGAGTCACGGTTAACTCGCCAATCCTATTATGTCGACGTTTTTGAAGTGGAACCGCCAAACTCCCTATTTGTCTTAGTATTTTCAATTCTTTAATGTTGTTTCGTTAATGTCACCGAAATCTAATATCTCGAGCACAAAATCGCCACTTCACATGGTTATCTCGTGACTCGAGCGTACCTCGTTCACTGCGCATGCGCTGAGTTTGCGTCTGAGGGATAACACGCTGTAGCATCCCACAGGTTTTTTTGTGATTTTGTGAGCAATCTTTGTGTTTGCATTGTTGGAGAATATAATTAAAGGTTTGTATCAAGAATCGAAGGTGGTTTTTATTGTGGTGGTTTTGCATATGCCTTTAGTTGTTAGCAAACATACACTGTACTGTGTATCTGTACATTTTATTAGATGAATGCCGATCGCGGCAACACTGTTGTGGAAAAAGACACTAAAAACACGAGCATGTACATTCTCATTTAATAACTCACATCATGTACATCAATAAATGTTAATTTTTCTATCTTGCGAGGGTTGTTGTCTCTGGCGCTTGTACTGTCACTCTGACAGCTGGCACTGATAGGCTGTCTGATCTGTCAATCATGAAAGAAGACGTGATTGGCTGTGCTGCATGAGGGCGGGCTCTTCTCATCTCATCCGACACGCTTCTTAAAGGAACGAGGGCAGCTGGAGCAGCGTTGACTGCTCTTTCTTTTTCTTCTGATTCTGACTTGTGTTTGTATTTTTATTGTGTGAATTTCGCGCACAAGCACTGTGTACCGAGCCTGAACAGTTATGATAATTGACGTCATGCGGGCAACATTTGAAATTCGAAATGTGAAAAAAGTTAATCAATCTATGGGTGCGGGTTATGCCAACGATTTTTTACATAAATCCAAAACCCGCTGGCTATATTAGCGTGCGGATTATCTGCTTCTGCGGGTTATATGTGGGAAAATATATGTTAATATATGTAATATGGGTTATCTCAATGCTTTTTTGCAACCCCCGAGGCCGTCGACATAACCGAATCCACTGTATTATGAAAAGCGTGTACAAATAAACCTGAATTGAATACATCATCGTACCACCCAGCCTTACTGTACGCAAACATTTCTCTTACCTCCAAGACAAAAACCCCGCAGTCATTGTCGTTCTTCTGCTGTGGAATGGTCTGTGGAAAGAGCAAAGCCAGAACCAAAGCTCTCACTGTGTGTTTGTTCAGAACATCAGAAAACAGATTAACGTGGTTACAGACCTTGTTGACGACCATCTTCCAGCCCTTCTGAAAGACGGCTTGCTGCTTCTCCTTTGCTTCCGCCAGGATGTATTTCAGGACGTTCTGTGGAGAAGAGTCCCACATCAGCTCTATGTGAGGATATGAAGCTAAATCACATGGGAAAAGCACTCACATCCACAGCGAACTTGAACAGGATGCCCTGCGAATCGTAGAAGTTGATGTTCTGCTTGGAGACGTCCACAGTTATGAGCGACCAGTGGATCTCCAGGTGAAGAGGAATCAGAATCAAGGTTTTGGAAAACAGATCAACCTGAGGACATCGAGACAGAAGACATAGTGGCAAAAAAAACTCCACATTACTCAAACTACTAGACATGATAAAATGCTTTTTGAGAAGTTAATAGGCTCCAGTTTTGTTTGGTTTCCAATGTTCTTCAAAGCATCTCAACAGAAAGAAAGCCTTCCAGGTTTTCATGACATCCCTTTAATCATTACTAACCCTTTAATCACCTCCTTTTACTGATCATTTGTTAAAAAACAACAACAATGTAGAGACTTTTTATCACGGACTAAACGAAAAGAAATTGTGTGTGATGTTTGGCATGCTTTGACCTTTACCTTTTTGGTCCACCGTCTCACTCCTTCATAACCTTTTGCTACAAACTGCCGGTAAAAAAAACTGTTGAAGAAATGAACCTGGAAAAGAACAGATCATTTCATCTTGAGGGGAAAATGCAACATTACAGCCACACCATTACAATTTCAAAGGCATTTCTAAACATACAGAAACCAAGCATCATAATTACTGTATTATTATTCTACCTTTTTTGCCAGTAACGTATTGCCGCTAGAAAACTTGCCTGTATTAATCTAGCCATTTCAATAGGAATCCACACAATCAGGAAATTCACCACACTGATCAAGAGAGCTGCTTGCTTTTTCTGTGTGAGCTGCGCTTCTTTATTTATATGGTACATTTAAATGTTAAATAGAAAATACTTGTATAAATGTCATAAATAATTATAATTCATAATTGTCATAAATGCTTCTACATATATTTTTTTTGCCAGTGGAATTTCTCCACAATATCACCAACTAGAAAAAACGCACCTTTAGACTTCGCCATATTTAACCAATGTCATACTCTCAAGTTGTGCAAGTACATTTTATTTATATGGTACATTTAAACACGTTAAATAGAAAATACGGTAATAACTTGAGATACGAGCGTCCTGACATACGAGTATTCCGAGATATGAGCAAACATTTGACCATTTTTGCTTTGAGATACAAGTAAATATTTGAGATACGAGCAGCTTACAGACGCTAGAGGTGTTCAGCACTCGGAGCAGCTCAAGCTCCTCATTTATGGGGTAATTGCATATGATCTCCACTAGAGGCAGCTTGGTTTTACAGCGGGGGTTACCGGGGGCAACGAGTGATTCACGAGTATTAAGCTGGGAGCAGCACGAGTTATGAGTGTTCAATAATAATAAATATGAGCTTCTGAGTCTATCAATACACAACACGGGAAGAATGCAAACACAATACGGAAGTGTAGTGTTTATATACGTTATCCCTCCTCCTCCTCCTATGCCACCATTAGCCGTTGCTGTATCGTCTGTCTCGAAGGTAAGAACTTATAATTAAAACCACAATTTATTTTATAGCATTAATTTATAGAGGGCCAGAATGGATAATTTTTTTTCTGTTATTTCTTATGGGAAAAAATGATTTGAGATTTGAACGAGTTACGAGCTCGTCCTGGAACGAATTATGCTCGTATCTCAAGGTATTACTGTACAGAATAAAACCAAATTGAAATAAACAGAACAAAATTATCATTAAAGGTGTAAGGCGGATATCCAGTGGCAATTGATTCCATAAACAGCTCTATCATGCTTCGTTTTTGAACAGGAGGGACATACAAAATAAAATCTGCTAGAATCAAGTGGAATAAGAAGATCCTTGAGAAAAGAAGCTTGATTATTAAGAGCTTTCAAAACAAACAACAGAATATTAAACTGGATTCTAAAATGGACTGGGAGCCGTAACCATCATGGGAAAATACCGTAAAACTACCACAAATTACTTTTTTCAGATTTTTTCCCCCTGGTCATCTCTTCAAATCTGCTTTGAAACAATCACTATTGTAAAAGCACTATTTAAATATAGGTGACTTGACCATCTCTCAATCTCGGAGGACCAAAAGCAATTATTTCCGTTTGTCCTCATTAAGTTGGAGGAAGGTATTTGTTAACCGTTCCTTAACATCATTGAGACAGTCCAAAGATGACTGAACAGTATGTCCAACTGAGTATCATCAGCATCTAAATGAAATGAGACCTTGAGCCGCCTAATCCTCTCCAGCGGACACATGTGTAAGTTAAAGAGAAACGGGCCCAGAACAGAGCCTTGAGGTGCACCACTAATAACAGGAGCTGAAGATGAGAAAAGGTTACGCAACTCTACAGAAAAAGACCCGTCTTTAAGATATGAACTGAACTATTGTAAGATGGTACCCTTGAGTCCAATCAAATGCTCTAAACGCCAAAGATGATCTACAGTATTAAAGGCAGCTGTAAAAGTTAATAGCGTCAAAACAGCATTTTTACCAGCATCAACCGCAAGTGATGTTTATTAAAGCAACTTTCCTGTTTCAAACAGTAGAGAGCGGCGCTTGCAACAACATGAGTTCGATTCCCAGGGAAAACAAGAACTGATTAGAATGTCAATGTGTTTCTTGAATGCAGTGCAAATCTCTTTGGATAAAAGCGTCTGCCAAACGCAGAAATGTTGATGGTAGTTTATATAAAATTTAAGAGGAAAAGAAAGAAAAGCCACAGACAACAATTAGCAACAGAAATGTTATTATTTATATTATTATATTACATTGTATGTCTCAGAGTAACACACCAGTGGTGTTTTATTTCGGAATACATCTGGGTTTTGAATGAATGGGATGAGTGAATGATTTAATCATAATACATAAAAAGTTAATGACAATCTGCTGTGATCCGATGAAAAGTTTCTCACTACAATCTGTCTGAAATGTGTAAACACACTAGGACCGAGTATTTTAAGAAATGTTTGATTGATAATTGCTTTAACAATACTGCAATATCATCTGATTATACTGCGAACCACCTGGCACTGCCGACAGATCGGTAAACACACGCCTCGGTCAGTTTGCCTGCGGTTTTTGTAAACACAACCACGACTTAATTGTTGAAACATTAAAGGTTTGTTTTACTTTTATTAGTTTCTACTTAAACTAACAGGAAATGGTGGTTGGCGTTGCTAATATTTTCTTTCATTTTATAAAAAGTGAAAGGTTTTAGTTACTGTTTGAAATCAAATGTAACGTAAAAAACAGAATAAACTCATTAATGCTTGTACCTTATGGTTTGTAGCTTCCATGATCAATTCTCCATACATGTTAATCACCTGCCAAAACACACACAACAAATCCTAGTCCAGCAGAAACTAATGACTTGCATGTATGCATACACTTCTAATAACCAAAGATTTAAAACAATACCTGATCATTGACCCAGTTTTGGTCATCAAGTGTTGAAAGGTCATCTAAGGTCAAAGTGTGCTTGTTGTAGGTCACTTGGAAGAAATGCATAGGAGCACAAGCCAGCCCGGCCCTGTACTTGGTCACTTCTGCCGTTATCAGCTTCATCCTGAAGAAATATACACAATATAAACCGTATCATACGGGCTCAGATGCTGAACAGACTGGTGCTGCATTACTTTAAATCAATGGAACCAAAAACTCTTTGAAATGTAAAAAAGTAAAATTTACCTAATACAGTAATACCTCGGTTTACGAGTTTAATTCGTTCCAAGAGCGAGCTCGAAAACCAAAATGCTCGTACACCAAAACAATTTCCCCCATAAGAACGCACTAAAAATCACTTGATTCGTTCCACACGACCATAAATGCCCATTTTAAATATTTTTTTAGTTTTAACCTATTAATAACATTTAAAATTATAACCATTAAGATCTCATATAAATACTAATTAAGTATTTTTAGAGTTTAACTGTCATTATTAACTATTTACTGTAACATGCACTTTACCTCTTCACTGCTGGCATGATCGAGACGAGAGGAGAGGGGAGGGGGGTGGGGTTACTGCTTATATATTTCACTACATTGTAGCGTTGCTTCTTTTAATAACCAGACAGGTTCCTTCTCATTCAGAGATTTTATTGAGAACTATCGGATTGCGGTTCTGGCTTCAACCCACGCCGTACATAACAGAAGAATCAAAACTATCTCTGCTTACGAGCTCTCTCTCAAATCCCTCAGAACTCCACTCTCTCTAGCACCGACTGAAACCCCGCCCTCTTAAAGGGACAATACTGTTAACTTAACACTTATTGACACATCGGATTAACTAGTTCCTTTAACATTTGTAACGATATTACAACGTGAAGAATAGCGATCACAATTAATGCAACAACTCGAGGTAAAACCGCTGTAAATCACTCATGTATATGATCTGTACAGAGTTATAACTGTTATAGTATGCTGTTCTCTAAAAGTGTATGGCCCTTTAAGAACGTCATTGGGTGCGTTGGACTGTGAACACACGTGAGTCTCATTAGTATGCAATGTGTGGTGTTGGTAACATGCTCCATTAATAAAGTTTCATCATATTCACATGTAATCATATTCACAACAACTTATAAAATAATGCACTGTGGTGAATGATGCACCCATACTGAGAGACACTGAGAGAATGAACGAGTTAAGGGGTGACAAAGGGATCTTTTCGACGCAAAACTGCTCATGGGTGAGGGAAATTTTTTCTCGTACACCGATACAATGCTCGAACACCGATACAACCCTCCATGCTCGTACACCGATTTGCTCGTATACCAAGTCGCTCGTAAACCGAGGTATTACTGTATAAGATAAAATTAACCTTGCATGAGGTAGCTCGATTTAAACATCAAATTCATTTATTAGATGATACAGTAAAACAGAGTAATATTATATCAATGTAAAACAGCTGTTTTCTATGTGAATATATAGTAAAGTGTCATTTATTCCTGCGATTAAAGCTGAATTTATTAGATGATAAATACAGTAAAACAGTGTAATATTATATCAGTGTAAAACAGCTGTTTTCTATGTGAATATATAGTAAAGTGTCATTTATTCCTGTGATTAAAGCTGAATTTATTAGATGATAAATACAGTAAAACAGTGTAATATTATATCAGTGTAAAACAGCTGTTTTCTATGTGAATATATAATAAAGTGTCATTTATTCCTGTGATTAAAGCTGAATTTATTGGATGGTAAATACAGTAAAACAGTGTAATATTATATCAGTGTAAAACAGCTGTTTTCTATGTGAATATATAGTAAAGTGTCATTTATTCCTGTGATTAAAGCTGAATTTATTGGATGATAAATACAGTAAAACAGTGTAATATTATATCAGTGTAAAACAGCTGTTTTCTATGTGAATATATAGTAAAGTGTCATTTATTCCTGTGATTAAAGCTGAATTTATTGGATGGTAAATACAGTAAAACAGTGTAATATTATATCAGTGTAAAACAGTTGTTTTCTATGTAAATATATAGTAAAGTGTAATTTATTCCTGTGATTAAAGCTGAATTTATTAGATGATAAATACAGTAAAACAGTGTAATATTATATCAGTGTAAAACAGCTGTTTTCTATGTGAATATATAGTAAAGTGTCATTTATTCCTGTGATTAAAGTTCAATTTATTAGATGATAAATACAATAAAACAGTGTAATATTATATCAGTGTAAAACAGCTGTTTTCTATGTGAATATATAGTAAAGTGCCATTTATTCCTGTGATTAAAGCTGAATTTATTAGATGAGAAATACAGTAAAACAGTGTAATATTATATCAGTGTAAAACAGCTGTTTTCTATGTGAATATATAGTAAAGTGTCATTTATTCATGTGATTAAAGCTGAATTTATTAGATGATAAATACAGTAAAACAGTGTAATATTATATCAGTGTAAAACAGCTGTTTTCTATGTGAATATATAGTAAAGTGTCATTTATTCCTGTGATTAAAGCTGAATTTATTAGATGATAAATACAGTAAAACAGTGTAATATTATATCAGTGTAAAACAGCTGTTTTCTATGTGAATATATAATAAAGTGTCATTTATTCCTGTGATTAAAGCTGAATTTATTGGATGGTAAATACAGTAAAACAGTGTAATATTCTATCAGTGTAAAACAGCTGTTTTCTATGTGAATATATAGTAAAGTGTCATTTATTCCTGTGATTAAAGCTGAATTTATTGGATGATAAATACAGTAAAACAGTGTAATATTATATCAGTGTAAAACAGCTGTTTTCTATGTGAATATATAGTAAAGTGTCATTTATTCCTGTGATTAAAGCTGAATTTATTGGATGGTAAATACAGTAAAACAGTGTAATATTATATCAGTGTAAAACAGTTGTTTTCTATGTAAATATATAGTAAAGTGTCATTTATTCCTGTGATTAAAGCTGAATTTATTAGATGATAAATACAGTAAAACAGTGTAATATTATATCAGTGTAAAACAGCTGTTTTCTATGTGAATATATAGTAAAGTGTCATTTATTCCTGTGATTAAAGTTCAATTTATTAGATGATAAATACAATAAAACAGTGTAATATTATATCAGTGTAAAACAGCTGTTTTCTATGTGAATATATAGTAAAGTGCCATTTATTCCTGTGATTAAAGCTGAATTTATTAGATGAGAAATACAGTAAAACAGTGTAATATTATATCAGTGTAAAACAGTTGTTTTCTATGTAAATATATAGTAAAGTGTAATTTATTCCTGCGATTAAAGCTGAATTTATTAGATGATAAATACAGTAAAACAGTGTAATATTATATCAGTGTAAAACAGCTGTTTTCTATGTGAATATATAGTAAAGTGTCATTTATTCATGTGATTAAAGCTGAATTTATTAGATGATAAATACAGTAAAACAGTGTAATATTATATCAGTGTAAAACAGCTGTTTTCTATGTGAATATATAGTAAAGTGTCATTTATTCCTGTGATTAAAGCTGAATTTATTAGATGATAAATACAGTAAAACAGTGTAATATTATATCAGTGTAAAACAGCTGTTTTCTATGTGAATATATAATAAAGTGTCATTTATTCCTGTGATTAAAGCTGAATTTATTAGATGATAAATACAGTAAAACAGTGTAATATTATATCAGTGTAAAACAGCTGTTTTCTATGTGAATATATAGTAAAGTGTCATTTATTCCTGTGATTAAAGCTGAATTTATTGGATGATCAATACAGTAAAACAGTGTAATATTATATCAGTGTAAAACAGCTGTTTTCTATGTGAATATATAGTAAAGTGTCATTTATTCCTGTGATTAAAGCTGAATTTATTGGATGGTAAATACAGTAAAACAGTGTAATATTATATCAGTGTAAAACAGTTGTTTTCTATGTAAATATATAGTAAAGTGTCATTTATTCCTGTGATTAAAGCTGAATTTATTAGATGATAAATACAGTAAAACAGTGTAATATTATATCAGTGTAAAACAGCTGTTTTCTATGTGAATATATAGTAAAGTGTCATTTATTCCTGTGATTAAAGCTGAATTTATTAGATGATAAATACAGTAAAACAGTGTAATATTATATCAGTGTAAAACAGCTGTTTTCTATGTGAATATATAGTAAAGTGTCATTTATTCCTGTGATTAAAGTTCAATTTATTAGATGATAAATACAATAAAACAGTGTAATATTATATCAGTGTAAAACAGCTGTTTTCTATGTGAATATATAGTAAAGTGCCATTTATTCCTGTGATTAAAGCTGAATTTATTAGATGATAAATACAGTAAAACAGTGTAATATTATATCAGTGTAAAACAGCTGTTTTCTATGTGATTATATAGTAAAGTGCAATTTATTCCTGTGAATAAAGTTGTATTTTCAGTATCATTTCTCAATCTTCAGGTTCACATGATCCTTCATAAATCATTCTGATATGACTTGATCAAGCATTTATGATTATTATCAGTGTTGAAAACATTTGCAATGCTTCAGATTTTTGTGGAAAGTGTTGACATTTTTACTTCACAATATGATGAATAGAAAGTAATTTATTTTACTTTATTTAAATTTTATATTGCAACAACACTTTACTGTCCCTTTTGATGAATTAAATGCATCCTTGCTTAACTCACTGACCCCAAACTTTAAAGTAGTTCAATAAGTATTATTTAGAAAAGGTTTTTGCAAAGAACTGCAAACCTCAAACCAAATAAACATGAATTAATCTGTAACATTTAGTTTGACGTCCTCAGATCTTTCTGACGGTTATCAAAAAATAAAAACAACACATAAATTGCCCTCGATTTCATATTTGCGGAAAGAGACAAAAAGGGCATTAATGTGAAAAAAGACATAATTAGGGATAGAACTTGCCTGTCATTTAGATCTGTTTGAAAGATCTTATTTAGGTGATCAAGGACATCAGTTTCATTTAATGGGGTGAAGCTTCCGTATTTCCCATAGAACTGCTCAAGGAATTCTGGGAAGGGAAGAAAAGCATGTTCAGTAGCAAGAAACGGCACCATGTGAGCGGCAGAAGAGCTGGAAGTCACGAACGCTACCATGAATGCACTCGACGATGCCCTCGGTTGTAAACTCAGCGGGAGGCGGTGCTGTCGGCTCCGTGGAGTCGCTCCGGTTCTCCCCGGACAGGGGTCTGCAGTAGTGGTGGTCCCAGGACGCCTGGTTCACACGAGCGCACCAGCTGGGCGGCTCGGTTTCCATGGCATCGGTGTGAGCGGAGACGTCCGGCTCGGCGGCGGTCAGGGAAGAACCCAAGGGTTTTTTCATCAAGTCGTTCAGTGTTTGAGAACCGCTCGGCTCTTTGGTGTCACTGGGATGCGTATGAACGCTGTTCTCCAAGCCGTTCCCCATGACAGTTTGGGAAAAGTCCGGCTTCTCTCTGGGAGACGGTGCCTCCTCCATCTCAGACACAGTCCCTGTGTCCGTGGCGTCCAGGGTCACGACCCCCGACGTGCTCACCACCTCCTCCGCCGCCACTTCTTCTTGGCTCACCATGTCTTTTTTCCTGCGGCCGCGTTTCTTGGAGACCTGCTCGTGTCCCGGGACGTGGGGCTTTCCGTTGGGCCCGCAGCAGTCGCACGTCTTCGGCACCCGTTTCCTCCGGGAGCGTCCATTCTCAGGCATCTCCCCTGAGCCCGACTCAGCCCGATCGGAGCAGTTTGGTGCCGGGACCCTCATCGCCAGCTCTACCCCATAACTCCCGGGATTCCTGTTTAGCAGGACGCCACCATTGACCGCTCGGATCGGGGAACTGAAATTAGTTGCAGTTTGGAAGCGCGTTTCTAGTTTACATGTATAAAGGAACAAAGAGTCACTAATCATCATTTCTTCTTCATCATCATCACATTAATCACCTTCATCATTAAAAACAAACACCCTCTATCCCCCATGCTTGTTCTACTTGTGTTTGAAATGCTCAAAACTTTGTATTGTGACACTCTTACGTACTTTGTGTCTTCAGGACAAATCGCTTTATGTGTGCCTCAAATTGTAAGTCGCTTTGGAAAAAAGCGTATGCTAAATAAAGCCATTAAAAGCACATTATTTTACACTCACCTGTAACTTTGAGCACGTTTTGCCAACCCAAATGAGTCTAACTCTGCTAAACAGTCATTTAATATGCCATTTACACATTTCTCCTGATGCACCCTTAGCCCATGTCTGTTTATTTGACATTGAGAAATCATTTTGATGCATTAGGAGTATGTCTGTTCCTTCATGTAGTTTAGGAGCGTTTGTGTGTATTATTTTTTGGCCAAAGCAGATTTTGTGATGAAGAAATGTCGAATATTTATGTTGTGTCAATGGTAATATTTACTGTCGTACCACCACATTCGTGTAACACTGTTTATATGGTACATGTTTAAACAAAACCCCGGTGTAGCGATGCTTGAACACCGTGAATGATTATTATAATGCAGTACCATGATATTTCTATGATGATTCAAGGCACGTCAGTCAAATAAACGCTGAAGAACAAGAGAAAACATGAGCTCAATCTTCTGATAGAAACTACAACCCGAACGCATACAAGCCGTGAGGCATAACGCCTTCGTCGAGGTTAAAGCCATACATAATCTGAGATATGATCATCAATGATTCACATCAGATCATTTATTTAGCAAGCAAACAAAACCTCAGTCTCAACCCTCGCGCACAAAAGGGCGCAGACATCTGTGATTCACAGCCTCACCGTGCGTCCGTCTCAACGACGAAGAGTGCAGGACCTTTAAGGCAACGGATATAAATTCAGACTAACACTCCACTATCAATGATATCGATTAATGTGAGGGTTTCCAGCCGTTGTTATGGTCGCAGAGCGATCGCGGCGCGCGGCGATGACGTCACGCGCTGGGTTTGCGCGACACCTGGCGGGCAGGAGACAAAACTCAAACATCACAGCTGACGTGACGTCCACACGGACGTTGTAATAGTCGCTGTTCTTGGATATGATTCTGTGAAAGTCTGTTTTTAAACAAATTCTACATTCATGAATGTAGATTAATTTGTTCAAAATGATTTATGGGTGCACTTAACCATTACTGTTTTAATAATCTTGAATCAGATTAACGTCTCGTCTCTGATGAGGAGGGCGGGGCAATAACCTGTCAATCACATGAGATCCACCAATAACAAACCACAACCATCCAATCAATTCCTCTGACACAATCAAGCCCCGCCCTACATTTGTTCTTCTTCCTGAAGCACTTACTACAGCACAATAAAGAAGGGGATTCAATTACAGTTCATTCCTGTTGGTTTTCTGCTCACGTTCTTATGATGGACACTAATGCGAATATATAACGAACCCGGTTATGTCGACGGCCTCAGGGGTTGCAAAAAAGCGTCAAATGTACATACACTTTATATGTTTGTTAACAACAAAAGGCGTATGTGCATCAACTAACAGCAGAGATTGTAACGGCTACTTTATGTTTATGTTGGGAATATTCCTTTAAGATGGCATATGTTGTTGTGTGCGCGCTGTTCTGGTGTGAGCGCGCACGGGGAGGAGAGTGTTTTTGAGTGAGGAGAGAAATGGCCGCTCTACCGCTGACTGTTATATAGCATCATCTACTGTTTCTATTTTCCTTCTTTTGTTTGTGATGTTTGTCAGAGTGTTTTCTTTTTCCTGGTTTGTACTTGCGCTCTTTACATGTTTGAGAAGAGTGTGAAATCCATCTATAAAGCTCGCGTGACCAGTTTATCATCTGGACAGTCGTCAACCACTCTGATAGCCGGTGCAAGATTTACCAGTATACGATAAAACCCACCTTCGATTCTCGATACAAACCTTTAATTGTATTCTCCAACATTGCAAACACAATTTCGCTCACAGCTCAAACACAGTCACAACACACATAAACACATTCATTCATAACAGTCATTTTGCTCGTACACAGTTATGAAAGTATTGCACACACGGTTACTATGGTTTCTTTACAAACTCTAAAATGCTTTGTTGCTTTTGTCTTTAACGGTCTGCTTGAAAACAAATGCTTCTATCAGTAACAACGTCTTTTTCGATGTCAATGTAATCTGGGAATTCCTGGACAGTGAAGGTGAACTCCTGTGCCTCCTCCAATATAGCATCTGTAAGACTTGATTTTTGCGCAAGTTTTTCTGCGGCTGCACAGCACTGCGGCGCAAGAGTGAGTGAAGCGTCACTGGAGTGAGCGACTATACAGACCGTGATGCACGTGCAACGCGAACTCAACGAATGCGCAGTGAACTCGGTACGATCATTAGTCATGGGGATCCAGAAAACTGATGTTAAGTCCCTCTTTTGTGCTCGAGATATTAGAGTTCGGCGACATAAAAGAATCAACATAACCGATAAGAAAATGCTAAGACAAATAGGGAGTTTGGCGGTTCCACTTCAAAAACGTCGACATAACAGGGTTGGTGAGTTAACCGAGCTCGAGATAAGTGGGTTCCACTGTATATATAAATGAAAGGTGTGGAGCCTCATTTGGCCTAGTTTATTAGTAATAACAACAAACCATAGGTAATACACAAAATTCAATATTTACAAAAACGGTATGCTATATTGTACAGATTAATTAACTTTTTTCATTAAGGATGAAAAGTATAAAGTATTCACAATATATAAACAATCAGGCGTGTTGCTGTTCAGAAATGACCCTGTTCAAATATGAGATGCCTTGCAAACCAGATTAATAACTGGGTTAGAGATGTTGAGTTGAAAGTTAATATATTACATACAAAATGTTAGGCATTATCCATGAAACACGCACAGAATTCATTTCTGTGTAAACTTCGTAGAAATTAATTTTGCTAGTCATTATATGTGATTCTCAGGAAAGAAACATGGTTATATATAAAGTGTCTTCTAAATTAATTAAAAGGTTAGCATAAAACAATGCAGGCTTACCTAAGAATGATTTTGCGAGCTATTTAGACAGAAAATCACATTGCTCGAGTTTCATGAGTGAGGCCCACTGAGTATAAGCACATTAAACTTCTGTATGAAAAATAATATTTGTCAATAAAATTATATGACACATTACTATATGCAACTAAATACATCAGTGCTACACATTTTTACATAACAAATGCATATTTGGTTACTTATTCATATGTTACAGTACATGCTGGTCTGGTGGGAGTGTCCTCTATACACAATCTCCATGACAACAGAGAATGACTGGGATTTTCTGGAGTTTGATTGTCTCTGTGATGATGAAGTGTTATTTTACATTTAGTCGTTTAGCAGATGCATGTGTCCAAATGAGGAATATCACAAGCACATCATGTTGGAGCAGCTTGATTCCTCACGTCTTTTTCTCCATCTGTAGAAAAAAAAAGATTCAGTGAATAGTGACTAGATCAGGGGTCTCAAACTCAAATTAGCTCGGGCCGTAGGAGGCAGAGTTTGGGTGAGGCAGGGATCAGTGTATTCCACACAAAAAAAATATTTTCTCAAACGTCATTATTGACAGTTCTTTAACTTCAATGGGTTCTTCTGAGCATGAACTGTCCTGAACATAAACAGAGTATTGAAGAACATGAACGGTTCTTCTGAATATGACTTGTCTTGCCTACTTCTTGCTGCCAGAGACCTGCAAATCTTCCTCTCACAAAGCTGAGCCACATTTGGCTTGAGAGAGGAAACAGTTGAGACTCTCAGTATAGCTTGAAGATGATCGTCAGTAAGTAGACCTGGACTTGGAATTACTGAAGTTCAAGATTTAGGAAAAAGTTACTAATTTTTTCGAGATACTAAGTCATTATTATGAGAAACACTCTCATTATTTTGTGATATTAAGTCATTATTATGAGAAACTTTCTAATTTTTTAGAGATATGAAGTCATTATTTTGAGAAACCCTCTCATTATTATGACTTAAATAATAATAAAAAAATTCTCAACAATAATTACCAGCTGGGGCTGTGGGACACCTTTAATATATTCATTATATAAAATGGGATGAAGCCACGGAGGCGTTATTTACTGGATTTTATTTTCCATATTAACCCCATGGGTTCATCGGGACAATCTAGCCAACACAGTTGTCCCGTTGACTGTGTAACCAAGCCTCAAGCTGGACGGCGGGCGGGATCTGGCTGAGTGTCCCAGCGGAGCTCCACTCCCCTCGGTGACACTGTCAACGGAGCATCGGTGTTGATCGTTAATTTGCAGATTCGTCATGATAACATATCATTCGCAATGATAGCAGTAACATTGACTTTGTCCAGCTCAAAGTAGAACATGCTCAATTTCAAACACAATAAGAAGTAATAATTCTATGACGGCTTTTATAAATGTGATGTTACACGGGCAGCTCCGTAGTTGTGAAATGTTTCTCTGTCTGCATTATCAAGCCCGGCCGATGCCCCGCCTCCGGGAGTCATTTACTCCACTGCGATTGGCCCCCGGGAGTCATTTACTCCACTGTGATTGGCCCCCGGGAGTCATTTACTCCACTGTGATTGGCCCCCGGGAGTCATTTACTCCACTGTGATTGGTTGGTTTGTACAGCTCCAGCTCCAGCCTGCACGAAAAAGGAACCTTCCGCACACAATGCGGTAAAGCGCAATCGCAATTCGCGCAAAGCGGTAAATGCCGCACTTGCATTAAACTTTCATATTGTCCCGCGGGCCACAAAATATTGTTTTGCGGGCCGCATATTTGAGACCCCTGGACTAGATGGTTCTGATTCTCATGCAAAGCTATTGTATGGCTATGTAGCAAGAGGAGATTGGGGAAGTGGCTACTGTAGCAGGAGGAGAGTTTGGGGCGTGGCTGTGGTGCTGGCAGATGTGATCTGTACCTCAGAGGAATGTTCCATTTACATGAGGAGTGTGAATGGTTTTGGCCACTGACGGTCCACTTCCTGCTTCAGACAGAATCTGCACCTCAACTCTGTACACACTCTCAGGCTGGAGTGCGTCTACAGTGAGCGACAGCTGATCCTGAAGAGCAAAACATTCAAAGATCAAAGTTACAGGTGCTATAAAATGTCAGATCTATTAACAGCATATTCCATTTAATCTTGACTCTTGGCATTTAAAAAATTGCAGTTACAGTAATGACAAAGTATTTTTGTCACCTTTAAAAATGATCTACAAAATGGTCAATAAATCAATCAATTTTGTAATTTTTTGCTGTGTTTAGAATCATACATCTTGTTGTATTTTTGTTTTATTAATCAGCTGTGTGACTCACCGGAGGCAGGATGTGTGTTTGGGAGATCAGTGTGCCATTAGTGCTGCTGCTGGACATTTTGACCCAGGAGAACTGGAATCCAGTGATGGGCGTCTGGCCTGCGCTCTGTGCCGACACCTGCCAGCTGAAAACCCCCTGCACAGAGCCATTCACCGGCTGGAACGACGCTGCCAGTTTCTCAGGGCGCTGCAGGGATTTTTTAAACTGGGGATGGCGCTCTAGGACAAGAGATTGCACTGGTATGGCTGATGAAGGATATAAACGATTACTATAAAGTCCAGGATGAACCTCAGAAAGACTGACTGACTCACATTTCACCACAAAATCAAAGACAAAAAAGACAAAAAAAATTATATTCATTAGATAAAGGTTTTATTCAGCCTGACATTATGGTCATTGTAAAGTATATAATTATAGAATTTAATTATTAGGAATCAAGCTCCTATTGTACCTGTCAGTGATCTTCTTCTGCTCATTATGTCTATGGCAGCCCATAAAACTGCTTGCTTGAAAGCTATTTAACTTTGAATAGAGAGAGAAGACAGTCTCAATACTTTCTAGAGCAAATTTGGAGTCTCTAAGTCAAACCCTGTGGTGCCACGACTGCCCAAAGTTGCACTCATGTTTATGCTAATAACGTTTGAGCAATAAGGGCTAGTAAAAAAAAGATGCAGATGATTTAATTGCACAGTATGATGTCATTTCCATCAGGAAAATCTTTTTTGAATTTTGAATTTTCCAGAAAACATACTTTGTTGAACTGTTGCTCCGATCCACACATAAATAAATCAGTTCATGCCGACATTCAAGTTGATTAGTCATACTGTTCTCAAATAACGGACACATGAATTTGACAAAAAGCATGCTAAAGTGTACATGAGGCGATATCTCTGCACATTTAGCATATTCTGACTAAACTTGCTGTGTGTTAATAATCGCTGTGCTTATAACTTCTTAAATGACCAAAAATATTGAAACTTTAGATTCTGTCCAGCATACTGTCGAACAATATCCAATTTTCCCATGTCGGTCATTTTGAGCGTTGGCCATTTTGAATTTTGATGCTATCTTTAATACATATAAAATGCTATATTTTATGAACACATTAAGAAACTTGTGTATGGTATGTGTCTTCGGCATGATGCCTTGAAGGTACTTAAAGTTTAGGGCAGTGCCAACTTGTGTTCAGAAATTATAATGAAATTTCAAATAATGCTAATAGCTTTTGATTTATTTAGCTTATTTTGTTGAATCTGGTCTTGATAGTTTCTGTGAGTTATATCGGGTGAGTTATATAACAGTTATACTATCGTTCCTTGAAAACCTACTTTTTCTAACTCCTAATTGGTCAGATTTTAACCAAATTCAGCAAAAAATGAATGTCGTGTTCATATAAAAGCTTTGGCATATTGTCACCAAACTGACCACACGCCATCAATTTGGTCACAGCACCACTCATTTTGTTGAAAGTGATAAGCAGTTAAATTATATTACTAATGATTCTATTTAAGCTATTTCAGCCATTTAACTAAAATCATCTAAAATGTATAATTACTCATTGCTGCAGTTGCTTGTATAACTCATCTTGCCTTTTGTGCTTATCCACTTAATTGGTTCTTGCAGCTATATTTATTATTTATTACTGATTTTAGGGTGATATGTGAGTGACATATCTCTTCATTGCACTAGATTTCCTCTTACCATCTCTTGCACAGGCAGTCAGTTTTTTCCGTCTGCCCATCAGCGATAAGCAAAGTGGGGTGGTAACAGAGGTCATGACCTCTGACCTCTGCTCTTGTTCTGTAATGGGCTTCACTGCCACACGGTACTTACAGGCAAAAAACAGGCCAGTAATCACAAAATGTGTTCCCTGAAGAGCAGAAAATAGCACAGTTATTACTCAGTATAACAGTATACTGTGTGTGGAAATGACCTCAGAATGAAATGCAAGAGTAAATGAAAAACACATTTAAGTAACTGCATCCTGCTCTGCTGAAAACTAATCAGATAACCAGTTCACCCATCCGTATCATAATGATATCACACTAAGACACGGCCACACATTTCTATTGTGTGCAGTGCCAGTGATGACAGACCATGTGTGGAAATACAGCGCTCTTGGGCAGCAGGGCCATTGTCTCTTACACTATTCAGCTGCATAAACTTAAATTCAAGGGTCACGCCAAGGATTGATAGTGACATCATCTTTTAGGTATCTGAAATGTAAGAAGATGTAATAGTTCTAATGCATTAGAGGCATTTTTCACTACAAAAATCACTGTTCTGTCATAATTTATTCACCTTTACAACCTTTTTGTGGAACACAAAAGCTACACTTTTATATTTTTAGGGTATCAAGCCACTTGCTAGACAAAAACCAGCAACAAGTCAAACTAATCTGTTACAGGTGATGCTCCCTCTCCTCTTCCTCCGGATCACCAGAGGGAGCGCTCACCAGAATATTGACTTACCATTCGAACTACAATTCCCACCTACACCCAGACCTGGAACTGACTGCATACACACCTGCAGTGCATCACACTAGGGATGGGCGATACCTGACTTTTAAAAATTCGATACGATATCGATATTTTTGGGTATAATTTTATCGATATCGATACCGATACCGCTTATTTCTTAAATGTGTATGTGATTTAAAAAAAAAAAAGTAAAGTAAAATATATATATATATATATATATAATATATGGATGTAATTTGCCTTTAAGTGTAATATATATATATATATATATATATATATATATGTATTTATTTATTTATTTATTTTTTTTTTATTTTTTTTTATTACACTTAAAGGCAAATTACATCCACACATGACACATAAGACATATTGGCCATTAATAAATTTATTACAAAAGTAAATTTGACAAAATAAAAATGTAAAAAATAATACAGTATTTTACAAAAAATATTGATTAAATAAAATAACTATTAAATACATAATAACGTCACAAACATGTCACAAACTGCTCGCGTTTCTCACAGTCATCACGTGACACGGGTGAGCTAAATGTCAGAGGGGGATTTCAGTTTTAGCACAAACATTAAACAGAAGTACCGAAAACACTTTTTGCAGAAATTGATGCAGAAATTATTAATTTAATTTTAATATCGATATTTTTGTGGAGATATCGATACCAAGTAGCTTGTGAGTATCGATATGCCCATCCCTACATCACACACAACACTATATTAGCACACCACACACACACACCTTTTGCGAGGTCTTGATTTGCTGTGGTGATTATTTTTGAGCATTTTCCCTGGAAGTATTCTTGTTTTGACCCTGGACTGTTTACTGATTCTTTGCCTGTTTGCTGCCTGTCTTGACCCTTGCCTGTTTCTCTTGGATTGTGTATCTTGCCGCCTGCCTCGACCCTTGCCTGTCCCTGTTTATGATTCTGCTGTATCCCTGTTTGTACTCTGCCTATTTGCTGAAATAAAACTGCAGATGGATCCTGCTTCGACTGATTCTCTGTTACAAAATCACTTTCAGAACTATTTATTTATAGACGCTGAACAACAATAACACTGACAGCCAATCAGAATCCATCCTGCTTTAAAGAACTTGACCATTTAAGGCAGCAGACGACAAAACTGCAGCGGTTTCATGCGCTGGTGTGAACGTATATATAGTTATTGTTATTCAGTGGTGTGAAAAAGAGTTTGCCCCCTTCCTGATTTCTTATTTTTTTGCATGTTTGTCACACTTAAATGTTTCAGATCATCAAACAAATAAAAATATTAGTGAAAGGTAACAAGTAAAAATAAAATTCAGTTTTTAAATGAAAGTTGTTATTAAGGGGAATCAAAATCTAAATCTACATGGCCCTGTGTGAAAAAGTGTTCCCCCCCACCATTAAAATATAATTTAACTGTGGTTTATCACATCTGAGTTCAATTTCTTTAGCTACATCCAGACTTGATTACTGCCACACCTGTTCTCAATCAAGAAATCACTTAAATAGGACCTGCCTGACAAAGTGAAGTAGACCAAAAAATCTTCAAAAGCTAAACAAAGAAGTTCATAAATGAGATAGAATCAGAAGGGGGAAAATCTGTTTTTCACAACACTGTAGTTATTGTTCTGGGTGTGAACAGGCTTTTGCTCAAGAACTTGATTTGTGTACTTCTCCCATCAATGGAAGCTCACGTGTAAAGAGGTTAGCCAATCATATCACAGCTACACTGTTTCACCACAGGGAAATTTCCACATTCTACTTGAACTTTAAAAAAAGCAGAAAAATACTTCTTGGCAAACAGAGTATGCAGCATTGTAAATCGATGAGGCACACCTGAACCGTGGCGGTTTTCTCGTCTTTCGTCACGTTATTGGCACAAACCTCAGGATACCAACTCAGAACATATGACCTGGAATCCTTTTGGCTTTCTGCAAAAGTAAACAAGTTGTAGATTATGTTTTTCCATTTCTGAGGTTCTGCCTCCTCCACATATTTTCAGGGATCATCTCCATTTTGCTCGCAGCTTCCTGTTTCCGTACGCAAGCAACGTGACATCTTTCTCCAAACCTGAATCAGGTCGCCATCCTCCTTCATCTGTTTTTCATTTCACACTCGTACCGGCATTATTAAATCACTCGTCATGCCTTTCTTTCCAGGAGATAACAGTAAATCAACACCCTGTATTTATGAGCGCTTGTGGTTTGACTGGAATCTTGCCTTTGAAGGCCGTCATGTCGCCAAATGTGTATTTTTGGAACACAGTTACTAAGCAGATTGTGAATAATCTGTTGGAAAGAGTCTAGAGAGGCCATCCCTGCGAGATTGTCTTTTTATGCAGGGCAGATAATATTTACCTTTGGTAATGTTCTTCCATAAATCATTAGTCATGCTGTTGCTTTGGCAGTGAATTGTTTGATTCGAAGGATTGTCAACAAACATACGCTTTGTGTGACTGGTGTGAAGTCACGTGAGAGTGTTTTTTTGTTGGGAGACAATTTTTGCAGAGAAATAAACTTTTAATGACCTCAGTCACACTACCTTGGCTTATAGAAAGAAGCTGACTTGCCTTGGATTCGGCTCTTCCAGAAGACCTTAACCTGCAGCTGGTTGTCGTGATAATGAGGGGCGGCCGCCTCTAGCCTCAGGACACTGGGAGAGGAGCGGGATATTGGAAGCTCATTGGAGAACTCTCCAGAAAGATGGCCATTCCCATAGGAGGACGCTAAGAACGAGAAGGAGATTTACATTTGCCAATAGTCTTTATTACTCAATCAAATTTTCACATTTAATCCCTATGCACAACATCTGTGGCATGAAAGTGACCAAAAACTACTTTGTAGAAATTGTCTCACCCATTTAATTGCTGAAAAAAAAAAATGGTTTTAGGGCCAAACTTTTACAACAAATTTTATTGCACAGCGTTTACTTTATGTTGATTTACACAAAGAAAATCATTCTATTGCTCTTATCTTTAACATGTTAATTTGTAAAGATAATTAAAATCTTAAAGGGCACCTATTTGCCCTTTTGCAAGATGCCTCTACTAGAGCAGGTTTTCCTGCTTGAATGTAGATTATTTCCCCCATATTCTCCATTGTTGTGGCTCATCAGTCAGAAACGCTCTGTTTAGTTCCTGTCTCTATGAAGCTCCTCCTTCTGAAAAGCACACTGTGCTCTGATTGGTCGCCTGGATCGGTGTGCTGTGATTGGTTGAGAGCTTCCAGCGTGTTTGGGGAATGTTCCACCTCTTCCCATATTCCCATAACACATGACCAACTAACTCAAGCCCCGCCCCTTTATTTTGTGTATGAACTATTATTATGAGGAATATTGTGATGTGTTTGTTCCTGGAAGAAACTCCAGGAACAAAGACAACAATGGAGGTTCTTTTCCTTTATCAGGGAGTTCAGAAACACTGACACTGATATAAAGAAGAACTCGCGCTGGAGGAGAGCATGTTAATCCTCAGAAACTAAAGAACATGATGGGAAAAAGCATAATGCAAAAAATACATTAAAATCAATGTGGCAATCCTCAGATTTGATCTTGGGTGATTATAATGAGAAATGAGTTCATATTGAAATCTAAAACTTCTGATCTTGGAATTTATAAGCAGTTTGAAACGCTGAAATATCTTCTGAAACTCTAGAGGCGAATGCTATGATCTTTAAATCTCAATGCTTTCTAGAAGAAACACCTGAGAGACTGCGAATGCGATTTTGCGATCAAGTAGGAATATCCCACATCTTTGGGATTTTTTCCAATAAAACTCAACATATGATTGCAGTGAAAAAGGAGATAAGATTTCCAATAATAAAATGACAAAAAGCAAGCGCTGACGTTTTAAATTAGATTTGTTTCTTTTTCAATGACAATTCTTCCTTGTTCATAAAGTGTGACTAATGAAATCTTGGGTTCAACATTAGGCAGCCTGCAATATATTACTGTAAGGCAATATGGAGATATTTTATAACTGATGTGGTGTTTCAGAGACCTCAAGAGAAATAACCGAGGGCTGATAAAACCAGAGGGGAAAATATTAAAGACATAAAATGAGTAAGAAAGTGGAAAAAAGACTGGAAGGCAAAGAAGAAGATTTTTCATTTTTAGAAAAATTGATTATGTCTTTGAATATTTAAGTGAAACGACTAAACAGAGCCAAACTAAAACTATCATGTATCTTCACGTGTGTTTAGAATTAGCAGAATTACTGAAAGATTCATCCAGCTAAATGACAACATCGGTGGAGGGGAGGAACTTGTGTGTGGTGAAGTGCAGTCCTGTTGAGGTGAGTAAACCGGGTCAAACCCTGAAACCCTCTCCTGCTGAGCCCCAGTTCTGCTGGACTGGCTGCTGATACAGGGCTGAAATGTGCTGCCTCGGGGAAAGGTTAACCTCATGCACTCATGTGCCAAAATCTAAGTCACCGTAAGAGGACAACATTTCTGACAAAACACTCTCCTCGCCAAAGAAGGTTTTCTGTGTTTTTAATGGCTCTGCTGTGCTGCAATTATCAACGGCACCACTGATTCATGGTAAAAGGAGGGGGCCAGAATCAAGCCTTTTATAGAGAGGCAAATATTTTATTTCTGACACCCCTTCATTTACACCCTTTTCAATTTATACTTAGTATAACTGATTGAATATCAAAGTTGGCTCACAATCTGAAAACAGTTCATTATGAACTTTCCAAACGTCGATATAAATCTTTCTGAGCGTGCAGAAGTCAGATATTTGCAGAGTTCTTACTGGTGGCTGCAGAGGTGATGAAGGAGAGGTGAGCTCGGCTGCTCTTGAGTCGATTCTGGCCCCAGTAAGAGACGGCCTGAATCTGTGCTGTGTAGTGTGTGCTGGGCAGTAGACCATGAAGCTCCAGCTCCGTTACATCCTACAACCCATAAAAACGAGACATCAGCATTGTAATGGTTTAGCACTAAAGACGTGGTCACATTTATAGTTGTTGTCTAAATTTTTCGCAGGTCAAAATTCAGGCAATTCAATAGGAATCCACGCAAGTGCGAAAAATTTCCCAACGTAGATTTTGCCCATGGATTCACCATGCTAACCAACAGAAAGCTACTGTGTATGAAAGTGACTTTTGAACTTTGAGGTACATTTTGCTCTTTCCAATTTTACCAAATTTAGTTCATGTAACCACACCTATATGCATATTACACTCCATACCAGAATTTTTCAACTCCAGTCCTGCAGACTTTAGTAACAATCCCAGTGTAAAATCACCTGTCTGTAGAGGTGTTTTTACACTTGGTTTGATTGCCAGAGTTCAGTTGCTCCTCTGTTCCCCCGCTGGATTGTTTACATTATATTGTTTGGGTTTGAGGAATGGAGCGTTTGCATCATCAGCAGGAGAATGCGGTAAAATGTATACCGTTGCTCATCTCACTTTTAGGTCTGGAGTTGAAGAGCCCGATTTGATACCTACCAAGTGATTGATAGAGCTGTTTTCTTTAATACCGTTTCACAAAATGATCCATCTTTTTATCCCAAACATGTTAGTTCTGGTAGTTATTGAACCGCTTAATCAAGAAACTTTCATAAAAATGTGTTAATTACAAAATTATCTTGCATTAGGAGACTGGAACTGGCATGATTGAAGTTATTTTACTCCTTATTTTACTTTCTTTCATAAGGAAGAAATGTCATATCAATCACAAGCTAAATCCGGAGTGCCACAGGGCTCAGTGTCAGGTCCTCTACTTTTCTCCTTGCAAATGCTTCTTCCTTTTGGAGAAATTATGAGGAAACATGGAATTAGTTTTATATTGTTATGTCAATGATACTCAGCTCATGTGAAAAAGTTGCACTTTCATTTTCGTTGTGTTCCAAAGTTCAAATTTAGTGAACTCTGACATGCAATTCATTATTACATGAAAACATGTGAGAAAGAGAAAATTGATACATCTCAGCATGACATCTTAGCTGAATTAAAAGAACACAAACTTGCATAAGTTGAGAACAGTTGTAGCTTTTCAAATAAATATTTATAAGTATGGAATATGCTTTTGAATTCTAAAGCTGAAAAGCTTTTTCATTAGATTAGATTAAACTTTATTGTCATTACACAAGTAAAGGTACAAGGCAACGAATTGCAGTATTCATGCATTCATGACCTCGAGGTTAGATTACTGTAATGCAGTCTGTGTGGGTGTCCACCGGCTTATTAAATATACTTCAGGTAGTTACGCTTGCAGCAGCTCGAGTGCTTACTATAACAAAGAAATATCATATCAGTCAATTTTATTATCACTACATTCATATACATTTCAAAATTCTGCTAGTTACTAATAAGGTTTTGAATGGTCTGGCTCCTTAGTACCTAAGTGAGTCACACTACAGTCCATCATGTCAATTCTAGTCATTTAATAACAGCAAGAATATAAAAATTCTCTGCAGGAGGTAGATCCTGTTCATATTTGGCTCTGAATCTCTGGAATATACTTCCCGGTACTGTTCAGGATTCAGACACACTCTGTCAGTTTAAGTCTAGACTATAGACCCTTTACCCTCTTTACCCAAGTATACACACCTAATTCATCATCTAAACACATGGTTATGCTGCATTAGTTAGGTCAACCAGAATCAAAAACACTTATTTTATAATATAAATCATAATCGTTATGTGAAGTACATCTTTAACAAACTTCATCAGGGCACTCCATCTAACTGTACCTCAGCAGACAATATGGGACAATATGGGACCTTATAAACACTCATGTATTTTTTGTTCATGGTTTTCAGTTTTCTACTTTTCTTTCACAGAATAGCCGCCTGAATGACAACCACTTTGGCTTCAAAAGCTGACATTCCACAGAGACTGTCCTGTTGTGCGAACTGTGGCTGAGAGTTGCTTCCAGATCATCCGTCCTGCTGTCTTTGACACTGTAAATCACTAGATCCTCTCATCCATCATCGCTGAACTGGTCATTACAAAAACTGCACTTTTCTGGCTCATGTCCTTCAAAGTTGCAAGGCGTCGTCAGCAAACACTATCAACTAACCACTGGAGTGCCTCAAGGTTCGGTCCTTAGCCCCTTTATATATATCCATATATCTCTTGCTGCTCTTTCAAACATTTTGGCCTATATAAATCTATGTTGACATAATTCAATCTTGAAAAGAGATTCCTTGCCAATTTCACTGTACAGAGGGACTCAACAACACTAAAATCCACCAGGTTAGCCAAGACCTTAGTGTATGATGACCCACTAAACTTGACAACTGGAATACTTGAAGCATGAAGATAACATTACACCTCTTTCCCTCCACTGTTTTAGTCTTCTGGCTGCCTATAGCTTCCTGCATTAAATTCAGGTCTCTGACAACTGATGTTCCTTCCATCCTCTGCCATCAGTGAGTAGAGTCTGGTGGTATCATAACTATGAGGTACAAAGTTGTTTCGAAAACTCAAACCATCAAACTGTATTTTTTACTGTGGTGGAACATGTTTCTAGCCTCAAACCAAAGTGGACACTCGAGACCATCACAGTGAGACCTTTATGTTTATTTGAAACACGTGGAGCCCAGCTGGCCTCCTCAGAGCAGGTTTCATGTTTAAGACCTGGCCACGATATCTCAGGTTTATTTTGGGGTATCCGACTGGCATCTCTATCACAGCACAACATGTAAAATAAAGATTTTTTTGCTGTAAAGCCATTAAAAACTTACAATGATTTTCTCCAGGAGTCACATTGAGTAAGTCATCATGTTATCTTCATCCTTCATTACTGTAATATTTCAAATAAAGACTGCAGATGGGGTAGGTTCTGTCTATATAAGAGACAAATATGCTGCTAAATGAGTCATACTTTTGTCGTTCCTAACTTTTAAAATAACAGACATATGTGGGCCACTGTGCATTTAGTTTCAACTAAGTTGTGTTTTTTGGATTTAACAGATTCTTAATTCCAGGCGGTTAGAAAATGATCTGACATTTTCTATTACTCTCAATAACTCTTAAATGCTTGCAGTGATCCATTCGGAGAACAAAAATCTGTCAGCTAAAATAAGTATTTATAGGCTACTGTTCAATAAAATAAATTGCTTTCTCAGACATAGAGGTTATTGCATTGTAAAAACAAATTACCTAATCAAAACCATTTGAGAGCTGTGGCTTTCAAGAGAGCACTTGGACTACAATAAAATATGCTGATCACTAGGCCAGCTGCGTCTTTGTTTTGCGGTCGTTGTGGGGAACCGACTTAACTGGCTCTAGCACTTTACTACATCACAGGTGGGGCACACGAGTCCAACACCTGCGAGGAAGCGGTGGCCAAAAGGGAGTGAGGCTGACCAGTGAAAACATACGTTTAAATCCTTAAACTCAGTCGCAGATTTAGCACTTCCTGGGTCTGACATTCCAAGACTGAAACCAAAAAAAACAACTTAGGGAAATTTCTCCTCTCTCTGAGGGTTCAGGTTCAACTTTATGAGTGAAAGTTAAAAATTGTGCTCAAACCTCGACAGCCTCAACAAGACTTTGGCCACTATCTGCAGCCTCAGTCTGGCTTAATTTTCTGAAATGAACTTTCCACATACATAAACACAGAACGCAACCCCCTACAGGTTCACAGTTTAGCAGAGATATAAAAACATGCTCAGTATTTGAGGGAATACGCCAGCAGAAGGGTGAGACAATGGGCTTACCCCATCTGTGACCCGTCCAGCCCGGCTCTGGCTGGTTGGGGGTGTTCCTTGAGTGTTCCAGGTCACCTTGTAATGGTGGACCACCAAGTCGCTCTCCCGGGGGGCGTCCCACAGGACCAGAACACTCACTGTGCCGTCAGGCTGAACCGTCTGGTTCCTTGCTCTGGCGTTCTGTGGGGTCTCTGGGGGAAACGGATCTGAAACAGAGATGTGAAGGTGCTGCTGTCAGACCACTGCTTTTCATCAAACTCTCGTCAGTTTATTTCTCTTCACCCAGCATGACCTGAAGTGAACCACAGAAGAAACATCAGAACAAACACACAAGACAGGAGAATCCCCTCAGCAGGACAAAAACACTTGGTGGGCAACTTTATTGCTTATGTCACATTTTCAAGGATGTGACCTCCATATTTACATGGATTGTTTTACACGCTTGCAGCTTTTGACCCAGTAGATGCAAGCGCTGTGAGATTGGGTTGCGTGGATATTAAGAAAATTCTTGAAATAAGAAAAGATCAAACAATTGTTGTCTTTATTGTTGCTTGGCTCCATGTGGAGTGTTTTCACAAGCTACCGTAGTATTCAGCAGTGTGTGTGTGTGTAAGTGATGGAGAGAGAGAGAATGAGAGAGAGAGAGTGTGTGTGTGTGTGCTCTTGTCTAAACTACACTGTGAGATCCAAATATCCTCACAAAGATAGTAAAACATGAAATTCTTGACATCGTGTGGGGCATTTGGTTTGGCCTCACTATGTAAGCTGCTTATAAAACATACTAAATTATTTTTCATTTTTTTGAGGAAAATGTAAAAAGGCATAAAGTTTTCTTTAAGTGTTGTGTTTAGGGACAGAATATATCATTAGCTCAATAAAAAAGAAAACACTGCGCAAATGAACCGCCTCTCGGTTCCTATAGGTGAGATGGTGTGTTTCTGCTGATGTGGCAAAGAGAAGGTTCCTGACGCGAGTTGAGAAGTGTGTGTAAGTGTGCTAATGATGTGGAGTGTGTCCACTGCCGCTGCCGGAACACACACACACCCCCGACACATGACCACTGCCAGTGATGCACGAACAATCCAGACAGAACACAAGTGTAGACATAACATTCAGTCTGTGCTTCATTTTACGGTAAGCACACCCACCCAGAACCTTAAAAACAGTTATGACCATAAACACAGAAATATTCTCTCATGATCGTGTGCACTTTAAATCTGTAGCAAGACGCACTCGCAGTGACATAAACCGAACAACTATAAGATACAGTCTACATTTATATCTGTACGAAACCCCATAATCTCGCTACAGAAGAAGTGCACTTTAGCATACTTTGCAATATAATTACATAATTGTAATGATGAAGTTGTGCATCTAAACTACATTAACTCTAAAAGCAATATCGAGAGAAAACACACTACAGTTAAAATATTAAGTACATGATGCTTTAGTATGTTAGTCAAAACATTAAAATAACTGTACTTCTTTAAAGCATGACAAAATATTATTAAAGATGATTTTTAAAATGTGTTTTCAAGTAAAACATTCAGTTTGACAAAGTGCACTGGAGATTCACAAGTAAAGATTCAAAAGTCTTTACTCGCCTTCAACTTTTTCCAAACCCGTAAGAATTTCGAGGACTTTCTGAGAACTTTCTATCCCTCCATTGACAGTCAATGCAACTAGCACTTTAAATCCTCAGAAAGCTAGTGAAGACATCATTAAAGTAATCCATGTGACTCCAGTGGTTTAACCTCAATGCTCTGAAGTGACACGAGTGCTTTATCTGTGCTTTATTTTCAAAATAATAATCTCCAAATTGTGTTCACGAGAGCACCATGCATGCTCTGTTGGTTTGAGAACAGACGTTGCATCTAAGATTACAGTTTATCTGAAACATTTAAGTCCATTCTCTGAACCGTTTTCAATGGCCCAAACCAATTGGCTGAATAAATCACTCTTTCTGTGAAAACTCAATCAAGGTCAGACAGTTAGACAACATTCTCACTCACTGAAACACACATCGCACTTGTGTTGCAAAACGCCAAACACAGACAGGCAAAAGTTAAACACAACCGAAAAACAGTTATCTTTCACACACAACCACTCAAAATTGTTCACACATATTTCTAATGATGTGTTCAAACCACCTGTATAATATAAGCCAGTTCAGGGCGCTCAGTGCACTGAATGATGGAGGGATGGAAACTATCTGAGAAGGAAAGGAGGATGAGTTGTTGTTAAGGCCAGATCCGGCACACTCGAGGGCTTTTCCCTTTTCCTGTGAAACGGACAATGTCTTCAGGCCAGACCAACGTGAAGACGTGATCTGAGACAGAATGCATCTCTCTCTGACTTTGATTCTGTAGTTGCATTGCAACATGCTTTTCATTAGTTTACAGTCTGTGCTGAATATACAGACATCCACTAGTACAGTACAATGATCTTCTCAACAATATATAGTGCATAGATGCAATCACTATACTTTGTTACATAATTGCTAAATGAATTTACTGTGTTACAATATACTTTTTCCATGCTTTGCATTCGTGCTCTCCATTTTTTCTCATGAATGCTCTGTGTTTATATATCGACTGCATTATTTGATTTTGAGCACAGATTTAATGGTTTTGACGCAAGTCATTTAGCCAGAAGAGTCAGATACTCTCTGAATGGAGTTTGAAGATTTGGGTTTGTGTTTAAAGTTTTGTGAAAGTTAGTGGTGGTTTCGAGAAATCAGTTTTAGCAATTCAGAAAAACTGTAAAGTGGTAAATAAAGTGATCCCTCGTTTATTGCGGTTAATGTGGACCAGAACCCCCGACAGGTGAAAATCCGCGGAGTAGGATCAGCCAATCAGCTCATGGGATACATCCACTCGTGCTCTCATTGGTCGATCTCGTGCCGGGAACCAATCACGTGTCTTGTCTGAGTGCCATGTGTGTGTACAAAGCCTCTGAGAGAGTTTCTCTCTTTGTCTGGCGTCCTGGGAAACCGTTTATCTCGCATCACGATGAAGCAACGCTGCTTTCCGCAATGTGGTTGCCTATACGGCGGTATTTTTGATTTTCCCGACAAATATTTTAGAAAAATCCGCGATGCACTGAGACCGCGAAACTTGAACCGCGAAGTGGTGAGGGATTATTGTAGTGTTTTTTTTTTGTCAATGGAGGGACATAAAGTCCTCAGATTTCAGATCTTGACTTTTGTTTTCTAAAGATGCATGAAAATCCAACGTGAGGGTGAGTAATTGATGACAACATTTTTGGGTGAACAATTTTAATACAAAAAAGGTGGTTGTTCTGGGAGCTTCTTACATTTTATCAATGGCCAGGCAAAAATCATATCCATTCACCTAGAAAAGTAATAGCAGACCATCTCTGAATAAATCACACTATTTGAGGTATTATTCATGATTGTAGTATGCAGAATCAGTCCCTAATCATATATCCTAGTAATACTAAAAGTGATACTTGACATATCAAACAAAAATAGTAATGTATTCCATTCTGTTTCCAAGACGCACAGCACACTCTCTGCTTCCAGTTAAAAGCAAAAGGCCAGCTGCTTTACCTTGGAGGCCAATCAGTGCGCTTTCATTTGCATGAACCCTGACAGAGTAAAGACGCTTTGATATGTCCGTTCAGCTCATATGCTAATGTCATGCCTGTGGGCTGCTTCAGAAGAGAGCGCGTTTGGTCTGCGGGATCCATTGATCTCGGGTTCATTTCAGACTAGGGGGAGCAACTAAACAAAGCACATAATGGTTAGTTCACTTGCACATAACTGTTTGTATTTGTTCTCACAGAGTCATTAAGTCACACAGGATGGAGGGATCAATGAGAGCCATGCACCCGACCTCTGACCTCAAGCATTCTTAATTCGACCCCTCCCAGCCCTCGGACTTCACATCCTTGAGGCGTAACGTAGGGTGAACAAAGTCCATGTGGTAGAGCGTTCTCTCCAGCATGTTCTGTGCAAATGTTGTGTTTATGTGTCAATGGATTCTGCGCCGATGGATAATATACGAGATGTTGCTTCAGCATTGGAGCTCGCTAATTTCCATTCCACTTTGAGTTAATGCTTGTTGACTGTCTTGACATGAGGCGGATCGGGCATTGAGAAACAGCTTGGATGACACTCCCAGAGCATTGGTGGAAGATGTCAGACATTTCTCGCTCAGTTTAGCAAACGCTCTCCAAGAGTTTGTAATCTTTCAAAATAGCAGAAGGTTTGATTCCAGTCGTTGTTGGCAGAGCGATGAGTGTTGCCTCAGTCTGTGTGTAATTATATATTGGCCTTGGTGTTGAGCCGGGCTTGCGCTCGAAATATGCCAACGCAAGCACCCCTGAGGTCTCCAACGACATGGGCCGTATCCTTCACATCAGAGGGAATTGCAGATATGAAATTAAACAAACTGGTATCTAAAAACCCAAAGCCCAGGTTTGAATCCGTTGCCGAGTTTGATTTCAGCTTGCCCAGAAGGATGTTTTCGACATCCATGGAAAAGCTTATTTCATTCTATTAGAAACATGTTTCACATCTGACACCCTGAGCACAGGCCAGATCCCGAACGCAGGAGGTGTTGTATTTGTGCGTGGGTGACCGTGTGTCTGCAAGACTTCAGCCGGAGGATTTCTGGGGTTTATGGCAGAGCGGTTTTCCAGAGGTGGCTGATGGCAGTGATGCAGGACTGCTGCGGTCTCTGCTTTGTCCTTCGGGGATTTACACATTCTCCGAACTGCACAGTGTCACAGACACACATCCTTCAGTGGAGTGTAAACTACATTCTGAATGGTGAGAGGTCACCAATAAAGCAGTGTGCTCTGAAGAAACTTCACCAAGTGAAGCTGTTGAAATTCGTTCATCCTGGAACAGCATTCCAATCAACCAATCAGATTTAAGAGAAAAGTTTACAGTTATAATATAAAGTTTAGGTCGCATAAACTGCTTAGACTAGTCTTGATATGTAGTTATCTCATTTTTTCTTCTTCAAGACTTAAACTTTGTAAAGTCAGTTGCATAAGATAGATCAGTCTAATTTGAGTTGGAAAAGTAAGACTTACACCCACTCACTAGAATAGGATTAGAACTACATTTTTGGACAGGAATGTTGTTACAGGATCAAAGAAATATGTTGTTCCAAGAACGTCTTACTTGGCAAACTCACAATTACCATATTATGATGCGGGTCAATTTGACCCGAATCAAATTTTCAGTTGTAAAACCTAGATTTTTTTTCTTGATTGTGTGTGACTTTCTCATTTAGAATTATGAACGTGCATGGAAACGTTTGACACTACAGTGATCCCTCGTTTATCGCGGTTAAGGTGGACCGGAACCCCTCCCGAGGTATGAAAATCCGCGAAGTAGGATTGCCCTCCCCAAGAATTTCCATATGTGTGTGTAGGTACCAGAATGTTTAAAATATGTATATTTATACTTTAAATATATTATAATTAAATCTATTCAATTATAAAACCTTAATATTATACATTTACTCTCTCTCTCATACGATACGTATTATGGTGCTCTACACTCATCAAGTATCTTGCAGTATCAAGTATCAACAGTATCAACAGTGATGATGAGGATGATGGTGTTTCTGCACTGGTATAATGAGGCCTTTAAATCAGTTCGGGAAGTGCCTTATCGTCAGATATCGGCGCTGGATCGTCAACATTTGCTTCTGAGAGAGACGAAGAGGCTCCCACTCCACTCGCGCTCTCATTGATCGATCTCGCGCCGGGAACCAATCACATGTCTTGTCTGAGTGCCGTGGGTGTGTGCAAAGCCTCTGAGAGAGTTTCTTTCTTTGTCCCGCATCCTGGGAAACCGTTTCTCTCGCATCATGATGAAACAACGCTGCTTTCTGGAATACGACTGCAGATATGGAATTCCGCAATGCACCGAGGCCGCGAAACTTGAACCGCGAAGTGGCGAGGGATTACTGTAATATGTGGGGTAGAATGTGCGTCCCAAATTTTTTAAATAAAATAAGAATACCTTTGGCAACAATGGAGTGTCAGTTTTAGCTCAAGTATTTCTACATTATAGTGATGAAACAAGGGACGCACCGATAGGAGAATCGGTATCGGCACACAAAAAAGGATCAGGCAAGAATTCTAATAAACCTAGTTGGTTATGTCTCAATTGAATGGAGACAGTTGAGAAACTAAACAAACGTATATTGGATCTGTGCATTAGTTCTTAAAGGGACAGCAGCCTTTAAATCAAACAACACAGGATACAGAAATCACTCACTGCTCCTGAATGACTTTCGTAACTTTAATAAAGTCTATATTTAATTTATACAGTGAAGATTATGTAGTGTTATTTTACATTTGATTGCTTTATTCAAACGCTGTACCTGAAAAGCACTATTTAATTTGTATGTTGGATCTATTTTATGAGCATATATATGCGGTGTGCTATTAAATGAAAGATAAAATATAGCAGTAGAGTGATCAGTGAAAGTAACAGAGGCTGGTAAAATACATTTTCAAATAGCATAATTAAGCTTGAAATTAATTGAAGGAAATATATTTGCTAAATAAATTACGCCATCTAATAGGATCTATATTCTATTGGTTTCTCTACTCAATAGATTTAACAATCACAAATGCAATGTGTCGCTATTAGCAACTACCAAAAATAAAAGTATTGCATCAGACTTGTCAGTATTGATGCATCCCTAGAAGAATCCAAGAAATAAAAAGTAAATTCACAGGCCATGTGCTGATGGGTTCATACATACATAAAAATGCTTTCCAGAGATAAAGAAGATAATATCTGCAATCTTGATCCAAGATGTATTTTCCAACCCAAATCCAAACTCAGGGTCCAAACCCAAACCTGGAAACTGCCTGCCAGCCCCTGAGCCATATTTGACCAGATTATTATATCTGTCCCATATGTCTTATTCAGTACAAAGTAAATTTATCTTAGTAAATAGAAACTACTTTAAAGAGTAAAATGTCCAAGCAGCCAAACATACGGAAGGGATGATAATAGCGCCATGCATATCGGATCAAATTAATCAAATCAAAACCAAATCAAATCAAGCCGACTCCTTAAATAAAAGTATGCTTTCACAGTACACAAACCTCATTCATCTCCCTTTTATTAAAATGCTTTAAAGTAGTTTCCGTAGTTAATTCATGACACTGAATATAGATAACTAAACAAATGGATTCTTTTTGTTAAGTGCTTTGTGTAAATAAAGTCACCGTTTCATGATGAATTAACGTAAAGTTTACTTCTTAATGTCCCTTTGGATAATGTATGACTGTTATTAAAGGAAATACTCAATGTCGTAACCCAGAAGCTCAACGTGGGGCTGCTGTCGCAGACACTCATGCTGCAAATTGTGTGAAACAGCTCAAGAGGAAGATATTTTTGGTGCGGGAAAGCTTGAAAGACATTGTGGATGCTTGTGTAGAATATAGACCAGTCTATTTGAATTCATCCTTATTGCTTCCTTCATCCAAAACAAAGAAAGAGTTTTCCATCTGAAATAGCTCTTTACCTCGTACAGAAAAGAAATGCTTGCTGGGAGTGGTGAAGCCTCTCGTGCCCTGACTGTTGACCGCGCTAACTCGAAACTGGTACCACCTGTGGGGCCGGATGTCCTTCAACACCGAGCGGTCCTCCATTGTCTGCGGGAAGGGTCAGAGAGACTTTAATTAAGACAAATCCGCTCCTGATGCAGGATGGAAGAGCTCCATCACTGCTGTATGCTGATAAGAGTCACAGTAATGACAGCTTGATCCAGTGCAGGGAGATCGGTCTATAGAGGCCTGTTGAAAAGCACAGCTCAAACGTCCCTATCCATTACATCACAGATCCCACCGGGAGCTTGGGGAGTACACAATGAGCTTCCTGTTTCATTCAATGTGTCTCAATCTCCTGGGAAGACCAGGCATAAATCAGAACTGCTTTAGATCTTATGAAGAAAACATGAGTGTTCATTCATTTAAGTGTGATGTTACAGTTATTTTCAATTTGATGCCAATATACAGCATCTCTGCTATGTTGCTTAGCAAATTATTTTGACCTTCCCTCAGTTTAAGAAGTGTAAAGTTTAGCTTTGTGAAAAAGAAATACCCTTCAGCGTATTTGAAAGGTGTCATAACATGAGACATCAAATGTTCCTTGATCTTTTGACATATAAGATATGTATTTAAAAATTCAAATATCCTGCAAGTCGCAGAGCTTAAATCGAAAATGAAAAGTTAAAATGAAGAGTTTGCAAAGAAACTTGTTGAAATTTGAAGCAGCATCTGTTTTGAATCGGACAGCGACTTCTTTCATAATACTGATTCTGTAAAGCAGTGGTCCCCAACCCCCGGTCCGCGGACGAAATGGTACCGGGCCGCGGATCGAATTCGCGGACCGGTCCGTGAGCGGCTGTGAGTGGCTGTGACCCATCTCGCGCGCACCCCCCCCGTCAACAATCTCGCGTTGACCTACCAACCATCTCGCGTGCACCCCCCCTGTCAACAATCTCGCGCAGATCTACCATCCATCTCGCGGAACCCCCCCCCCCCCCCCCCCGTCAACAATCTCGCGCGCACTCCACCCCCCCACCCCCCCCCCCCCATCAACAATCTCGAGTGGCCACCGGATTCGTGGCAAAATTGTCACACGTTTACTGGTCCGCGGCACAAAAAAGTTTGGGGACCACTGCTGTAAAGGACCGTTTTTCCAAATGTATATTACATTTTTTGTGCAACCTCGAGGAAAATATATTAAAATACAAAAAAAGATAAAGTAATCCATATTGTCAGGCTTAGCGTGTGACGCGGAGAGACGAGGGATAGACTCTGAGATTGCAAACAGAAAACACTTTAATCAAACTCGAAAACAAACGGCACTTCTTTGTGCAAAACTCGAAAGGGAGCAGTCCTAGGAAACATCCACACGTAACACACACTTAGCAATGTCAATAAGAGACAAAGACATGGGCACACAGGCATTTATAGGAAAACAGGGGATTATGAACAGGTGTCGAGACTAATGATTAGTGATTAGACAAAGTGTAACGGGCACTTTATGTGGTAATATACCTTTAAGGTATATTCGATCGAACGATTGTGTGAATGATTGTCGCTGTAGGTGACGTCATGAACCAGGATCATAAAAGAGCGCCAGAAACCGAAAGCAGCAGCGGCAGCGGATATTGAGTGTCTTCAGGAAAGCTCTGTGTCGGTTGTGTTTGTGTGAAGCTGATTGATCTGTGTGTGTGAACAAAGAAGGAATTGCTCGGGGACCTCGACGAGGGTGGGGGCTCTCTCTCTCTGGGCCGCTACGGCGACAACCTCCTCCATCGGCTGCTACATGGCAGCTGGTGGCTACAGAGAGGTATCTAACCTAAAGCCATTAAAGAAAAAAATCAAAATAACTCTCCTGGACACCCCTCTGTCACCTCCAGATTACACTTTTTGCCTTTTTGATAACTACACTTTACTTTATGTGCTTTAGTATGTTAGTCAACACATCAAACACTTGTTAAAGTGTGTTAACGAAAGGGTCTTTCTTACACTTAAGCAGCCTTTCATTTCATTAATACTATATTATCTGCAAATATAGTTTTTACAAAGTATACAAGTACACAAGTGCACATTCAATAAAATGATGCACACGTTTTCACAAGGGTACTGTAATTAAAGACAATGAGGCAAGGTGAAATTACAGCCCTTTTAAAGGCAGTGACTATCAGGGTTCTGTCACTTCGGTCTAGTTTCTCATGTTTTGTGGCATCGTTGTGTCTTTGTGCGGGTGCACGGCTTTGACCGTTCTCGAGTTGCGTGCTCTCCTGTCTGTGACGTGTCTTGTGTGCGGGGCGGGATGTTTGATCTCAGCACATCGGTCTTGTTCTGTTTCGGTTTTGTGGGGATTCAGACATTCATGCACCTTGTTTGTCCTGTGTTGGTAGTGCATTAGACGAGTGTTCGCTTGTGCGCTTTTCTCACGTATGTGAGTGCACATTTTCAAGGTTCTTGAGCTGCGTGGTCTCTCGTTCGTGTATGTTGTTGTGTAGCACATGGTTTGCGTGCTTTCATGTTGTGTCTTGTGCCTTGTGTTGCAGTTTGTGTTTTCACAAGCTGAGTGCTGTCTTGTTTTCTTGTTTCGTGTGGACACACAGCTTATGTGAGATCGCATTGGCTGCATGTTTATGTCCTTTCATTGTGTCACCCCGCCCGTCTTGTTCCCTCGTTATTGTTTGATTTGCCCCACCTGTTCTCCCACAATTACCTGCCTTGTGTGTTCACTATTTATTCTCCTGGTGTTTGCTGTTATGTCCTGTGCTGCGTTGTGGTCGTTGATCCACGCAACAGTGGAAGTCTAGTCATGTCTAGTCCTGTCCATTCAGTCCCGTCAAGTTATATTTTTTTCCCCCTCGGGGTAGTTTTTGTTAGTGCTTTATGTTTTATTTTTTATTAAATAAAAAAGCCTACTCTCAGCAATTGAGTCCTCGGTCCTCCATCCCTTACCTCAAACCTGAGGCAGTGACACAATGACTTTACCCATCTCGATTGTCTCTTTTATTTAGAATGTGGAACTTATTCCGCCATATTGCATGTTGCACTTTCTTCCATTACTACTAATATGAGTGATCCATCTTTATACACTCATCTAAAGGATTATTAGGAACACCTGTTCAATTTCTCATTAATGCAATTATCTAATCAACCAATCACATGGCAGTTGCTTCACTGCATTTAGTGGCTGGTCCTGGTCAAGACAATCTCCTGAACTCCAAACTGAATGTCAGAATGGGAAAGAAAGGTGATTTAAACAATTTTGTGCATGGCATGGTTGTTGGTGCCTGACGGGCCGGTCTGAGTATTTCACAATCTGCTCAGTTACTGGGATTTTCACGCACAACCATTTCTACGGTTTACAAATAATGGTGTGAAAAAGGAAAAGCATCCAGTATGCGGCAGTCCTGTGGGAGAAAATGCCTTGTTGGTGCTAGAGGTCAGAGGTCATGGGCCGACTGATTCAAGCTGATAGAAGAGCAACTTTGACTGAAATAACCACTCGTTACAACTGAGGTTTGCAGCAAAGCATTTGTGAAGCCACAACACGCACAACCTTGAGGCGGATGGGCTACAACAGCAGAACACCCCACCGGGTACCACTCATCTCCACTACAAATAAGAAAAATAGGCTACAATTTGCACGAGCTCACCAAAATTGGACAATTGAAGACTGGAAAAATGTTGCCTGATGAATCTCAAATTCTGTTGAGACATTCAGATGGTAGAGTCAGAATTTGGAGTAAACAGAATGAGAACATGGATCCATCATGCCTTGTTACCACTGTGCAGGCTGGTGGTGGTGGTGTAATGGTGTGTGGGATGTTTTCTTCGCACACTTTAGGCCCCTTAGTGCCAATTGGGCATCGTTTAAATGCCACGGCCAACCTGGCATTGTTTTTGACCATGTCCATCCCTTCATGACCACCATGTACCCATCCTCTGATGCTGCGTCCAGCAGGATACTGCACCATGTCACAAAGCTCGAGTCATTTCAAATTGGTTTCTTGAACATGACAATGAGTTCACTGCACTAAAATGGCCCCACAGTCTCCAGATCTCAACCCAATAGAGCATCTTTGGGATGTGGTGGAACGGGAGTTGGATGTGCATCTCACAAATCTCCATCAACTGCAAGATGCTTTCCTATCAATATGGCCAACATTTCTAAAGAATGCTTTCAGCACCTTGTTGAATCAATGCCACATAGAATTAAGGCAGTTCTGAAGGTGAAAGGGGGTCAAACACAGTATTAGTGTGTGTTCCTAATAATCCTTTAGGTGAGTGTACATCTAACGTCTTTACTAATACCTGGTAATAGTAGTGTAAAAGAGGTACAACAGATTGGCATTGAGTCTCTACAGTACAGTATATAATAAACAATCTCTAAATGCCACAAACATCCCAGACCAATTGTTAATGAACCATATGATCATATAAAATAATTCTACCTTACATATACCAAAATCAGTTAGTTTGAATGTTATTGCCATTCACTTTATTACACATCTGTTAAACAGAAAGGAGGCTTTCTCTAAGAAGAGTCCCTGAAAGACATTACTAGGTTTGAAGAATTATGTGTAACAGTGGGTTTAAGATGTCCTATACAAACCTCAAACCCACATGTCCTTACTCTGAATAAACTCGATGCTTAATCTTAATCATAGCCTTGTGTCTGTGACCATTTACCATGAGAACAGTCTGCCAGGCCGATGCTTGGTCCTCACTTGGGTGAATCCCATGATTCCACCTCCTCTGAAGAATATAAAGAACCGGCTCAACAGAGACGTTAAACTTGGACATCCATGTCACCTTCAGATGGCCATGCTGGTCCTCTGAAAAGGAAATGTCTCTTCTTGGCTTCAGCGGGACTCCTAAGTACAAAAAAAGTCAACCTACATATTTTTCTTTTTTAATTTTTTTTAATTGAATGATGTAATGTAAACGTTGAAAACCTGCGTTGCATGCCCATTGCACCCTCCAGTGTGATTTACCTTTGTAAAGGTTGGCCGGGGACTGGCAGGTGTGGCCACATCCGTTTGAGCAACACTTTTTGAAGCCGGAGCACTCGCGGTCGATCGCACAGCCCTCCACACAGGCTGCAGCGAAGCCAGATGCCTTCTGGGGCGGAGGACAGTCGCCCTGCTTCTGTGTCCGCAGTGATCGCACAAACTCAGCACTGGTCACACACTCATGATGCTGCTTGCCGAAGGTAGGGAAACAAAGATAAAAGGGCAGATTTGGAGAGAAACATGGAGAGATCACTTGGAAATATTAAATACCACCCTCTGAACTCTTATTTCCCTTTTATACTAATGTAATTAAATCTGAATGTATCAAAGTCCCGGTGCTTAATATATCAGTCAATCCCTGAATCTCCACTGAAATACAGCAGTAGGGCAGCTGAACGAGTATTGGGCTCAGAATTATGGATTCTGAATAGAAAAATTTTCTTCTTCCCGTTCAGCTTAACATTTTATGCTATCCAAAAAAAGCAGATATAAGAGAGAAATACAAACTTCTGTAAATAATACAGAGTTTGCTTGTTTATGTGTTAAAGTGGACTGATTATGCCCCTTTTACAAGATGCAATATAAGTATCAGTGTCTTCAGTATGTGTCCATGAAGTTTCAGCTCAAAATAATCCAGATCATTTATTATATCATGTTGTAAATGCCCATTGCGGTTTTTGTGCATGTATCTTTAAATGCAAATGAGCTGCTGCTCCCCCTCCCCCTTGCTTTCCAGAAGAGGGCTGTGCCTTTACAGCTCATGCCTCAGGTACTCAAGTTCCTAAAAAATACCAAAACATCTAATGCTTATACACATTGCAGTTCTTCATCATCATGAAAGGTTATGATCTGTATGTGTTTTAAAGTTTAATCTTCTGATATATGGTTTTCTGAGCTCACACACCCGAAGCTCAGGCACAGAAAGCTGGATGTTGACAGAGCTTCCAGTGAGGATTGAACTCGCTCTCTTTCACTTCTAAACTGTCAAATACACACAGAGTTCATAAACGCAGTCGGTTATGTGTGTGAACCAAAAGGGCCAGTCACACAGCCGATCACGCACGAATCACTCACAAATCACGCACAGATTGGGTTTGTGCTTATGCGTCGAGAAATTGACCAAAGTATTCCACAAACATTCGACGCACGCCTGACGCATGAATCACTGACGGAGCGTCCAAACACGCCCGCTTCTAGAACGTTCCACGAACAAGCACTTTCAGAATCCACATTGTAAGTGGAATGAACGTGATACGTGTGCGGTTCATGCGTGATATGAAGGTGGGGCGTCAGTGGACGGACGTGGACGTGCGCGGTTTTGAACCAGTTCCGACGTATAAGCACTAACGGCCGTCGCGTGTCCCGCGCATAGTCGCGCATACTCGTCGCATAAACTACGCACGCTGACTCATGAATAACGCACACCGACGCACAAATTTTTGAACCGTTCAAAACTCAAAATCACGCACAAACCGCCTTCGATGCACATCCAACTTACAATCACTGACGGTCCACGTTCGTTCCACCGACAAATTACGCATACGACGCACGTTCCCGCAGAAACGAAAATCTGTGCGTAATTCGTGCGTGATTCATGCGTTTTCGCTGTGACTGGCCCTTAAACAGCAGAGAAAGAAACCACATGTGTGTATTAGATCCTTGTATTAAAGTGAATCAGCATAATAAACAGCAGCTACTGCTGTATATGCTATTAATATCACTCAATAATCACTCACTGCTCTCGACTGAACAACATTTACTAGCTTCAATAAGAAAACATTTCTCACTTGAATGCCGCTGTTAATGGTCTGGCGTGGAGATAAACGTGTTCAGCGTGCAAGTGCCACATTTTACAAACAGCTTACCGTATTCTGAAACACTACTTATGATTTATGATTATGATAAAAAAAAGAGTAGTGGGTGGATTTTTACCCATTATAGGGCGGTTGTGTTACACACACTGCAGACACACATTTATGTTCAAACACCATATAAAAGTGAATTTTCCATAATAGGTCCCTTTTAAATTCAGCCATTGCAAAATCCTGAAGGGACTGTATAGGGGTTAGTTCAAATCACTAACCTTAATGGCAAAAGTTAGAGTGATGCTTGATTTAACACACACCACTAATGAGAGGCAGCTGGAAAATCAGGGAGTGACTAAAAGTAAAAGAAAGACAGACACCGAGTGGGACGTAGCGGTTAGACAAAAAGCCACCCACCCAACCCGACGGTCCCTGTGTCTCTGTCCTGTCGTGTGTCAGTACTGACTCACACGCTTTGTCCTCCATGTCCTGTGTCAAACACACACACTCTGATTCTGAACACACATGTGGCTGCGGGGCACGCTGGAAACTTCATCTGAAGATTACTCAACTCAACACTTCTGTCAGTCTGAACGAGGCGCATGTTTCTTCCATTGCGTGAATCACAGAATTGGGAAAACAACAAAGGACTTCACTGCATGTTTCTAAGTGGCTGTGAAGCATTCTGGGTACTTATTACCCAACGAGTCTTACGCACGCCTGAACCACACAGCGCGTCCATCTGATGGACCTCAAGCGTTGAAACACTTCACGCTGACTGTTTAAATTAAAGCTTTGTTGAGATCATGATCACTGGATTTCAACAAGATGTTAACAGTTGTTGCTCTTGCTGTGAAGAACAAAGGTCTGGACGTAAATACGCTGCTTATCTGCTTCACTTCAATAACGTGTTGATCTCCGCTGAGGGAAACATAATCTCTGTGCTCAACTCTAGACCACTCTGGGGACACGGGATAAAAGGGCCATAAAATCACATCAGAATTCAGAGAGTCGTTCAGTTTCTGCTTCAATTTGGATTCGCCTAACACACACAAAACCACATGCGTGCTTTGATTGCGGAGCGTGACTCCATGGCTGTGTGTGTTAATACATCTCATGCAGGCATACGCTCATCTCTGAGGTATAGTTATGTGTTGATTTGCCTGGTTTTTAATTAAAGAAACATCCTATGTAAATAGTCTTTCCTTCACGGCTGTAGCAAAAAGGAGGAATTGTAAATCAGACCTTCTGTGGAGAGACTTACCTCGCAGGTCTTGGGAGATGGGGCTCGTCTTGTTTCCCATAATTCCTTGCATGGTTGTAGGCACTGCAGACAAACAAATAAACAGACCTGAGTATGGCCTATAAGCTTTAAATGTGGAGAAAACAAGGAATGTCCTGTTACAGTACAGCAGCAACAGAGTCACGCTCAAACTGTGCTGCATTGTATTGGCAGAACTTCAAACTAATGTGACAAGCTGTTTGATATTTGACAGATCAATTAATATTTCACGGGTTGCAGTCTTGGGTCTTAAACTTGACCTGACAATGTTGCTAGATTCAAATATTCATTATACAATGTTTATTTATAGGGTTCCTACCCTAACCCACAATTTTTAGCAGGAATTTAAACTATTTTTTCTTTCTCCATAAAGTGACATATTCTGCACTAAGACCGCGACTAAGAAAAATGCGACTAAGTCAAATCACAGAAAGAATAGCTAAATGTCATTTAGAAATCCGAGCAAAACAAAAGTGATTTTGAGTTTGTTTCGATGGTTCGCAAAAGCTTGCCAGTGCGAACTTTAAGGGAACTCTTTCACTTGCTTTTGAACATCTTCTGACTGTATTTTGATGAAAAGATATTTTCCAGTCCCTAAGGGACGGTCAGCCGACTTTTTTGGTGTGTTCCACACTGTTGACTCTAGTCAGACACTGTCCTTTTCTTTTGGCCGATTCAATGTAGAATCGTGTCAAGCCGTCGGTGACAGAGAGAGCTCTGATTGGCTGTACAGTTTAGCAAAGGAGTCAGTGCACGAGAATAAGAGCAGAAGTTATGAAACGAACATGACTTGGTTTCGTTTTTAAGTTTTCGTGATCACAATGGAAAATGATGGAGATGTATTGGCTGCACTGTCTTCAAATCTTCTTCTAAGATAAATTAACTAGCCTAGAACTACAGGCAAAAGATTACTTTGCTTGTTTTGAGAAACTATAACTTGAATCTTCTTACTTAGAAAAAATGTCCTATTTTGTTGATTTCTTTAAATGAATGAAGGAACTTTTTAAAGTGAACGATATATTTTGTCTCAGTTCATCCTGAAAGGAGAAATTTCAAGACGTATTTTCTTATTTTAAGAGCGCAATGATTCTTATTTTTAGAAAACAATGTTTGCACATTCTGTCACAAAGATATAATATTATGTTCCAATGGACTTAACATTTATTTAAAACCAACCACAAATTTAAAAAAGAAAAAAATCTTGATTGGACTGGTGGTTTCAAGACATTTGTCCTGATTGAATCCAGTTATTATATCTCAAAAAGCCTTTTTCTTGTTTTAAGAACTTTTAAGAGTTTTCTCACCCCATTGGTGGATCATTTTGCTTAATTTAATATTTTCTGTCATGATTTATTTATGTTTTAGTTTATTTTTTAGCATGTTGAATGAATTTTGTGCAGAGCACAAACAGATTCAAGAGTATTCATTTGAAAATGTGGTCAATCCCAACGGTCAGATTTGTGTGAAGAACAAAGCCTGAGATTCATATATTCTATATAAAGGATGTTCCATTTCAGAACCAAGTGTGCTTTTCCTCTCTAATCGAAGCTATCCGTTCCGTGTGAGACGTGCTCCCGGTCGAACCCCTGCTAGCTGGGCCTCCGGTCGCTCATGCGCTGGAACATCTCAACACATCTGTTGTGTGTTATGTGATGGATTATTCTGACATCTGCCCCCATCTATCCCCCACCTGAACAGACAGCTTTCATTTGGCTGAACTCAAAGTCAAGACCGCTCCAAAGAAGAAGAGAACGGACAGAAAATAGGAGAGAAGAGAGACCTGGAGTGAAGCTGGTTTCACCTTACTGAAAAGATAATCTGATTATCAAGAAAATCAAAGTCAAAATCAGTCATTTATACAGACTTCGATTAAAATGGAAACAGGGATTCTGTTCAAAAAATATGTTATGCTCTTAATATAAATAAGAGTTGTTTTCCCTCTGGTGATTCTAATGTCTAGCCAATGCCCATATCACTACAGACGGACCGTCTGCAGAAAGAAAAACAACCAAACTCATCCAATACCAATACTCGCACAAAGATCAAATACACAAAAATTAATTCTTCAACTAAAACACAGGCCTGAATAACACTCTACAGTTCAACTTACAATCAGGTAATTTACATGTGCTTTAGTCAACAATTCATAATCAGGGCACTATTAAAAAATACTTAAAACATTCAAATTTAACATTAAACATTAAGATTTAAATGTATCTTAAACTAAACCCTTTCATTTGACATGATTACAAAGAGCACTTTCAAGAAACAGTCATGAAAGTGTACTCCACTGAACTGTCTACAAATACAGTCTTTTAAATTATTATTTTTAATATCCAAAGTACACTACAAATTCACATTAATTCAATTAAGTGCACTTCTTTTTCAAAATGTGGCCGTGTGATTTCGGACAATCAGTATGTGAGTTTGTTGACCAATGGCAAAAAATCTTCTCCTCAAGCCCCTCCATATGAGGACAACTTTATGTTTTATTATACATATTTGTTTACCTTAATCGATTAAAGATTATATGGGAATTTAAAGTCATGGTGTTATGAGTGTTTTCATATTTCTGTCTTTTCAGTTGACGTCAGTATTGCTCCTGTGTGTCAAACCTCCATCTAATGACAGCTGACACACACACACACACACACACACACACACACACACACACACACACACACACACACACACACACACACACACACACACACACACACAAACACAAACACACACACAAACACAAACACACACATACACTCACTCACACGCACATATGCACACACACACACACACACTCACTCACTCACTCACTCACTCACTCACATGCATACACACATACAGACATACTCACATGCACACACGCGCACACACTCACAAGCACATGTGCACTCTCACTCACTTAAACACACTCACACACACACACTCATTCACATGCACACACACACACACTTACTCACATGCAAACACACACAGACACACACACACACACATACGCACACAACCAAACACACTCACTCACTCACATGCATACACACATACAGACATACTCACATGCACACACACACAAACACACACACACACACACACACGGCCTGTGAGTCATCACTATGACAGCACGCTGCTGAGAGGAAGGGGGTGATGGGGAGAGAGCTGAGATCTGGACTGCATTATGAGCTGGCCGTCTCTCCTGCGTTCGGTGAAGCACCACAAACACTGCGGCGGGGGGTGAGCGCACGGAGATCAGTAGCTGCCACACAGGTTATCAGGGACTCATTCCCTGAGACAAAGGGCTCTGGCAAGACACGCATGGGATGAATGGGTCAGCTTCTGCAGCTTCTGTTCACACAAGATCTCCGGCTGACAGTGACGGGGTGAAATCATCAATGCAGGTTCACCTCACAGTTAGCTGATTTGAAGTTTATAAGGTCAACCATTGGTGCTTTGAAGGCGATGAATGAAGTGACATGTGCTGGATTGAGCTGCTGTACTGCTGTTTTTTCTACCATAAATTTCACAGATTGTTTTTTACAGTGTGGAAGGAAGTGGAGCGCTTGTGAAAATGAACAGTGCTGTCTCCATTGCCAGTATACACAACCTAAAAAAACCTGTCAGTAAATCTCCATGCTGTTTCAGCCAGGTTCATCCTGGTCCTGTTGATCTAGCTAGAGCACTAGCATAGGCGAGATGTTAGTGAAGCAGGATGAAGTTACCAGAAGTAATACAGAAGTATTACGGCATATCAGTGGAGAAACAAAACAAACAAACAAAACACGTTCTAAAATGACGAAACTAAATTGCTAAATGCAACATCAATGGATAGGAATGTCCCTTCACCTTCTTTGAGCTCTTCATGTTTTTTTCTGAGCTAAGATGGAGTGAATGTGATGGCAAAAGTGCAAATTCCATGCAAAAAGTCACATGACAGGATGCATCTGCTTCATTGTGATTGGCTGAACGTTGTCAATGGAATGATACTCACACAGGAAAGCAATGGAGCAATCTAACCATGTTAGAGTCACGTTTGATCTGTTTGTTTGCTTGAGTTGGGTTGAGTTGCACTTTTTCTAGATCTGTGCTCATTTGTTTCAGTTTTTGGTTTGCCCTCTTGTGTTAAACCTGTTTAACTACCTTGCTTCATCCTGTTATGAATACAAACTCCGCGCTCCCCTCTCTGGCCACCGGAGGGAGCTCACATATATACATTTCCCATCATGCAGTTAATTTGACTGATTACTGCACCAGCTGGACACCATTACACGAACTATAAAAGACTCACATGCATGCACACACATTGTGAGGTCTTGATTTACTATGGTTATCCTTCTGAGCGGTTATATCGCTGTCTGGTTTCCTGTTGCTGATTTTGCTGTTACCCGTATTTGATTCTTATCTGCCTGCCCTGACCTGTGCCTGGATTATCGCTCTTGAATGTTATTTGCCTGTCTTGACCTCCCCGCCTGGATTACCGTTTATGTATGCTCTCTGTTTGTCCTGACCATCTGTCTGCATGACTACGCTTAATAAAATCACGTATTTGGATCTCCGCCTGTGAGTACCAAGTGCTACACATCCCTAGAGATTATCCAGGTGTAATACTAGCCCACATTCAGTTAGCCTTAGTCTGATCTGATCGAATTGTTCTGTTCCCTGAGTGAATTATCTTGCTATTCTGAGGACGGTAAATCAGCCTGAATGGGTCAAACTGGTTGATATTACAAAGTTAACAAAAGCCAATCACAATTTTTTGGTACTTTTCAATCGAAATGATCTGCAATGACGAGTGAGCTGGTTTTTGTGGAACACTCATGATGACTAACGATCAGAAAAGAAAAAGCCAACTAATAAGCATAACTGTACTGTAAAAACTACTCTTAAAAAAAGACCATTATTTTACAATAATCCTCCTCTATTTAGTCAGGTTTCAGAGTAGAACAGTTTTTCAACTACAGTGGAACCAACTTATCTCGAGCTCGGTTAACTCACCAACCCTGTTATGTCTACGTTTTTGAAGTGGAACCGCCAAACTCCGTATTTGTCTTAGCATTTTCTTATCGGTTATGTTGATTCTTTTATGTTGCCGAACACTAATATCTCGAGTAAAAAAGAGGGACTTAGAGGGACAGTTATCTGGATCCCCGTGACTAATGATGGTACAGAGTTCACTGCGCATGCACTGAGTTCACATTGCACGTGCATCACGGTCTGTATAGTCGCTCACTCCAGTGACGCTTCACTCACTCTTGTGGCGCAGTGCCGTGCAGCCGCAGAAAAACAAAAATCAAGTCTTACAGATGCTGTCTTGGAAGAGGCACAGGAGTTCACCTTCACTGTCCAGGAATTCCCAGATTACATTGACATCGACAAAGACGTTGTTACTGATAGAAGCTTAGAGGCATTTGTTTTCAAGCAGACCGTTAAAGGCAAAAAGCAACAAAGCATTTTAGAGTTTGTAAAGAAACCATAGTAACTGCGTGTGCAATACTATCAGAACTGTGTCAGAGCGAAATTACTGTAATGAGCGAATGTGTTTATGTGTGTCGTGACTGTTTACGCTGTGAGCGAAATTGTGTTTGCAGTGTTGGAGAATATAACTAAAGGTTTGTATCGAGAATCTAAGGTGGTTTTTATTGAGTGGTTGATGACTGCCTAGATGTTAACTATTAACTTGAAGCGCTTAAACTGCTCACACAAGTTTTATAGATGGGTTTCACACTCTTCTCAAACATGTAAAGAGCGCAAGTACAAACCAGGAAAAAGAAAACACTCTGACAGTCAGCGGAAGAGCGGCATCTCTCTCCTCACTCAAAAACACTCTCCTCCCCCCGCGCGCTCACACCAGAACAGCACACACACACCAGCATACGCCGTCTTAATGGTATATTCCCAACATAAACATAAAGTAGCCGATTCAGTCTCTGCTGTTAGTTGGTGCACATATGCCTTTTGTTGTTAGCAAACATATACAGTGTATGTACATTTTTATAGCATGCCGATCGCTTCATCAAATAAATCGCCATATCGGCTGTTCGTTATCTCGATCATCGGTTTTCTCAACGCTTTTTGCTACTCCCAACACCGTCGACAGAACCAGGTTCCACTGTACTTGAAATCATGATTCCTATGCAGCTTGACAAAATATAGAAACTTCATTACTGTTAATCAGCCTTATGCAAGAATAGTTGACCGCTTATATTCACATAATCCAGAGACCAGTTGAGTTTCAAAGCATGTTTTGCACACCTCTTATTTGAGGGGCCATAAAATTTATAAACCTCTGCATTTAACTATATTTCCATGCAGTGTTTGTTTCTGTTGAGAGGTGAGATTGTTATTGATTATTAAATTGAGGATTGAAGGATAAATTGTTCTGAGAGAATTCCGATGATTGCTCCGTTCGGCAATGTGGTGTTAAAGTTGAATGTTTTGTGAGTGTCACCCCACAGGCTCCTCATCCTCCTCCTGAACGGGACGTGGTTTCTTCAAGAGCAGCTCTCGCTGACTCTTTGCCCTCGTCCGGCTGCATAGACTGCTCCCTGACGGAAACGCTGTGGGACACTTCTCTTTACACTTCATCTTCTCTGACAGCTAAGAAAAGCTGATATTTCAACACCAGATGAAGTCTGAGATTCACATTTTATCATGCGATAACTAAACGTAATAGAAGGACAAGCAGATCAAATGTCCACTTAATATTTTAGACATTTCATTTTTTTCCTGTAAAGTGCAACAGTGATCAACTACTTTCTCTAGTCTCTACTCTCTAGTCATTTAAAAAGACCTTCAACATAAACCAAACCAATCAGCCTCAGGACAAAACAACAATTTACACGAAGAATGAGAGCATACACCAAACATCTAGAGTAACATTAACACAGGACAAGGAACTAATGAAAGCCAAAGGCTCAAATACACGAGGGAAAATAATCAACAGAACGGGTAACTCAATTAGAAACCATGAAAACGAACAAGGAACTAGAACTTAGTAAAAAGAGAACAGGGAAAACCAAACTAAGTGGCCGTTTACATGACACTCTTTTCAACTAATGCGTTTTGGCAATTCATTTACTTGACAATGGCGTTTTGGGGGCCTGAAAACGCAAGGTTTTGAAAATGGGTTTCAAAGTGCAAGTCTGTGTGTAATCTACAAAAAAACGTGAATCTGTGAAAAGGTGACTTCATGCGTAGCATGTGTTCAGTCTACAGGTGTGTGGTGTTTCTTTACTAAGTGACATTGCCATCTACTGGTCTGGCATGAATAATACAGCATTTCTAATAATTTTCACGGATCACAGCCATTTATAACGTTACAAAAGAGTTCGATTTCTAATAAATACTATTTTTTTTGTTTTTTGTTTTTTTACTTTACCGGTATGTTTATAAACAGAAACTTATCTCAGGGTTTCTAAAAAGTAAATCCATTTTCAATTGACAATAATAAGAATAATAATGAAAAACGTTTTCTTGAGTCACAAATTTTCCCAAAGATTTCTGAAGGATCACGAGAAACTGAAGACTAGAGACTGCTGAAAATGGAGATTTGTCATCACAGTAATAATTACAAAATGTGTAATCCGTTCCATCATGTGTTGTTAAAAACGCTTAATCCTACAAAACTGCAACAATAAATCATAGAATAAAACAACAAATCCTCTGAACATTCAGTTAAAATCATTACTACAATTTCAAAGTAATGACTTGACTCTGATCACATTTTTTCCACCATCCTTTTTTTGTCCTCAGTCTATCTCGATCTATCTCAATCTTGCGCTCTACGGCTACATTCATCTGGATAGATCTGAAAACAGCATTTTCATTTTAACACACTCCCAGTCCACACTAATGTTTTCAAACATTTTCCAAAGGTTTTCATATACACTGAAAATGCTGAATTCTCCACATAAAATCTCACTGCGATCAGACGATACAGACAGAACGACATAAAGATATAACGCTATTCTTCTGGCAGGCCAAATATCTCAGCGGTCACCAGGACATGTTTGATATAAAACACACCTGCTCTCATGTTTCGACACGGGACAGCAAATGTGAATGTCATCTGTGTGAAGAACAACTGTGTAAAAGTGAAAAGCACATAACAGGAACAAACATGAATTTCCATTCAATTGCGTTTAGAAAGCCTGGACCGAAGGCTCGTAATGTTCGTAAACTTAATCGACAACGTCCTGTCAGAAAATGACCTGAACCTTTTTACTTTTTCAACAGATTTTTATAATCGGTGTAGGAATAATACCAAGAGATTTAAAGGCAGACACAAGGAAGCTGTAGCAACAGAACATTCCAGAATATCATTTTGTCACTAATGTAATAGGAGTTGGAAATGCAGCGGGAAGCACAGGACGGAGGATCCCAGGGGTCAAATGTCTGCATGCGATTTAGCCACAGCTCGGCTTTGACGGCACGAGTTCTTCTGCCCGCAGCGGGCGACGCTCTCCACAGGCTCTGGAATCTAAGTCATGTGCCAGCCTATAAATGATGAAGAAGGAAGACGATGCATCACGCGCACTTCAACAGGAACCCGAAACCAGTCACATTGAGAAATAATGGAACGTTCTGGCCGTCTCTACAAAGAAATCATACAATAGTTCAATCATAGCAGATGTAAATACTGGTGAAGTAATGTTCCCTCAGAAAAATCTCATGTGCATTCAGTGTTCACAGTGTGCCAGGACATTCAATAAAAGAAGAACGCTTCTAAAACAGAGACGTTCTTTTATTAAATATATATCTCATACACTGTTAATGCGTGTGTTTAACATGTTTACAGTTGTGATGCAACTGAAGTATCTACAGATCCATACTGTGATCCAAACATCCCAAAACGGCAAATGGAGGATGGGACATTATGATTGGATAGAGACAGATTTGAATGGGAGAGTAAGAAAGGGGCGGATTTAGGCAGATTTATGCCAAGAAATGAAATCGTTCACAATAAAATACATAGGAAATGTCCATTTCCTGCTGACTGTGACACATTTTTCATTCAGATGTGTGTGATTTTTAACAACTGATGTGAATATGAGCTGACTGAAACCGAAGAGCAACATTTGTAAATGATTTAGAAGTAGAAAGGCCCTCTTTATTGCCAAATCAAAGATTTATGATGGGACATTTAACAGATGGAATACGGGATATTTAACAAAAGCCATTTGCTGTTTTTATGCAGTGGAATTCATCACATCTCAAAAAGTGCAATATGAACATTCATTGCTTTAGTGTTTCTCAAAAGAAGCTCTTACTGGTTTGGAATAACATATATAATGCTATGCACACATTTCTGACAGCTTTAGAATACGTTTATGCCACAACGTTGTACTATAAACGACAATGTCAAAATGATCCCCGTTCACAAGGATTCGTGAAAACAAGCATCTAAAATAGCTATATTACGTTTTCTGTCAGGCCAGTAGTTGGTATTACACTTTGTAAAAAAAATGTAACATGCATAACGTCAACATTTTCACAGATTCAGGTTCTGTAGTTTACACTGAGACAATAATGTTTCTAAAAACTTGCACTTTAAATCTGTTTTCAGAAGTTTTCAGGCCTGCAAAATGGAAATGAAAAGAGTGTAAAAAGGTGTAAATGAAGTGCACAAAAAATTTCATCCTCAGTTCCATACTGAAAATCACAGGACATGCAAACGGACTCAAGTGAAACCTTCAACTTAGCTCTGGTTCAAGGAATCTCAAGCACTTTCCACACATTTTTGCGTCTGCCTTTTTTGTTCAGCTCAGAAGGAATTGTGTGGTTTAAAGAGAATATTGGGCTGAACATATGAGAAGTTCTTGGACAGGTGTCCATCTGAGATGTCTATATGGTGGCCTATGAAGAGTTTCACTATCCAGCAATCCTGCTGCTTCACTGGCTCTCTGCTCAAGAGAAAACAGGGAAAAAAGTGAGACATCACGGCTGAAAGGCATGAAAATAAAAGCCCATGCCTCATCATAAAATATATGACATAGTCACCAGATGAATGAAACAGTCTAGAGGGCTCCTGTCCAATCAAATCCATTCCTGTTACCAGACCTCATTTCCTGCGTAAGAGCACATGTGCTCTTCAGAACTGATATAATACATCCACTTTAACTCAGAAAACTAGTGTGCTGCTGTGCTTCTCCACATCAAGCACACTACGAACCTCAGAGACTTAACGAAAAGTTCATGGTGCTCCTAAAACACCTCTATTTTCAGCCGTGAAACAGAAAAAGAGATGATTAGTGGAATGTTTGTGCTGATCTTTTACACACGCACACACACACACACACACACACACACACGCACACACACAGTAATGGCCAAAATTGTTGGCAATCCCTGAATTTTTTAAGTATTGCTCATAGAAAAGTATTGCATTAACACATGTTTTGCTATACATGTTTATTCCCTTTGTGTGTATTGGAACAAAACAAAAAAAAGAAGGAAAAATAAATCAAATTTGACATAATTTCACACAAAGCTCCAAAAATTGGCTACAATTTTGGCCAAGACTGTATATACACACATAAACGATAACATACTCAGATAACAATGATGAATTCATTAAACTAAAATGTTGCAAAAAATCCCTACATTTAGTAACATTTTGATTACGTCTAATAGAACTATATTAAAGTGCATAGTTTCTTTTTTTCAAGAGACAATGGTCCAGATTTAGTAAAAAGGGCAAATGAGTGTGGGAGCACAACTCTAGAAAAGCACCGATGGGAGAGAAACGTTGTCCGTGTGACTCATGACAATCTACCAAGCGCAGCGCAAATCAGAGTCTGCTTTAAGACATGCTTTTTTGGGAGGTTAATATTGGAGCAAGACACCTTAGTAAATCACCTGTCATTATTCATTTAAATACTCTCCTCCCATAAATACAGCATCTGAAGGGAAACGTCTAAAAAAAGCATTTGCAATAAAATCAGCCGTAAAAGCAACCTTGTCCACACTTGTTCAGAGCTAAATTTCCTTTAAAATTCTGACAGTAATTTTCTAACGACAAAAGAGGGTTTGAGCTGTCATGAATCTGACCCAATAACTTTATTTGTCATGCACTTTGATCCTAAAAACTTTTTGAAGACAGTTCTATTACACACTACATGAAAGGAAATATCCAAAAACGCATAACAGGGGGACGTTCAGCTGGTCCAAAGTAGATTTTTTTTCAGTGTCAAGATCAAAAAGGACCAAAAAATCCATATGACTTAAATTGTTATGAATCATTGAAAGAAAACAAGGTATAATCACATTAAGACAAATAAGAACAGACTGACATTACAGAAAGCATTAGATTGAAGTTGACGAGTTCAAAAAGTCTTAAATCCCGTAAATTGCTCTTTCGCATGGCTGCAAACATCTGTGAGTGAGTGAGTGAGTTTCTAACATCTGTTGTGGAGGTGATATCAATATTGTGCTTGCTTATGAAATGGTTTCCTCTCAGTAGCTGGTGAGTTAATCGCTTTCAAATGGATCTTCTGTAATCCAATCAATCAGTTAGGAACGCAAACTGGCCCCGAACCTCATCAGTGCTGGGAGTTTATTTTTCTGGCCTTTGCTTGTGTTTACACAGGGAACAGAAGAACAAACATCCTCACAGTTTCATGTGCATCAGCATCAGCCTGATGAAAAATGACACTCATTGTGGGGCTCCAAAACTGCCGTATTGTGAAGCTGACATAGTATATGTAGCTTAATTGAACAACCAGATGGAATAATGCATTGCTCGGTAAATTCTTGAATAAATCCTAACCTTATTCTGATATTTTAAAGAAATGTTCTCTGAAAAAAAGTCTGTTCCCACCAAGAACGATAACTATAATGATTAAGTATATTTACGCTCACATCAACGCACAGAATTCCTGTAGTTTTGACGCGTGTCACTTTAAATGCTTGAACCTGTTTCAAAAACTGGAAAAAAATGGTCTGAAATTGATTCCTGCCGTTTTGTTTCTCTGTAGTGTTGTCTCATCGTTGTGCTGTGAACTGTTTTATATTTACAACTATATCCGTTACCCTAAGTCCTGTTTGTCATGTCATCTGTGCACTTCCTGTGAGGTCAATGTTACACTTCCTGTCGGTGAGGTCATTTGTCACTTCCTGTGTGTCGTGTCAGGTGTTGTTTCACTTCCGGGTCCCTTCTGTGTTTCCTCTCATGCCCTTCCTTCTTGTTCATCACTTTCATCGTTAGTCTCTCCAGGTGTTCGTCATTCCCCTGTGTATAAAACCCTCTTGTGCTTCTCTTGTCTTTGTCGGTTGTCAATGTTGAAATATATTGATGTTGTTGTGTGTGGATGCTGGTTTGCCTTCTGAGTTTCCAGTGTTTTATTTAAGTTCGGTTTATGCACAAGTGTGCTTATTTGTTTTGCTATTTAAAGTGTTTTTGGTTTTGATTTAATAAAAGTGGAATTTCAGTAGTAACCCTGCCTTCATCGTCAGTCTCAGCATCGCACGCGCTCTGAACCGTCCCCGTTCGTGACAATATCTTTATTGTTAAATCTTTTTTTTTATCTTTACTATCTTTTAATAACTGGAGATGTTTTACAGGAAAGCAAGAATAAAAGGAATTAATAATGATTAAGACATGCAAACAAAAATTTCATTACAATATAGTTCCAATCTGATTGGAAATCAAATTTAGAAGATTCCTAGTTGGTGAGATGAGGAAGAATCAGCAAGATTCAGGTTAGTGGCTTTAAATGTTTCAAAGATAGCCAGAGTTTTTTTGTTTTGTTCTGAGGTTCACACAGGTTCACTGAGTTTTCTGAGACACAATCTGTGCTTATTCTGAAAATAAAGTCTGAGCAAAGTTACTGAACACCAGTGAGGACTGATTGGATTAGACTTGCGCTGCAGAGGTTCTTAGATGTTCTTGTAAGGGGAAATAAGAAATGATCGAGATGTAAGCGACAACAAACACAGGTGTTTGGATTGAGATGAACAAGCATGATTTGTGATGAAAATGAAGGAGAGCCAAGACACCGAAATAAGTCACTGAAGTCAATAAGAAACATGATGCCGAATGTTCAATAATAACTGCATTAGTCAACGGAAAACAGGCACTTCTGAGCTCATTGTAAAATTAAGATTGAGCCCAAATGTTGTGCATGAATAATATTTCAGTAATGATAAAGAGTGCCAAAACCAGTTTTTGCCAAATATTACAGCCTACACCTTAATTGACTGTTGCCAACCATGTGTGACTTTATAAACGCTCATGTGTTACACAAACGTACAACCAAAACTCCCATTAGTTAATGCATTAACTTCCATTACAGATTTTTTTTTTTTTTTACAATCGCTAGGACATGTTTCTCAATACTTCATTTTTCAAAACTCTTCACACAGAACTCTTAACCAACTTTCAGCTTGATAGCAGTTCATTTCACATTCAACTTGCACTAAAACTGCCAAAACACTTCATTCATGATCAGAGCCATTGCCAGAAAAACTCATGCTTCCAGAATACTAGCGAATGTTCCACACAACAAACACACTTTTTCACTCATAAAACACAGACCTAAAATCATTATACAATGATTTACAAAAGAAGAATGATTCTATTGTTCACTGCAGTTTATGTTACCATTAATGGTAACTTTCCCCTTTTTTTGATGGTTATGAAATTGAAACTGACAATTGTGTGTTCAGTTTAGGTGTTCAGTTACAACAATTTGCTTTGATAGAATTTGTTTTTTTGGATTCGCTGCTCAAACAGATTAAGGGAACACTTAAATCATACAATAATGAATTAAATATTCATTTTGCTCATCTTTATTTATGTGCATTCTACAATTTGTTAGGAACAAAATTAAGTGACAGCAGTCAACGGAAACCAAAATCATTAACACACACAGGCTTATCCAACTTGCATGAAGTTCATCACAGCAACTCATAATGTATGTCAGTCGTGTGTTCGGCTCCCATGTATGCTCTCACAACAACATCTGGCTCCTGATGGGATGGAGGATGGTGTCCTGACATCAGCAGCTCCTGGAGAGTTCATTTGGGTTCAGGTCTGGGGAACATGAGGACCAGTCAATGGCTAATGCCTACACACTCTAGTCCCATGAGGTTTATCGTGATCCAGGAGGAACCCAGGGTCACGGCACCAGCATAAGAGCTGACAATAGCTGTGAGGATTTCATCCCGGTTCCTAACGGCAGCATGCAGAAACATGCAACAGAAACATGCACACCACTTCCTGCATTTTGCAAAATCCCTGCACAACTAACACAGACAAGACAAGTCCACAAAACAGAAGATAGGCGTAACATTACTGTGATGATTAAGTGTTCCCTGTAGAAATTTAGCAAAGTCTAATTGTGTTTTTTTTGGAGTTTCGAACTTAATTTTAACAGTTTTTAAAGCAGTATGTAAATAAAAACAAAATAATATAAAAATCGGCCCATAGCTACACAAAGTTTTGCCGGTTGCTGTGTCGAAGTGAGAAAATAATTCATGTAAATTGAAAGATGTCATCATTGAATGCATTTTGCACCAAAGCAATGGAATATGACTGTATAGTCTCTATCTCATGACAATGAGATAAAATGTCAGCTGTGTGACACTAATTCTAATTTGTGACATTAATTCTAATTTAAGAAACGCTGAAAGCATAAAGCTTTCTTAAATCTAAAATCTTTTAGTCTGTGCTGTGTTCTGTTGATGTGCATTGTGAACAAAACTTCGACAAACAAACTATATACAGAACAAGTTTTGCAACAATGAATACAACATGTGCGGTTGCAATTATGAAGAAAAATGTAATGAACAAGAGTTTTAATCTGAACATAACTTCCTTTTTTTAACTTTTAATTTTTTTATGATCAGTGTGATTTTTTTGTGTGGTTCTTTAATATTTTTTTTATTTCCACACCAGGTATGTGTGTGTGTGTGAGTGTGTGAGTGAGAGAGAGAGTGAGTGAGTGAGTAAAAGAGAGACAGAGAGAGAGAGAAAGAGAGAGAGGGGGGCTGGGGGGACTGTGTTTTCTACGGATCAAATAGTCCGAAGCCATTTTTAAGATCTGCATTCCATTTTTTTTTTTATGAAATACAGCGAGAAAGTGTCAGATACTCGTGAAGTACCAAGCACCACGTCTGAACAAACCCCACGTTTACCACAACTCTACTGGTTAATAAGTAAGCACTACAAACAAATCAAAATAAAAAACAAACCTGAAGCTGAAGAAACCCTAAACGTTAACGGAAAAGACCCGCAAACCTGAGTGACTGAGAGAGACAGAGAGAGAAAGAGAGCTATTCTCTTCTCAGTGTTCTGTGTGTGAGTGAGAAGAGCGGGACACAGCAAATCTGTATGTGTAGGGGAGGGGTGCTGTGACTAAAACGCAGACAGAATTATTAAGGCTCGTATAATACTAGTACTCGGCAAAAGTGCTTTATCCGTACCGGATACTCGTTTCAGCCGAGTATCCGGCTCAACTGTAGTTTGTACAACTCAGTTTAAGCTATTTCAGTGTTTCAATAATTAATTGATTATAAAAAATAAAAAAAAATTCGGTTTCAGTTTTCCATTAAGTGCATATAGAATTTTTGACTTTAGCCCAGAATTTTAATTTTGGTGCGCTAACGAATTGTGTTAACGAATAAATGATTTTCTGACCAGTTGATGTTTTTGGAGTTGACCAGAGGAGCTTTAAAGGGGTGTTTGACATGGTGGAACAAATTGAGAAAATCTTTTGGAGAACCGTGTAGAACAAGATGGCAACAAATGAGAGGCCAAATGAAAATGGAGCGGTAGCCTGTGTTCCCGACCTAACCTCTGATGAACCTTCAGATGCCAGAAGCAAAAAAATGAAACATTAGGAGAGCTAGTGTAGCACGAAAAAGAGTGGAAGCCCAGTCATTTCTCAATGTCATGAATAACTCAAATGGCTTAACCATATGGAAGTTGATGACAAACGTCCATACCACCCCCTTACGAAACACAAAGACGCTGTCCAGAGCTCCCTTCTTGACCTTTCAACGCTCTCGTTTTGCCTGAGCATGATTCAAGAGGAAGGCTGCATGTTCTGATTTAGTGTCCTGACATGTACAACCTCACCATGACAAAAACCATATGTGCATTAACATCTTTTATTCAGACTAAAAGTGTTTCTGAATCCCGAGAGTGCTCTAGTAAAAGCGCAAACGCCTTTACAGCGAAACGTCAGCCTTCTTGACGAACACAGAACTGGCCAGTCATTCAGGTGTCACATTCAGGGGCGGCAAATGAACTGGAAAACATCCGTCGCTTGCTGCACTTTAAATCAGCACACAATCGGCACTGGTGCATTATGGGAACAACCTGGGTGTTCTGAATGTTTGCAATCCATTGCATTGCAGTTCAGGTGTCTGCGGGCCACACGCAGCATGCTTGCAGCAAACATGTTGCTCAGGGTGGAGGAACTATGACACAAGGCCATGGAGTTCATCAGCCTGCAGAAACTCTCGGCAGAGGGGAGCACACAGCAGCTTTCTCTCATATGCTTCAAATGAATCCGTCATCATAAAGCATTTTACGTGCCGTTAAAGGTAACAGAGCATATTTCAGATATGTAAATACTAACCAACCATGGTTCACTTTAAGAACTGTAATGCTGGCTTTAAGATTCTCTGTGGGTTTGAAACTAAATGTATTGCTTTACGTGAAAACCACAGTTGATTGTGATATTGGTGCTTTCATATAAGAATGTGTAGAGCACTTTAACCATGGAGCAGCTTGAGCTGGGGTTTAATGTTACAAAATTGATGCATTTAGGCTTCTGGAAATAATCACAGACAGTAGAGCCGTCACAATGCCTTAATCACATCTTGCAGTACAATAGCAGCCATGGATTACATTCACAGTGTGCCAGACAAACTCCATTTTAAAGGCTACATATATAGGCCTAATATGTATGACTAGGAATGTGCACCAGCATTCTGAAGTGACACCAGTGATCGCAATGGAAACGATGATCGGTCTAATTTGCTGAATTTGAAATTCCTGTCAAATATTGAGTTAGTTTTAAATACGTATGGCATAACTTTCGACAGAGGCCGTGAAAACATGAAACGCATTTACTACGTTTTGTTTTAAAATGCTTACACACTGAAATTGGTGCTTGAAGGGAAACCCTCCGCTCTTAATCTTCAGACCAAGTCTGCAAAACTCCTAGCACATTATCTGTTGAGTTCTCAACATTAGACACATAATAAAAACTCTTGTGTTTCATTTAGAAAACACTACCATTTACATTTTTAAACAATCACTAGGACACATTTCTCAATAGTTAGGTCACTTTCTCAAAACTCTTCAAACAGAACTCAACCAACTTTCAGCTTGACAGCTGTTCACTTCACATTCAACATGCACTAAAACTATCAAAACACTTTTTTCCATCACTTCACAAATCAAGTTGTTCTCCCAGAACACTAGCAAAGGTGGTTAGCCAAAAACATCAGTCATAAAACAATGAGCTAAAAAACCTAACAACAGGTAACATTATACAATGTTTTATTGTGTTTAAACCAAGGACTGCTCTCTCCTGTTTATAATTTACAGCTGTATGCTTCAATATATATTTTATCAATTCATATAATATATATCCATTTATATATATTGTTTGGTGACAAGTAATTCCACAATTCATAGCAATGGGAATGCTAATCTACTTGTTCTGCGCTTGTCACATCACATCTCATGTCATGTAGGGCAATACGACTAGAAACGTCTCAGGTTACTTACGTAACCCTAGTTCCCTTAGAGGGAACGAGACACTGCGTCGAACGCATATGGGAACACATTAGCGTGATTGTCTCTAGAAGCGCAATTGAAACCAGGTGTGCGAGTGCACGTAGCCGAGGGTGACGTCATGAGCCAGGAGTATATCAGCACGCAGCAAACTAGAAGCCACAGCTTGACCAGTGTCTGAAACAGCCGGCGTGCGATGGAGCTGGGGCTACGAGACGCAGTGTCTCGTTCCCTCTAAGGGAACTAGGGTTACGTATGTAACCTGAGACGTTCCCTGTCAAGGGAACTCAACACTGCATCAAACGCATATGGGAACGAGAATACCCACACCGCCTCAGCGAACAGAGTATGCCAAGCTAACGTAGCTCACTACGAAAGGGCTAGGGTTCCCATAGCGGGGTTAAGGTCTAATTGGTAGAACCTAATAAAGGTATGCAGTGACACTGCTGACCCACCGAATCGTAAGCCAGTGAGATAGCCTCGACTATCCACCTGCTTAAAGTAGGTTTAGATGCTGGAGCTCCCTTAGGAGCCCCGAAGCATATAAAAAGTTGGTCCGACCTACGCCATGGGGCCGCTCTGCGGACGTAGGCGTGCAGTGCTCGCACTGGACAGACCTTGTTCTTAGACTCCTGGTCACAGAGGGTCGCCTCGTGGGACGCAAAGAGGTCCACCTGAGCCTGACCGAATTTCTCCCAAATCTGCTCCACCACCTCGGTGTGGAGCCTCCATTCCCCGGGCCTTGGCCCCTGCCTCGACAGGAAGTATGCTCCCGTGTTCTGGGATCCCAGAATATAAACCCCCCTGATGGTTTATATAGGATACCACCGCCATGTTGTCGGACTGGACTAACACGTGGTGACTTCAAAGGTCTTGGAGAAAAGCCTGAAGCGCCTTCCACACTGCCAACATCTCTAGTGCATTTATGTGCAGAGAGAGGGAATCTTCGTTCCACAGGCCTTGAGCTGAGCGGTCCCTCAAGACCGCCCCCCAACCCGAGCGGGAGGTGTCTGTCGACAGCATCACTCAGTGACATATTGGTCCCAGTACGGGTCCTTGGGCAAGAAACCAGGGACTCTTCCAATGATTCAAGGCTCGCAGGCAGCGCCTTGAAACCTTGATCAGGCGGGAAGGATTCAACCTCGGGGAAAACCCCCTGGTCTTGAGCCACCACTGCAGACGCCTCATGTGGAGCAGGCCTAGCGGTATCACGCAAGAGGCTGCTGCCATGAGACCCAGAACTCTCTGGAAGTGTCTGACAGTGACCAGCTGGCCTAGCTTTATGTCGTTGACTGAAGATAGGATTTAAGTAATGTGCACGGGGGAAAGCCGTGCTGACATTGACACAGAGTCCCATACATCGCCTAGGAAAGTAGTGCTCCGCCTCGGCCAGAGCATACTCTTTTGGGCGTTCAGTCTCAGCCCGAGCTCCTTCATGTGTGCGAGAACAACATCTCGATGTTGCACCGCTAACTCTCGAGACTGGGCTAAAATGATCCAGTCGTCGATGTAATTTAGGATCCGAATCCCTCGAGACCGGAGCGGAGCTAGAGCTGTATCCACACACTTGGTGAAAGTGTGAGGAGACAAAGCTAGGCCGAAGAACCAGATACTGATAAGCCTTCCCCCAAAGGCGAATCTGAGGAACTTCCGATGCTGAGGGAGGATGGAGACATGAAAATACGCGTCCTTGAGATCTATCGTGACAAACCAATCGTTGGACCTGATTTGTGTCACGATCTGCTTCAGAGTTAACATTCTGAATTTCAGTCGCCTGACAGATTCGTTCAGTTCGCGAAGATCTAAAATAGGGCGTAAACCTCCATCCTTTTTGGGAACTATGAAGTACCGGCTGTAAAAGCCCGATTCTCTGGCCGAGAGAGGTACATATTCTATGGCCTCTTTCCTCAGCAGTGAGTCGACTTCTCGTTCCATGACCAGAGCCTGCTCGGGGTTCACCAGTGTTGGTAACACGGGAGGATGAACCCGGAACTGAATAGCATATCCTTCTGATACGGTACGCAGGACCCACCGAGAGATACCTGGGAGGCGCTGCCAAGCCGCCAAGAAATCTACTAGGGGTATCAGCCTCTCGAGACCGACCTCTGGGAAAATAAATTTTCCCACCCCGGGGCCCTGGCCGAAACCAGAGAGCCGCCGGGGCGGATGCTCTAGGACCCTCCTCGGAGGGGGCAACCTGCCCAGCGTGGCCCGTGAGGACCGCGACTGCCCACGCTGAGCATGACCCGGGCCCCTGCCTGAGACCCAGCTGCCCGAGAGCGGCGGGGGAAGATCTTTCAGAACGCCACCTCCTGCTTGGCAGCCTCCTGGAATCTCTCGACGACCATCTTAACAGCGTCGCCAAAGAGACCAGGAGGCGTAAGAAGGGCGTCAATAAGGATGCTTTTATCCTTCTCTCTGAGCGTGGTTAAGTTGAGCCACAGATGCCTTTCTGTGGCCACCAGGGCTGCCATGGCCCGGCCTATGGAACTGGCCGTTTCCCTGGCAGCCCGCAGAGAGAGATCGGTAGCCCTGCGCAGCTCGGCTACTGCCTCAGGGCCAATTCCCCCGCCCTCATCGAGGTCCGAAAGCAACTCTGCCTGGTAGAACTGCAGCAGTGACGACGTGTGCAGACACTCTGCAGCCTGACCAGCCGCGGAGTATGCTCTGACCACCATAGTGGAGATAACCCGAAGGAGCTTGGTGGGCAGCGTCGGGGGTTTTAAGGGGCGGCGATGAGTGGGGGGCGAGGTAGTTAGCCAATGCCTCCTCCACTCTAGGCATCGCCCCATAGCTGCGCTCTTTGGCTCCCACGAGGGTAGCATAGTTAGCTGAAACGCCTCTATGAACCCTGTGGGAGGCGGGCCACTTCCAAGACCTCGACACTTCGGTGTGGAGGTCCGGGAAAAACGGCAAACCCCGGCACTGAGGATGTACTCGAGCAGGCAGGTAACGCTCGTCCAGCCGACTCTTAGGACGAGCATCCCTGGGCTCGGCTGGCCACTCGAGATCAAGCCTCGCCGTTGCCTGGGTGAGAGCAGACTCAGCAGGTAAGGGGGGAGAAAAGGCGCCGCCCGTCTCCTACCCCGCTGCTAAATCTAGCTGCGATCCCCATGAGTGCAGCCGCCACTGAGCCTCAACTAAAGCAGGACCAGACCCACGAGGACTGCGAGCCTGAGCAGTCCCCTCGAAGACTGCCAGGCGTGAGCGAGAGTGCGCAGCGGCAGCTGCAGACACTCTGCACACTCAGAGCCCTCGAGCGCTGAGCGTGCATGATCCTCGCCCAAACAGTGAACATAGAGTCAGTAAAACTAAAAGTCTGTGAATCCACCATCTCAAACAGGTAAGTGGAAAATAATCGACTTACAGCCAGCAGAGCAACTCAAACACACGTTATCTGTGAGCGCTGTTGAAGACAGTAAAGCTGTGGCTTCTAGTTTGCTGTGTGCTGATATACTCCTGGCTTATGACATCACCCTCGGCTACGTGCACTCGCACACCTGGTTCAATTGCGCTTCAAGAGAAAATCACGCTAATGCGTTCCCATATGCGTTCGCAGTGTTGAGTTCCCTTGATAAGGAAATACATTTCTGCCACGCCTGATCAATCTCTGGCAATCTTCTGCTGATATGTCCAGGCATCCAGCATTTGTTTCATCCATTTAATCATGTGGATGGTGGTCATAAATGGGTTGAGGAATGGAGAGTAAGGTGGGAGGAAAAGTGACACCATCCTAGGGTAGTCTGCAAGCCACTCAGTGACTGGGAGTGGTGAAACGCCACATTTTCCCATACAATTATAAATATTGGCTGATTTCTACTCACTGCGGCCCTTTCCTTGGCTAGCACAAGCCTTCCATAGAGGTCATGCAGGAACGCAAAGGTATTGTGCAAAGGTATTGTGATGTTGTCACATTATGATGTTGGCATCCCTTTGACCTGGGACTGAGGCTCTCTTCCCAATCACATTCCTTTCTCATCGCCGTGTTTTGGCCAAGTTCAAACCATCCTCATCTACAAATATGTGTTTTCCTGCCTTCAGTTTCTAAAAAGTCTCTCGCAAGATAAAACCTAGGCTATTACAGTAGTATACGTAAAGATTTGTTTTTGTATGTTTGGTTTTCTTCAAAAACAGTCCTGTACTTTATAGGATGTATTGGTTCCTGAGTTGCTCCTGAGTTTGGAGGCTTTGCTCTATTTACTTCTGTAATGTGCAGCTCAGTCAGATGGCCTTGCTGAATACAACATAACTGTTGGTTTGCCGCCGTTGAGCGTTGCAGATTTGGCTGTACTTTCAGACACTTATCACTTAATATTCATCAATATTATTGATTGGTTCTTCTAGAGCTGCTGTACAGTCAAAACAAACTTTGCTGCATTATTTTCCTGGTATCTCTGTAAAGCTCCTTTGAAACAATCTCTATTGTAAAAAGCCCTATATAAATAAAGGCGAATAGACTTGACCATCCTCTCTCATTAAGAGAGCGTGATTTATTACATGATTAATTACAGTAGCTGTGATCTCATCTGAGAGTACAGCTTTTGATCTTCCTCTTATTCTTCCACCATACACATTCCTTTCCCTCTCCCAGCTACTTTTCTTCATCTTTCATACTCTTCTTTATCTCTGGCTGGGTCCAGGTTTACATCACAATACAAAACTGGTCAAAAAATTGGTCCAATTTGTTTTTATAGTATTTTAATGTCTTGCTTTTGCAAGAGATGTGTGACATTTTGCATCTTCTGGGATATTTTGTGTGTGTGTTTTGTGGTTTTGTGTATAGAATTTAGAGAAATGGAGCAATAATAAAACAAGTATACATACACAGTGTAATTAAAACATCACGAAGCCAGTGTGTGCATATTATGATAATTACAGTAATCTGTAGGCAGCTCCAGAAGACGGCCTTTCAAGTGTTTTTCTTATTCTGAAGGAATAAAATGTTCTTAAGAAAACATTTCAGAAGTCATTTTCACGAACTGTATTTACAAAATGTCCTAACCACTTAAGGTTTTGAGAATCCGGCCTCAGGACCATTGCTAGTAAATTAACTTATTAGGAATATCTTGACATGAACACTCACATAAAGGATTATTAGGAACACACACTAATACTTTGTTTGACCCACTTTCACCTTCAGAACTGCCTTCATTCTATGTGGCATTGATTCAACAAGGTGCTGAAAGTATTCTTTAGAAATTTTGGCCATATTGATAGGAGCATCTTGCAGTTGATGGAGATTTGTGGGATGCACATCCAGGACACGAAGCTTCAGTTCCACCACATCCCAAAGATGCTCTATTGGGTTGAGATCTGGTGACTGTGGGGCCATTTTAGTGCAGTGAACTCATTGTCATGTTCAAGAAACCAATTTCAAATGATTCAAGCTTTGTGACATGGTGCAGTATCCTGCTGGAAGTAGCATCAGAGGATGGGTACATGGTGGTCATGAAGGGATGGACACGGTCAGAAACAATGCTCAGGTAGGCCGTGGCATTTAAACGATGCCCAATTGGCACTAAGGGGCCTAGAAAACATCCCCCACACCATTACACCACCACCAGCCTGCAGTGGTAACAAGGCATGATGGATCCATGTTCTCATTCTGTTTACGCCAAATTCTGACTCTACCATCTGAATGTCTCAACAGAAATCGAGACTCATCAGAACAGGCAACATTTTTCTAGTCTTCAACTGTCCAATTTTGGTGAGCTCGTGCAAATTGTAGCCTCTTTTTCCTATTTGAGGTAGAGATGAGTGGTACCCGGTGTCGTCTCCTGCTGTTGTAGCCCATCCGCCTCAAGGTTATGTGTGTTGTGGCTTCACAAATGCTTTGCAGCAAACCTCGGTTGTAATGAGTGGTTATTTCAGTCAAAGTTGCTCTTCTATCAGCTTGAATCAGTCGGCTCATTCTCCTCTGACCTCTAGCATCAACAAGGTATTTTCGCCCACAGGACTGCCGCATACTGGATGCTTTTCTCTTTTCACACCATTCTTTGTAAACCCTAGAATTGGTTGTGCATAAAAATCCCAGTAACTGAGCAGATTGTGAAATACTCAGACCGGCCCGTCAGGCACCAACAACCATGCCACGCTCAAAATTGCTTAAATCAGCTTTCTGACCCATTCTTACATTCAGATTGGAGTTCAGGAGATTGTCTTGACCAGGACCAACCCCTAAATGCATTGAAGCAACTGCCATGTGATTAGCTGATTAGATAATTGCAGTAATGAGAAATTGAACAGGTGTTCCTAATAATCCTTTAGGTGAGTGTATATTTTAGCTTGTAAACTGTAATTTTTATGTTGATTAAAAATAAAGTATTTCAGTCACCAATGAAGGATTTTTTTTCACCAGTTTTTCATCTCAAAGTAAAGATATTTCTGTTCATGATAAAATTTATTATAATACTATACAGTCATTTTCAAGTTGTGTTCAACATGGTGTTTGTGCATAGCGGTGAATGTAAAATATGTATTTAGGATAAGGGAGTGGCATATTTTGAGTTGTGGTATTTGGATTTATTTTGGGCAAATTTTTGGGCTAGTTTTGATTGGCAATTCATGATATCAGGCTGATTTATTAGCAAGAGAAACATCATACAATATTACTGCTTTCAGAGACATGAAACTGAAATATCACCAGTTGGCAAACAAAGCTGGAGTAAGTTCTCCTGTGAAACTTTTAGTAAGTTTTAAATGCACTGAGCTCCTAGAATCTCCCAAAAAATGGACTCTTGAAGCAGGAGCCAGTTGAGTGAACTGTGGCCGTTACTGCCCTCGTTGCTTCACCTTGAGCTCATAGCTAACCACACACACAAAGTGACCCCTCCAGGTGTTTGGGTTGTCACCTGCTGATCAGGGTCCAGAGCTTGTGGCCCAGCCCAGGTCGGGTCAGGTCAGGTCGAGGCAAGCCCAGCAGGGCAGTGGGGTGAGCACAGACTCAGAGAAGAGAGCGTGGCTTCAGTGGGGTTAATCCTGCTCCAGAGGCATAGTAAAGTGCACAGCAGTAGTGCCACAGTGAAACATCTGACAACTCTGCTGTTCAGCCAGGGTCAAGCCTGACGGATTAGACTGGACAAGTGCAGGGTGACACCCTGATCAAGCTTCTAACAGGGGCCTCTGCTCAGTTCAGCTCCTCAGCTATAGCTTGTGCATTTAAGGATATCCCTAACAAACAGAAAAGATTACTTCAAGTACACTTCTAGGCAAGCCATCACAGGAGAATAGCTTAAACATTTTAACAAATAGATATCACCATACTTCACCAGTCAATTAAGTACAGTATATTGAGAGACAACGTTTGGTATTACACATTTTCTGAAATGTTATGTCTTAATATGCAATGAGGCATTATATAATTAATAATAAGTGCAGATATTTACATAAATTTCTAGAACATTCATCTTCGTCATTGTTTCTTCCCCGCACCTACTTTATTTATATCCATCTGGGTAGATTTCGTTTTGGTACATGTTAAAAGACCTTTTTCTCAAAATTATTCTTTTTCTCGGTTCCACCAAAATTAAACAAGAATTTTGTGAACCTGCCTTTATCCAATGTCCGGAAAATGTATGTAAATATCTGCACTTTTAATTATATAATGGTCTGTAGCTTTCTTTTCCACAGGCATGGTGAAAGGGTGGCTCATACCGCTAACATTGACGTGAACAGAACAAGACTGAGGGAAAACACAGGGTGTATATACACCGAGGATGATTAACGGGATAGGACACAGCTGACAAGACTAATGAGGTGATTGATGACGAGACAGGTGAGTGGAAGATCACTGGGAGATCATGGGAGGAACAAGGAAGTAAATGGAGACACAATAGAGATGTAATAGAAATAAACACTAGTGTATAGTTTCTCCCTACTAGTCTGAAAGAAGAAATATCAAGTCACCAAAACAACTCAAAAGCCTGTAGTTATTACGCTGGGAGTGCTGGTTTGAGATGCGGAGAGAAGCGAGGAGACGTGGGATCCAACTGAAATACTTCATTCTTTTAAACACGAAAAAAAAAAGACTTTAAATATAAACAAAAGTGGCACACCTGTGCAAAACTGGGAGAAACTCGGAACGGGGAACACAGGGAAACATTCACAAACAGAGCTGAACACAAAACAGTATCAACAAACAACAATCGACCAAGACATGAGAAGACAGGAGGGTATTTAAAACAAGCGTAGATGGGAAACACCTGACGAGACTTAACAAGGTAAGTGATTGACAAGGACAGATGCAGGAAGGACATGGAAGATACATAGAAGGGACTGTGACAGTAGTGTCTCACCTAGAAGTAGTTTACATATATTTTTCAGGCATACTTTTTGTAATGAGTATACTATAATTATTGTATTACACTGTAATTTTTTTTATAAGATTATTAGGTTATGAACACATTTTTTTAAGGGCCAGTCACACAGCCGATCACGCACAGATTGGGTTTGTGCTTGTGCATCGAGAAATTGACCAAAGTATTCCATGAACATTCAACACACGCCCGACGCATGAATCACTGACGGAGCGCGTCCAAACACGCACGCTTCGCGAATGTTCCACGTACAAGCACTTTCAGAATCCACATTGTCAGTGGAATGAACGTGATACGTGCACGGTTCATGCGTGATATGAAGGTGGGGCGTCAGTGGACGGACGTGGACGTGCGCGGTTTCGAACCAGTTCCGACGCATAAGCACTGACGGCCGACGCGTGTCCCGCGCATAGTCACGCATACTCGACGCATAAACTACTCACGCCGACTCATGAATAACGCACACAAACGCACAGTTGTGCGTCGGAATTTTTTTTTAACCGCTCAACTGAAAAATCAGGCACAAACCGCCTTCGACGCACATCCACTTACAATCACTGACGGTTCACGTTCGTTCCACTGACGAATTACGCATATGACGCACGCTCCGCGCAGAAATGAAAATCTGTGCGTAATTTGTGCGTGATTCATGCGTTTTCGCTGTGTTACTGGCCCATTACATGCATTTAACAAGTCATTTTGATGTAATTTAAGTTTAAATTAATTCTACAGTGCTTAAATACATGTACAAGTACAAGTCCCAAATAGTCCCAAAGTCTCAGCACTGTAAGGGTAAAGTAGACTCTTATTTTATTTTGTTTAAAAGAAGTATACTTACCGCTCCACACACACGAGTAAACATATTCTTTTTGAGAAATAGGAGGGGATGTTCAGTTTAACACATCAACTGATCACACTTTTGAAATATACTAACAAAACAAAAAATTAAGATGCAGAAAGTCCTTCTCAACCACGCAAGACTTTACAAGAAAAAGGAAAAATAGTGTCTTCCTGGCCTGGGCTTTAAAGGAATAAACAGGGACTAATTTCAAGTGCACTTTTAGCGACACACCTCAGCCTGGGAGGATGTGAAACAGCTTATTTTCATAAGAAGCACAACATTTACTTTACCTGTTATTGGAAAGGCTGACGGTGGATTACTTCCATCTGAAAGCAATTAGGACGGCTTAAACGCTTGGTGTGAGAAATAAGGCTTTCATGAGGAATGTTTTTGCTCTTTTTCATTCAGGGATTGTAAAGCTCAGGCCCTCAGGGTGAGCGGTGGCTGGCGATTGGCGGACAGCAGCCAGAGATGTCTGAGTTTAGGTAATTACCATTAATGAGCTAGCAATGTTTACTGGCTTATCGGAGGGTAATTACGGACGCATATCACTATTCTAAAAAAACTCTGTCTCTGGTAGTCTTCATGGTCCGCTTGAGTCTCAGTTCCTCTGATCTAACCCTCCATTTCAGAGCTATATAAGCACAACTGCCGCTGTTCGAGTGAAACGCGATGTAATTTTATTTGAAAGGCTAAGAAGGCTAAGTTCAGCAATGTCTGGGTGAGTGTCAACACTGCTAATATTTCCAAATCAGGCTCACTGGAGAAACATGCAACACAATATTGCATGACATTTTCTAAGTGAAATTTTCAGTGCGTGCCACTGAATGTGGATTTGGAAATGAAATCCAGTGAGTGTTGCTAAACAGTTAATGCTCTAAATCACATACATATAGAAAATAACGTACAACCTTCACTGAAGCTTAAACTTATGATAGCTGATTATGTGATGCAAATGTCAAAATGTATTATTTTAAAAATCTACTAACCCACTATGGTAAAAGTGTTTTAGTAAAATTGGAAAAATAAGTGTTGAAGAAGAAAGGTTGCAACTAGTGCTCATTTCAGCTGGAAACGTCAGTGAGCTGTATGCATGTTTTTGATGTTTTTGTTTTGCAAAAATGTTGTTAGAGGCATGATTGAATATTTCCAAATCCAAGGCACTCTTTTAATAAATGTATCCCAGGAGTCCATGTGGAAGGAGATGTGTAAACCCTCATCGTTACCCCATCTTACCCTTTAAATAATTATTCCTAGTGGGCAAACCAATTAAAAAAAAATGGCTAAGGAATGAACAAATAAGTTGAATGTCAGAGGCGGAGTTACTTTGACCCATGCTCAATACAATAATAGATTTTGATTTTATGTTCAGAAAATGGAAGTGCAAGGAACATCAAATATTAAAATCTAAATCTGCCTATTTATTTAATAATGAATTCCAAAATGACAGTAATCTGTAGAAGGAAAGAGCGGTAGTATGGGCAAATAAAAAAATTTGCTCCGTATATAACAGCGGCTCTCAGTGCTGTTTACGTTGGGTTTCCAGAAGCCATTAAACATGAGTGAGGTTTAGTGTATGTACAGGGCATGTGGTTTGTATAAAGGCATTAACCTTTGGCCATTTCCTTCTACTAAAAGGAAATTACATTTGAACAGAGTTTTATTTAGCAGCACTGAGGCAGTGTGAGTAGCTGTAAGCTTAATGAATAATGTCAAGCTCATCTTACCTGTGAACATCTCCTGTGGTTCTCACACCAACCCAACACAAGATCATTCTGAAAGAGACCAACACAAATATACATATGATTGCAATGGCAATACAACTGTTTAAGGTCATCCAATATGAATAGTAAATTATACTCAATGACACTCAGCTCTATATTTCTTCAGAATCCATAACTGATTGTGTGTCTAATAACTTTCTACTGCTTAATTCTGAATAAACAGGGATTCTAATTATTAGACCAAACACCTAACACTCGATGGCTGCTCTGTCAAGTCTTCGTCGTCAGTTAGAAACCTGAGTGTGCTCTTTGATACCAATCTTTCATTTAAAAGCAACGTTTCTAGAACCTGTAAAACAGCATTTTTCCATCTTAAAAATATATCTAAATTGTGACAAATGACAAATGTAGAAAAAAAATGTCATGCGTTCATGAGTTCAAGGCTAGATTATTGTAATGCTCTACTAGGTGGTTGCCCTGCACGCTTAATAAACAAATTCCAGCTGGTCCAAAATGCAGCAGCTCGAGTTCTTACTAGAACCAGGAAGTATGAGCATATTAGCCCAGTTCTGTCAAACCTGCACTGGCTTCCTATTAAACACCGAATACATTTTAAAATCTTGCTAATGACTTACAAAGCATTAAATGGTTTAGCTCCACAGTACTTGAGCGATCTCTTAACACATTATAGTCCTTCACGTCTATTGCGATCCCAAAATACTGACCAGCTTATAATACCTAGAATATCAAAGTCAACTACTGGCGGTCGATCTTTTTCCTATTTAGCTCCTAAACTCTGGAACAGTCTTCCTAATACAGTTCGGGAAGCAGACACAATATTTTCAACCGGCATACACAGAAGTTATTATCAATTTTTTAAAATTCAAATAATGTAAAATGATTTTTAGGCTGCATAATTTAGGTCAGCCGGAACCAGGAGCATTCCCATAACATCTGATGTACTTGATCTGAACTGGTCCCCCGACTGAGCCTTGTTGCTCCCAAGCTTTATTTTTCTCTCCATTCTGTTCTTCATTCATTCCGTCACCAGCTGAAGTTTTGGTTCCTTGCCGCTGTCGCCTCTGGTTTGCTTATTTGGGGACACGTAACACTTAATATTCATCAATATTACTGATTAGCCTGCATTTCTAGGGCTTCTAGAGCTTCATTATTTTCCTGTGACCACTGTAAAGCTGCTTTGAAACAATCTCTATTGTGAAAAGCGCTATATAAATAAAGGTGACTTGACTAAACTAGAATAAAAAAAAAACACACAGTTGCTATTTGCGCTAAAATTGCATATTATTAAACAGATGCTGCCTACCCCTAACTCTGACAACTTTATTATTGAACACATGTTAGACACTTTATTTGTTGGAGTGTTGTTTTATGTTCTTCCTGTTTCCCCATGTACTCCCCTGTCATCATCACTATGTTCAGCTCTGTCTCCTCATGTAATAATTTCCTCTGTATATATGTTCTCCCTCAGTCCTGGTACGTCGTTGTGAACATCTGTGATACTTCCGTGTAACATTGTGTATTCTTCTGAATTCATCAGTAAAAGACTGTTTAAGTTTATTCCCTTCTTCTTTGCGCCTTCATCCACACACATTACGTGACACTATTTCTACTTTTTTTTTAAATATGTTTTTCCTTAATGAATACATTTTCGATCTGATATGTAATGTGCAAATGGAGTAGAACGAGATCAGCAGAATTCAAGGTGGATTTGAACTCGGGTCAATTTTTGTCAAAACTTTCTGTCATGTGCCTTACCCAGACACTATTTCTACTGGTCCAATCAGCTGTCAGTGGGTGGAGTTAGTGTAAATACCCTCTTTCAACAAGCTGGGATATTTGCACACAGTGTAAATAGACACTGTGAATAACAAAAACCCAAGGAAACCTATGAATCCTTATATTCAATAAGGGGAATCCTTATTTTGAGTGGCATTAGTTTGGCATCACTTACCGATGAGTAACTCTACAGCATATTTCTAAGATCGTTTGAACTGTTTAACACAAGAACTCCTATCAATTACCATTAAAAGTACATTTCTATGTATTTACCCGAGGCCTTCAGTTGCATTTGAAGACTGCTGGCGGGACTCTTTCCAGCGTGGGGCGACACGGGCAAGAATGAATCACAGCATAACCACAGCCTCACTGTATGTCAACACCTAAACAGACCTTGTTTTGGAAAAGTGCTGGTGAGGAGTTAACCATAACTAATGAATGACGGTTCAGAAGTATCTGTGTCTAGACTTCTGTTATGTCATAGTGTCTTCATGAATGATGGGACAGGAGACACCACAAATAGAAAGACTCATCTGTAACCTCATGTAAAATGCCATCTGAATAAAAGCAACCACGCATGCGGCGATCTCTGCGCAGGCGAACGCCACAGCAAACCTCCAGACACTCCCTCTGGGTAACCAATATTTATCCTCAGCAAACGTGAGTCACGCCTCCTCTGAGGTCCCACAAGGCTTTTGTGAAGGTTTAATTAGGACTTTAGGGACAGAGAGAGAGAGCCCATTGTGTGTCATGACGTCTCCAGAAGTGATCTCCAAAGGAATGCTGGAGCGTAACATCATCTCAAGGGATCACATCAAGGCTAAATCCTTCCTGATGAGCTTCCCAGACTAAAGCTTTCACTCCACACCTTCAAACTAAAACCATAACACTTACAGGTTTGTTTCATGAAGAGAAAACCAGTAAATCCTCTTAGGTTTGTTTTATATGGGTTTCTTTCTTTAAACACAGAAACGTTAAATCCTTAGTCTTCGGGGCTGAAGACAAGTCCTGTCCACTTAACAGAGAACAGAGATTTTGTTCCTTAATGAAAGATTTAGATTGATTCATCAAAAACATTTATACAGAAATGTTCTGTAAGCTGCTATATATCACTGTGGGAAAACAGTTGATGTATATTAAATAACCACAAGTAATCATTAATGCGGGTCATGAACTGTAGTGTGTTTGCTTGTATAGTTGAGGATAAATATATGACTCAAGCTCAAAGGTCCGTGTCTTCTGAACCTCAGCCAAAACTAACATACACATCTAACCAATTTATACTTGAAATGCACCCAAGATAATCTACCAGCCATCTGAAATGTATTGTTAAATAGGTCAGCAATCAATTAAGTCATTATTCATGTCTTGCACATTTCATCTTCATGTCTCATGTGACTTTTGTCTGTCAGAACACAAAAGAAATTTGAACTATGCTTCTCTATCTTTGTGGGGACTTTCCATAGGCATAATGATTTTTATACTGTATAAACTATATATTCTCACCCCTTACACTAACCCTACCTCTAAACCTAGCCATCACAAAAAACTCTGCATTTTTACATTTCAAAAGGAATATAGTTTAGGATATTTAGGTAATTAATTGCCTAAACACAAGGACAACTGGCTGCTCCCCACAATGTAATATAAATATGTACAGAGAGAGAGAGAGAGAGAGAGAGAGAGAGAGAGAGAGAGAGAGAGAGAGAGAGGAAAGCTCTAACTGGCTTGTTTGCCATATTTGATGAGCTCTATGTATGTGCACTCTTCAGTGTTTATATATCAATAGAAGCCTAAATTTCTCTTCAGAAGACTTGGATAAAACTACTCAATCCATATGGATTACTTTTACCATGTGTTTATGTGTTTGGAATGACATGATGGTGAGTAAATCATGGCAGAATCTTCTTTGTTGTTGGGTGAACTAAACCTTTAAAACATTGCTCAACTCACTATGTTGACTAAAAGGAAACATTAACCTTGAAAATGTCAAACCTCATTGTTTCCCGTGGAGTATCGTACACACAGCGGACTTCCCCTTGGGTTAGACCAGTGCTTCTCAATTATTTTCTGTTGCGCCACCTAGGAAGAAGTAAACATTTTGCACCCCCCAACTCTCCTATTTCAGAATGTTACCCTTTTATTGTTCCCATGGTGACACGTCATTCTTGTCATGTGACACACCGCAACCACAAAAAACGCTGTATGACGGATGTATCACAATTATTTAGTTTTTTGTTTTTATTCAAAATATTCACCAACTTGTTGGCTCTGCCATCAACTACCTGATATTCGGAATCTCAAATATACAGAAGTGAATGAGTTTTGCCGATTTAAAAGCCTTTATAATGTTCATGTTAGCCGATCTATGATGCGCGATGGGCGCCGCCATGTTAGTTTGCGCTGAAATTCAGAGAATCTTATCTGTCGGATTTACAGCATGTAAATTCAATAAGTAAGTGTCCGGAGAAGTGGGAGAAGAATAGAGTGAACTTTATAGTTATTAATGCAATGTGTATCTGATATGAATAAAACATCTCGTCAATTTATAATTGAAGGGATTGCTATTTCCTCTTTTTTTAGACATCAGTGTGTATTTTTCAAACTATAAATGTATTGTTTTGCCAGTACTTATGAGTATTTGAATATTTGAAAGCTAAAAGAAACCTTATGTGGTTGAAAACACTGAATTGTTGTGATAAATGACAAGCTCTGAGCGCGTCCGTCTCTGGATCAGCGCCAGATATTGTGCGAAAATTTTGCAGTTGATCACGTGACGCACTGAACACTCTTGACGCAATGGTGTGATTGTGCGCGCCAAAGGGAGTAAGGGTTTGTTTTTCTGCACTTCATATCTGCTGCTCTGTGCTGTGTGCTCTTGATCTGTGCAAAAAAGCATGTTCCCTAGGGTCAGTATTCCCTAGGTTCAGCCTCATCCTTAGAGTATAATAAATGTAAACTACAGTGGAACCCACTTATCTCGAGCTCGGTTAACTCACTAACCCTGTTATGTCGAAGGTTTATGAAGTGGAACTGCTAAACTCTCTCTATTTGTTTTAGCAAAAATCAAGTCTTACAGATGCTATCTTGGAAGGGAACAGGAGTTCACCTTCACTGTGCAGGAATTCCCAGATTACATTGACATTAACAAAGACGTTGTTACTGATAGAAGCTTAGAGGCATTTGTTTTCAAGCAGACCGTTAAAGGCAAAAAGCAACAAAGCATTTTAGACTTTAAAAAGAAACCATAGTAACTGCGTGTGCAATACTATCAGAACTGTGTCCGAGTGAAATGACTGTGTTATGAGCGAATGTGTTTATGTGTGTTGTGACTGTTTACGCTGTGAGCGAAAGTGTGTTTGCAATGTTGGAGAATATAATTAAAGGTTTGTATGGAGAATCGAAGGTGTTTTTATTGTATACTGGTAAATCTCTGCTGTTAGTTGGTGCACATATGCCTTTTATTTTTAGCAAACATATACAGTGTATGTACATTTTTATAGCATGCAGATCGCTTCATCAAATAAAACGCCATATTGGCTGTTGGTTTTCTCGATCATCGGTTATCTCGATGCTTTTTTTGCAACCCCTGAGGCCGTCGACGTAACCGAACATACAAACATAAAACAAACATGTGCGAGTAAAGACAGTTTATAATGACCTCAAAATTAGGTTGGTTACTCTTTACTCTAATTATTCTAGTTCATTTGGATACCAACATTGCTTAGGATCTTACGCCGTCCATTTAACGTGGACCAACAATCACAAATTCTCCAGTCTTGGTCACTGGACAGAGGTCACTTGACTAGTACTGTTTATATTTGCTTTCTGTCTCTAAAAGTACATTGTTTAGTCTGTATACTCTTTATATTATTATTATTATCCTTTTTCCCCAGGAAAATTGAGATTGAGATTGAGATTACATAATCTAATCTTCCAGGGAGACCTGGTCAAAACCGGCAGCACACATGGTTTTAGACAAATAATAAAAACACAAACAATCCAACAAATCAAACAGGTCAAGAAAGGTTCAAGAAAAGACTATTTGAAAGCAGAATACAGAATACATTTAAAAGTGCTCAAAGATGGCAAAGACTCTAATTTCAGTACAGTCTGTCATTCCATGCCCTAGGGACATAAAAAGGTAAAGCATGCTTTCCAAATTCAGAGAATACCTTTGAGACTTTAAAAAAAACTGGTACCATAACCATTAGTATAAAAAGTTAAAAGTTTTGTAATATAAGATGGCAGTTTACCAAGAAGTGCCCTTGCAATAAATATGTACATATGCAAATTTCTTCTATGATATAAAGAGCACCATGATAAAGATTCATACAGGATGCAATGATGCGTACGAAATTCTACACCACATACAAAACATAACGCTGCATGAATTAAATTCTGGAAGCTAGTAAAATCTACTTCAGGAACGAGTTTATCAATTAAAATTCCAGATCATTTAATTGTTAATCAAATTATTGTTAGGGGCAGAGCGAATATCCCTAAAACTTTGAATAAATTTTTTACTGCAGGCTCAAGTTATGAATCTGATTTAGGTGTCTCTACAGAATGAGTTGTCTCTGATGAACATTGTGCCAGACAGGTGTTTAATTTCTCTCCTATTACAACATCGCAGGTTTATAACGCTGTAGTGAAACTAGATGTCAAAAAATCTGTAGTGGTTGATAAAATTGAACCTTATTTTTTTTTTAAATAGCTGCTGGTTGTCACAGTCTTGTCACACTCCTCCTGTGTGTCCCTCCTGTGTTGCCGTAGTTGTCATGTACCACTCCCACGTGTTTGTTGCCAAGTGTTCCTTGTTTTCCCCAAGCTATTTATTCTGTCATGTTCTCCATTGTCCTTGTCTATCATTGACGTTACGTGTGTGGATGTTTCCCTGCTCTGAGTTTGCACTGTTGAGTGCCGTTTGTTTTCCGTTTTGCTATTAAAGTGTTTCTGTTCAAACTCTCCGTTATTTCCTTCCATGTTTCCGCATCGCAGACGCATCCCTTGTGTGACACTGGTATTGTAGCAGAGCCAATTTCTTCTATTTTTAATTTAAGTCTGATTTCAAATATTATTCCGAGAGCGGGGAAGTCGGCAACAGTTATTCCCTTATTATAAAGTGGAGATCCTTCAGATCCTAACAACTATTGTCCTATTTCTAGATAACCAGTTTTAGCTAAAGTATTTGAATCATTGATAAACGATCAATTAAAATATTTTTTTACGGATAATAATGTTCTTAACGATCACCAGTCAGGCTTTAGAGCAGGTGATAGTACCTTAACTGCAGCTTTGTTAGTTACAAATGACCTGTGCCGCATTATTTGTCGTCCTTTCAAAAGCTTAGATCTATAGGTGTTAGTGAAGCTGCTGTGAAATGGTTTGATAATTTTCTATCTGAATGTCCTCAATGTGTGAATTTAGAAAATTATAATTCTCCTTTTCTTCAAGTTAAAAAAGGAGTTCCAAAGATTCTATTTTATCTCCTATTCTATTTCGTATTCTATTCTAAACGTTTAATGCATAATTAGGATTATTTAGGTTTTCATTTACCATAGAGAGATGAATTTCGTAATGCTCTATAAGAACTTCAATCTAATAAATCCTTTGATTTCTTTGGTTTACATGGAGCATGCTTATAACATATTGTTAGAAAAACCTTTTTAAAATAATCCCAAGCTAGGTTGATATCTGGCATTTATGAAATAACACCTAAATCAATATTATACAGATCATGCATAAAAGCCTGTTCATTAAAATATTAAAATATTATTTTATAAATAAAACGTGGAGGCGTCTTTGAAGTCTTGCCGTTTCTCACACATACAGCAGCACAGTGATCTCTTATATCATTCGAAAAAACACCAACTGCAGTAAACTTATGGGAAGCATTTGTTCAAATTAAATCCAATAAAGTTGATTTACCAATGTCCTTTTGATTAACTCGAGTATTAACTATGCAGAGAGAATTGCAAATCTCTTTAAATGGCTCTGACAGTGGCGAAAGCCAGTCCCAATTAAAATCGGTAAGTATTTACAGTTCATGTTTGTTCCATTCAGAGAAAAACTAGCACATATTCCACTCAAAGATGAAGAAGGCAGTGAATTAAAGTAACACTACTACAGATAAAAGCTGACCAATATCACTTTCTCTGAAAGCAGATGTTGTTTGTTCATACCATGGTTTCACATGTACACTTAGCTAGAGTAACATTACTTTGAACAGAGGTAAGTCTCACCCTATTTAGGTTGGTCTAAACAGAAATGTCCTTTTTAGCCTTTACAGTCTAAGTACACTTGAACCAGTGCCAAGTGTTAGCAGGAACTGTAAAATCTCATTTTCTGTGCCCTCAAACTAGACTTTAGTCCGTTCCTAACATGATGCAATTCTGCGGTAACGATGGATTCAGCATAATCTACTTGAGTTAATAATTTCAAAGTCAGAATAAAATCAAATGTAACAATTTATTATTAGTCAGGTAAATGTGTCATGCCAATTACATAATCAGTAATAGATAATCAATAGAAAAGATTGAATGCTCTGAAATAAATTGTAAAAGATGCATACGTGAACTTATAACTTGATCATGCAGGTTTGCACTGTACAACATCAGGAGGATCAGGCTGTTCCTAACTTCTGGTGCAGGCCATGGTCATTTCCAGGTTATTTGCAGCTCGTCTGGAGTTCAACGAACCCAAAAGAAGTCACGTCACTCCACTCTTTATCTCAAAACACTGACACTTGCTTACAGAACTAACACAGCCTCCACACCTCATACTTCCTCAGTCTTCACACCTACCAGAAACCTACGATTGGTAAATGAGCTACGGAAGGTACCATTACAGAGAGGAACAAAATCACACTTAATAGTAAAAGAATGTCTAAAACATTGTATTGTGAGCGCTTCTTCTGTACATCTCCCTAATTTTTAATTCACGGGCTAACAACTTTCTGTATTTGCTCATTTGTAAGTTGCTTTGATTAGCGCGTCTGTTAAATTCATAAATGTAGATGTACAAAAATACATAATGCCTGATGGACACTCAACATTACGGGTTGATCGGACAACAAATCGCGCTGAGACCCTTGAAACATTTCTTTAAATACTCAGACCAACAAAGAAATCTCTTTCAAATGAAAGCGTTAGTTAACAATGGGAATATGCATTAATTAAGGTCCCGGGTATGAGGTATCTGGATAGTTTACACCTTACTGAGGGCAGAAAGACCCTGGGAGAGGGCACAACCTCAACATTAAGCAATTGTAACAATGTTCAATGTTCGTGGAGGAAGGAGGCGGGAACCGGCAGACGTTTAACAGACTTTTAATGATAAATAAACCATAAACTCAAAATGAAAGTAGTAGTCAATTAGTAGTCAGTAGTAGTCAGTAGTAGTCAATTTTCATTATTAAATTAATAATGTTTAATTTAAATGAAACATTACATTTAAATTTAATTAAGGTTTATTAATTTTAAGGTTATAAGAAACTAGATGAAACCTACCTCACCCATTCAGTTACAATGCAATAACGGAAGAGACGGAGACAGAACAGGAAATTATGTTGGCTAATGACATCAAAACATTTAAAGGGGAAAGCACTCACATCTCAATCAGCCAGATACATCAGGTACAGTAATACCTCTAGATTCGAGCAAAATCCGTTCCAGGGCGGAGCTCATAACTCGAATTGCTCGTATCTTGAATGTTTTCCCATAAGAAATAATAGAAAACAAATTAATCCGTTCCAAACCCATAACAATAGAATTTTTTTAAAATTGGTATACACACACACACACACACACACACACACACACACACACACACACACACACACACACACACACACACACACACACACACACACACACACACACACACACACACACACACACACACACACACACACACACACACACACACACACACACACACACACACACAACAATTTTTTTTTCCGATTTGTATTCTTTACTTTTGATCACTTTTCATACCTTTTTCGTTTAGTAAAAACTGTCGTTTTCTTGAATAGCAGGAAATAAGCATTACTGAACTTAGCTTATGCATTTTTTGTTTACTTTTCTATTTTATATTATTGTTTTGCTTTTTTTGTTGTATTCTTTACTTTTGATCACTTTTCGTACCATTTTTCGCCTGACTACCCTCACTTTCACTTTCACTTTCATATGTGCGTGTAGATCACTCACTCACTCATATTTATTCACAATTTCATGCTTCATTTCCATGGTCATCATGTGTTTCTTTTACCACTCACTTTCTTAGAAATCATCGCTATTATGAAGAATAATACACAAAATAGAGAGAAAATCAGGAAATACAAAAAATACTCGTGGGCGATCACGAGTCAGAACACACGTGAAGTGAACGAACGTCGGCATCGGTGTCAGTACGCGTGCTCATATCTCGAATATTTAATCGTATCTTGAAGCAAAAATCTGCCCGAAGGCTTGCTCGTATCTTGGAATACTTGTATGTAGAGACGCTCGTATCTCTAGGTATTACTGTAAATGTAAATTCAAAATTTTGAAGAAGCTCCTCACTACAGAGCAAATGTGTTTTTGCGTCTCACTAGACGCAGGGATGAGTGAATGCAATTTGGGCATAACGGATGGAGCTAGAATATCCAATCACACCCTAAACCTACCCACAACTCTATCCCTTCACTAGATGGACAAACTGAAACGTCTTATGCTTGGAGAGTGGATCTTTGACGGCCCTGTACAGAATGCTATTAAGCGAAAAAAGTTTTTCCCACAGTTGAAAAATCCTCAAATCATGCTCACACTATTATTTCCTGCTGACATAGAAGGCCATCCAGGAAATAACTTTGTATTTTTTGCTGCTGACTTTGCAATTCAGACGGTGAAAAGGCCTTGACTACATCTACATCAGTGAGAAACCAGTGATTTCAAGTGATCAGCTAGGGATGTCGCTCGGGGCTCAGCTCCTGAATCCCAATCGCCAGTTGAAGATAAGATATCTTACCAAGTTCAGCATCAAGTGTCAGCAACTGGCATTTGAGACGTAAAATCTCCTTCACACATTCATCTTCTACACATTAGCAGTTTGGAGCAGAGTTCTGCGTCCTGTGTGGTAAACTCGAACCCACAGTGCTTAAAAGAACATCCGAGCCGTTATCCGACAGCAACACTAAGTTAATTCTGTACCCGATCTGGTCCAACCCGTTTTACACAAAGACCTCAGCCAAATGAGCCTATATTGTTATAATATTATAGCAGAGATATTTAAACGGATTCACTCTACAGTTAAATGGGGTTGTCTCTCCTGAAAGTCTGCAGTGCATTGTTGTGCAAAAACTTGTTCAAGTTTTTTTATAGAGAATAGGTCATAAACTGAAAGTGAGACGAAAGCATTCTCTTAATGACTTAAGCTGTCAATCACTTCAGTTGCATACGGAAACAACCAATCATTGAAAGTTTATTACTTAAATCACATCAATATTTGGCAACCTTTGCCTAGTTAAACGCTGCACATGTGCAAGATGTGTTTAAGGAAACAAGACTCATCTTCTTCTGCTCCAAGGTCCAGTTTGATGCTTGTAAACCCCTGCGGACAGGGGTCATCATAGGCACTCATGTCTACGGCTTGGCAGTTTTTACCCCCTTAAAATTGTGTATGTCTTGAGTCACAGTAGACTTTCTGCGAGCTCAGACCAGACAGGACGGCCTTCATTTCTCTTGTGCATCGATGAGTCTTGCGTGCCCATAAATGATTTGTGGTTTGTCCCACCTTGTACAAGGTTGGTTAATTGTCACCACTGCTGAACAGGAGCAACACACAAGCCTTGCCGTTTCAGAGATTCTTTGACGCACTCATCTAACCATAAAAATCTGTTTTTTTTGTCAAAATTGCTCAGGCCATTGTTTGCTTTCCATCTAATCTACCCAGACCTTGACATATGGCCTTGTTTTGAGATAATCAATTGAATTTGCTTCACCTATGAGCGGTCATAATGTTTTCCGCTAGTGAATTTTAAAACCCTGATTTCTTTTTGTTTCAAAATAATAGGGTTTCAAAAGCTATAGCTGGCCTTTTAGGTCATCACAAAAATATGGCATAGAGTTAGAAAAGGTCAAGATCAGTATTTTAAAGTGTGGGGCACACTAATTTTCATTTAATGTTACTTTAATGTTAGATCATATTTTAATAAAGTAATAGGACACCAATTTGTATCAACGTTTGAAACAAGCTATTTGACACAAAACACAAACCATATTAAAATCAACCACAGCATTAAAGTATTTCAACTATAAAAGTATTAGTCATTGACATTTTAGCTTTCTCTCATTCATTCCTGTCATCCTTGGACAGTTTAAATGGTCGTTCAGCTCATGAGTTTTCATACCTTTCTTTCATGATCCCACCACAGACCACCATCAAAGCCACCAGAGAATTATACCACATTGCTTCCATTTTAGTCCTTTGGAAAATAACTATATGCTCCATGCCATAAACCCATCTCTTATTTCTACAAAGCTTGACATTGTTCAGTGTCTCAGAATCACGTGATGCTCACTCGGACCTCAGTCTTCACCACATGCCTATTGTGAGAGAGTGTGTCTACCAACCTGACGACATTTCCCTGAACCGCCTTTATAGCCTCACCAATTCTTTCTGTTTTTTTAAAGCCTCCATTTTCAGTCTTGTTTCAAATAAAGAGCTAAAGAGAAACAGATTAGCACAGTTCTCTGTGGTGCGGTCTCTTCCTGTAAACAGCATTTCAATAAAGTTGTTCTGCTGAATTTTTATAGTGTCTGTGACTAACCAGCCTTTATATTTTAACACATATTACCAGAAGCTCTTGTGGTTTTGACCGTAACACATCACTATGCACGTAATAATTGAAATTAGTTATTTCAGTACAGCCATATTACAACACAAATGAGAAACAACAGCAACTCCACAATGTACACAAGTAAAGCATGTAATGCAGGCAACCTGAAAATTTAGACTAGATATCAGAGTAACTGATAAATAAGGTTGTACAGGATGATAAAGTTTTTTTAGTCACTGTGCGCTTGCCAGACTGAGACAAATGAGACTGCCGCAAGTTTCTATGAGATTTTCATCCAGAGATATTATCTCGCTAATTTCTTCTCAATGTTAAGCCTATGGGATATTTCACCCAATTTTTCGAAATAACCCAAGAGCGCAACGACAGCTCATCCAAGAGATTACACTCTTGTGTGATACCAATCTTTAATTTGAAAGCCACGTCTCTAGCATCTGTAAAACCGCATTCTTCCATCTTAACAATATATGTAAATTACGACATATGCTCTCAATGACAAATGCGGAAAAGTTAGTTCATGCATTCATAAGCTGAAGGCTAGATTATTGTAATGCTCTACTAGGTGGTTGCCCTGCTGTTATGAATATGAGCTCTGCGCTCCCCTCCCTGGCCACCAGAGGGAGCTCACACATTTATACTGACACCTCACACACTACATTTCCCAGCAACCATCACACCGGACTAATCACACACATACACAGCTGAATTCCATCAGGACTGCTTGCTTCTCCACCTGTTACCCATTCTCAGAGACTATTTAAACCCGGTCACCCCACAGCTCAGGGCGAAGTCTTGAGTAAACCCCGGTTGTCATTTCTGAGCGTTCATATTCTGTTTTGTATCCTGTCACCGATTCTGCCTGCTTACCCGTTTCTGAACCTGTCTGCCTGCCTTTTGACCTCTGCCTGGATTCTCTACCTGTGACCGTTATCTGCCTGTCCTGACCTGTTTGCCTGTGACACCGTCTCTGATTCTGCCTGCCCTTCTGTTCCTGTTTGCCCCTGTTTAACCCTGCCTGTACGACCACCTCTGTTATCTTCATTAAAAGACATTGCGTTTGGATCCCTGCCTGTGAGTCCTCCCTCTGTTACAGAAGACTTCGCCAACAAAAGATCCAGCTGTCTTCAAACATGTCTCAGCCAGTCACCCAAGAAGGACGTTGTGACACCTTAGAAAATCTGGGGAAGATCCTCCAGATAGCAAGGGAGAACCCAGACTTTCATGACTTTGCCACCAAGTTCAGGATGTTTGCCATCTTCTCGTCCCTAGATGATGAGATGCTGAAGATGCTGTTTCGGTTCGGGGCTAACCATCTCCAGTTTATAGACCTCCCTGACACTACCAGCATGAGTTGGCAGCAAGCCGTTCATGAGTGTCAGGTGAGTGTCCTGCTCCGAACCAGCCAGCCAGCGCCGCCAGAACCTGCCACGACCAGTCAGCCAGCGCCGCCAGAACCTGCCACGACCAGTCAGCCAGCGCCGCCAGAACCTGCCACGACCAGTCAGCCAGCGCCGCCAGAACCTGCCACGACCAGTCAGCCAGCGCCGCCAGAACCTGCCACGACCAGTCAGCCAGCGCCGCCAGAACCTGCCACGACCAGTCAGCCAGCGCCGCCAGAACCTGCCACGACCAGTCAGCCAGCGCCGCCAGAACCTGCCACGACCAGTCAGCCAGCGCCGCCAGAACCTGCCACGACCAGTCAGCCAGCGCCGCCAGAACCTGCCACGACCAGTCAGCCAGCGCCGCCAGAACCTGCCACGACCAGTCAGCCAGCGCCGCCAGAACCTGCCACGACCAGTCAGCCAGCGCCGCCAGAACCTGCCACGACCAGTCAGCCAGCGCCGCCAGAACCTGCCACGACCAGTCAGCCAGCGCCGCCAGAACCTGCCACGACCAGTCAGCCAGAGCCAGAGCCTGCCACGACCCGTCAACCAGAGCCAGAGCCTGCAACGACCCGTCAACCAGAGCCAGAGCCTGCAACGACCCGTCAACCAGAGCCAGAGCCTGCAACGACCCGTCAACCAGAGCCAGAGCCTGCAACGACCCGTCAACCAGAGCCAGAGCCTGCAACGACCCGTCAACCAGAGCCTGAGGTACCGTTTCCCACCCTATCCCACCCATTATCACCTCTGTCCCTGTCTGTGTCTGCCAGCCCTCCTGCCCTGTCTCTGCCAGAGATCGTCAGTCCTGCACCGCCACTGCATATGCTCAGCTGGATGGTACCGCCGCAGATCCTGCCGACTCCAGCCTCGACGGCAGTCGGGGAATGCCTGACTCCGCCTCCAGCCTCAGACCCCTTCTCTCCACCTCGGTCCGTCAACACTTCGGCACAGCCTGGCTTCTCACTCCCTCAGCTTCACCAAAGTCCCTCGACCATCATCTCCATCGGGTTCCCTCGTCCTCCAGGCTCCACCTTGGTCGTGCGTCGCCTTGCCTACACCTGCGGCTCCAGCTGGCTCCTTCCTCCCTCCGGTTTACACCTTTTGTCCTCTGTCACTCTGTCTCCGACTCTGCTCTCGGTCCGTTGGATTCCGCCTCGGTCGTTCGTCGCTGCGGCTGGCCTTCGGTCTCCGGAACCAGCGGTGTCGATCGGGTCCTTCGGCTGGTCAGCTACGTCCTGGGACCTTACGGACCTGCCAGACCTCCCAGACCCACCAGCCTTGCCTGAACCAGCCCGGTCTGTTCCCCCAGCACCACCCTGGATCTTTGAACTTTGGGTGCCGCCATGGTGGTGCGCGGCACCTTTTAGCAGCCTCACGCCAAGAGGCGCTCGTAGGGGGGGGGGGGCTCTGTTATGAATATGAGCTCTGCGCTCCCCTCCCTGGCCACCAGAGGGAGCTCACACATTTATACTGACACCTCACACACTACATTTCCCAGCAACCATCACACCGGACTAATCACACACATACACAGCTGAATTCCATCAGGACTGCTTGCTTCTCCACCTGTTACCCATTCTCAGAGACTATTTAAACCCGGTCACCCCACAGCTCAGGGCGAAGTCTTGAGTAAACCCCGGTTGTCATTTCTGAGCGTTCATATTCTGTTTTGTATCCTGTCACCGATTCTGCCTGCCTTTTGACCTCTGCCTGGATTCTCTACCTGTGACCGTTATCTGCCTGTCCTGACCTGTTTGCCTGTGACACCGTCTCTGATTCTGCCTGCCCTTCTGTTCCTGTTTGCCCCTGTTTAACCCTGCCTGTACGACCACCTCTGTTATCTTCATTAAAAGACATTGCGTTTGGATCCCTGCCTGTGAGTCCTCCCTTTGTTACACCTGCACACTTAATAAACAAATTCCAGCTGGTCCAAAATGCAGCAGCTCGAGTTCTTACTAGAACCAGGAAGTATGAGCATATTAGCCCAGTTCTGTCAAACCTGCACTGGCTTCCTATTAAACACCGAATACATTTTAAAATCTTACTAAATTACTTACAAAGCATTAAATGGTTTAGCTCCACAGTACTTGAGCGATCTCTTAGCACATTATAGTCCTTCACGTCTATTGTTATCCCAAAATACTGACCAGCTTATAATACCTAGAATATCAAAGTCAACTGCTGGCGGTCGATCTTTTACCTATTTAGCTTCTAAACTCTGGAACAGTCTTCCATTGCTATTGGGGAGGAAGAATTGTCTAAACTCGTTAAATAATCAAAATCAACAACATGTATGCTAGACCCAATACCGACTAAGCTACTGAAAGAGATGCTTCCAGAAATCATAGATCCTCTTCTTAATATTATTAATTCATTTTTGTCATTAGGATATGTACCAAAAACCTTTAAGCTGGTCGTAAATTAAACCGCTTATTAAAAAAAACACAACTTGATCCTACAGAATTAGTTAATTATAGGCCGATATCAAATCTTCCTTTTTTTATCAAAGATTCTAGAAAAGGCAATATCTTCACAACTATGTTCTTTTCTATGAAGAAACTGCATCTACGAGGATTTCCAGTCAGGATGTAAACCATATCATAGTACTGAGACTGCTCTTATCATCCAATGGTGGTTGTATCTCTCTGTTAGTGTTACTGGACCTTAGTGCTGCATTTGATACAATCGACCACAAAATCCTTTTGAATAGACTTGAAAACTATGTTGGCATTAGTGGAATTGCATTAGCCTGGTTCAAATCACACTTTTCTGACCATTATCAGTTTGTAGCAGTAAATGCGGAGATGTCAGTATTCATGTCCCGTTCAGTATGGAGTTCCTCAAGGTTCAGTACTAGGACCATTGCTTTTCACCCTGTACATGCTTCCTTTGGGTGCAATTATTAGGAAGCATGGCATTAGCTTTCACTGTTATGCTGATGATACTCAGCTCTATATTTCTTCTCATCCTGATGAAACCAATTCAATAAATTAACAGAATGCATAACTGATATAAAAAATTGGATGACTAATAACTTTATACTGCTTAATTCCGAAAAAACAGAGATTCTAATTATTAGACCAAAAAGTTATGTACGTAATAATCTAGACTACTGCCTAACACTCGAAGGCTGTTCTGTTAAGTCTTCGTCGTGAATTAGAAACCTGGGTGTTCTCTTTGATAACAATCTTTCATTTGAAAGCCACGTTTCTAGCATCTGTAAAACGGCATTCTTCCATCTTAAAAATATATCTAAATTGCGACATATGCTCTCAAAGACAAATGCAGAAAAGTTAGCTCATGAGTTCAAGGCTAGATTATTGTAATGCTCTACTAGGTGGTTGCCCTGCACGCTTAAACAAATTCCAGCTGGTCCAAAATGCAGCAGCTCGAGTTCTTACTAGAACCAGGAAGTATGAGCATATTAGCCCAGCTCTGTCAAACCTGCACTGGCTTCCTATTAATCACTGAATACATTTTAAAATCTTGCTAATTGCTCTTGCTGGTTTAGCTCCACAGTACTTGATCGATCTCTTAACACATTACAGTCCTTCACATCTATTGAGATCCCAAAATACTGACCATCTTATAATACCTAGAATATCAAAGTCAACTGCTGGCAGTCGATCTTTTACCTATTTAGCTTCTAAACTCTGGAACAGTCTTCCTTATACAGTTCAGGAAGCAGACACACTCTGTCAGTTTAAATCTAGACTAAAAACACATCTTTTCAACCTGGCATACACATAACACATTATACATACATTTTTAATCCAAATCATGTAAAATGATTGTTAGGCTGCATAATTTATGAAGCCAGAAGCAGGAACATTCCCATAACACCTGATGTACTCGATGCATCAGAAGAAGAATGGCATCTACGCTGATATTGGTCTCTGTTTATTCCGAGTATACCGTGGTCAGCCGGATCCGGGCCGTATCAGAATCGGATGAAGGACCTGGACACGAGCACAGCACTGCCCTGAAGACTGTGATTCTACTAAACCCTCCCCTGTGAAGATCATGAAACCATCTCCAATCGGACCAAACTGGATTTAATATTTTGACCTGAATTGTTGTCAATATAATAATCATGCACTGTTTATTTGTTGGCCAGAGGAGAACTGGTCCTCTGACTCAGCTTAGTTTCTCCCAAGGTTTTTTTTCCTCCATTCCGTTCTTCATTCATTCCGTCACCTGCTGGAGTTCCTTGGTTCCTACTTGGTTCCTTGTTGCTGTCGCTTCTCGCTTGCTTAGTTGGGGACACATAACACTTAATATTCATCAATTGTATTGATTGGCCTGCTCTTCTAGAGCTGCCGTTCAGCCAAACAAACTTTGTTTATATTGTTTTTCCTGTGACCACTGTAAAGCTGCTTTAAAACAATCTGTATTGTAAAAAGCGCTATATAAATAAAGGTGACTTGACTTAATGAAATCCAAGGATCACAGAAAAGTCACCATGAGATTTATTGTTTCAAAATAGTATTCAATTTGAAAGGGATTTTGTTTTTTAAATAAATTACTAGAATATTTATAAACTATAAAATTTATACTATAAAATATTTCAATTTTCTCCTTGAAAATTTCATTCACATTTCAGAGTTTGAATCATACATTCATTGTGGTAGGTTGAGAAGACTTACCCTATTAAATCCACATGTCTGTCTTATCAAAAGTGCCAGCTATACCAGCTATTTTCATTTTCTTTAACATTTTACAAGAAATCTGAATCCAGTGCATTCCACATGCCATTTCAGAGACACAGTTGAGTACACACATAATGATTTATTTTAATGAGAGTTTGAGGTCTGTATAATGCCATTTTAATTCATTGCAACTCAGTCCTGGAAATGTAAAAAGCCAATCACCTGACCCATACATCCAACTGATTCCATTGGAACTACAGGAAAACAGTGTCCCGACACCAATGAGCCCTTCACTTAAACTGTGACATCAAAGTGTCAGGATTACGTTTTGTGTAGTTGTGTTTATTTTCATGGCTTCAGTTCAGTTTAGTGCTGATTGTATCTTAGTTAGTCTCCTTGGTTACTGATTACATTAAATTATCATTAATTTTGATTTGTGTATTTATACTTCCTGTTTTGTTTAGTCCATTTTCAGTTCTCATCTTTCTTTTGAGTAGTTACTACTACTGTAATAATATACTATATAAAAATACATCTACTATAATAAAATATTTACTATTTATATGTAGTTTTTTTAAATTATAAACTGCATATATATATACATATATAAACTCAGTTTTTGTGTATTAAAACACATTCAGTTAAATATTACTATTAAAAAGTCTTACCTGTTTCACTAACTGTATATGACTAAGAAATATGATTCACATTAAGTTTATTAGTTTGTTTGTGTTAAAACTGTGTAATTGAAATTTTGCAGGCAGTTTTGACCAGTGCTAATCAACCAGACCTAATCAACACCTCAAACCCTTGGACTGGGGAACATCCCGCAACCGTGCGAACACTTCTTTAAACTAAGAAGAACAAGAGGAGGAGTGTAATTCTAGCTGAATGAAAACTCTGCCTGTATTTGTTTGATGTCCGTCACTCTACACCTGTCATGTGCGATAACATGCAGTTTTACCGCAGTACAACCATTTGCACCGACACTGGATATGTGTGCCATTAACACAACAAACACCATTGTCTCGAGACGTCGTAAATCGTCCACCTGCAACCAGAGCAGCTGCCGCAACAAAGGAAGAGAGAGAGAGAACAGCATGAATGATGATTTATCAAACATTCCTTTTCTGGTGCGTGTAAAGGCGCTGAGCTGGATTTGGTTTTGACTTTTAAAGGGCTGAGGGGAAAATGGGAGGACACCTTCTTCAAAACCCCCAGCTATGCTTTGAGCAGTAACATGAAACCTGCGCAATGTCCCATGTCTGAAAAATTACGGCTGGAATTCTGTTTTAGAACGAAGAACCTCTCTGAGAAGGATTTCTGCAGTGAGTAATCTCATCCTTGTTTAATTACAGAAATTGTAAGAGTAATTTATGAGGCCATAATGCATTTTCACAAGCCTTCTTACCAGAGTTTGCACAAGAATGTGTTAACGAGTCGTTTACAAGGCAAGTCCCTCGCGTTATCTTGCAGAATTCCCACAATAAGCAATCATATATGAGTGTCAGCGGTCTCATTTTAAAACATGTTGCCTTATGGGTAATGAGCAGACCTCAGAAATAAAGGTCCTTTATTTGGCATCTAAGGTTCCCTGAAGATTTTTTAACGTCTATGGAACCTTTCCATTCCACAAAAGGGTCTTTATACGCTCTTAAAAATTAAGGTTCTTCATTGGCATTGATAGTTAAAGACCCCAAGAGTTGTTATAATGTGGTGTTTAGAAAAACCATGATGATCAAATTCATCATCAACACCATTGCTGAGTATTTTCAAGGCAGAACCTACCTTGAAACCAATTATTTCACGAGGGGGGGGCGGAGTTTTGCATATCATTAACTATTATCTGAAGCAGGGAGTCTCAAGAGAGGCGGCTTTTTTATATGAAAAATCCAGTACATTTAGCAATAAAGCAGCTGAAAAATGTGTATGATGTATGTTATGATGTTCTGATGAACTACATGCCTTTCTCCAGTGACGTTCTGAGTCTGAGATGGCAAACCTAAACATGGTTTGTGTGACATTAGCAGCACATTATTAGCTGTTTCGTAGCGTGGTCAGACTAATTAAAAGACTATTAAATGAATTACCATTAACTGTCCAAAGTAGAGAGCGATAGATAAAACAGGTTATCATTCTGATACATCAACGAGCCTGTATAATTCAATCTTCACTTCTTCTGAATCCGTTTCTGGTTCATACATACATGGCTAAATTAAACCACTATTTCTCTTGCCATTGTGCAACGTTTACTACGGTAAAGTTGAGTGAGTGAATCTCTGAGCGTCATTGTCAGCGTCAGCGTGAGTGTTAGCATCAGAGTCAGAGTGTCTTCGTGTCCCAACCTGCTGTTCCGTGTTTCACTCTCCACGCCACGCACCTTGGATTACTCTGCACTGCACCGTCCATCGTCTGCCCATTGAGTCCCTGTGCCGCCTGCTTCATCTGGACATTACCTCTCAGTCACTCATCTCATTCAATAAACATACATTTGCATTTGAATCCGGCGTTGTGTTTTCCTGACAATCCATGTATGCTAAATGATGCAAGGGTGTCGAATTAAAGTCAAGCTTTTTTAAGCCATTTGGAGACATGCCATGATAAAAAAACAATTTAAATATGTAATTTTAGTGATCAAAGATTAGATTTAAGGGATAAAATGAGGAGGACTTTAAATTGAAGCTTTAATACTTCATTCCACAAAAGCTTCTTTATAGTGGGAAAAATGGTTTTTAAATGTTCACACTAACAAAAAATATGTAAAATGTTCTTTTAAGAAATGACCACTGAAAGGTTCTTTGGTTCTTTTATGACATTGCTGCAAAAAACACTTATTTTTAAGACTCTCCATGGCATATGCATCACACACGCTCTACAAATCTCCCTCCTTTGTGTGTTCGTTTATGAAATATTTTGGCTAATTTAAACATGTTCCAGTGACCAATGAGATTGTACACTCAGTAATTAATTCTAAAGCCATATATTTAGCTGTACAGACCCAACATGCAAATGCAAAAAGTATGCGACAAAGGGGTTTCTGGTATCCAGATGCAATTATATGATGAAATCATAGATTTACAAGTCAAATCAAGATTTGCAGACAGGAACTGGAGGAGAAAATTACATTAGAAGTAGATCAGAGAGAAAGCTTAATGTCTGGAACTACTAAAGTGGATAGTTTTTCATAATGTGCCTCTAATTATGATTTAATTATGGTTGGGTTGAGACAATGGGTTCACTGAGTTGCCACAAACATAAGCTGATTTCAGTTAAAGAGATACACAGGAAACAGAACCGAACGGAAAGTCATGCTGCATGGTGGGCTGTCAGACCATATGCTTTCATGATTCTCTCTGCAAATACCACATAATTAACTGCAACTGCACTCAAACTGATCTCCAGTCAGCTGGGGAATACACTCATGGAGAAAACAGGTGAAAACAGCCATTAAACACTTCATCCACACAAAAAACGCAATGTGTTTCCCATCCACTAAACCAAGCGCATATGCTCTGAGAAGATCCCAGCTCAGAATCTGAAAGTGAAGGGACAGGGCAGACTAGATGTCAAAGAGGGAAGTTAGTGAATCAAAGTCTGATTTAATAAATTTATGTTTATGCATCTATCGAGTTATCCACCTGTGTTGGTTTCAAGCATCTACAATTCGTTTGAAAAGTCATTAATATTGCCTAATATCATCATTGCAATATCTTAGCGGACACAATAAAATCACACTGGCATACAATTTCTGTTGACCAAAACCATTCATTGATTTTTTTGCATGCTATCTTTTACGTGTTTGTTTGAAGGAAGATTAGATTTTAGCCTTTAGTAGTAGCTATATATAAACATATATTTCCAGAAGCTATTCTTCATGGTTAAGAACCAGCAAGTTCCTATTGTCAACAAAGCTTTTTCTTATAGGCTATAGAGCGATCTAGTTTCAAAGTAAACCCGCAGGTGCGTAAATGACGCGGTGATGCGCGTGATGTGAAGCGTGAGGCAGCGCTTGCAGGTGCGTAAATGACGCGGTGATATGAAGCGTGAGGCAGCGCTTACCTGCAGGTGTCTGAAGGACGCGGTGATGTGCGTGATGTGAAGCGTGAGGCAGCGCGAGGCGCAGCGCGCGCTCTCAATCTTCTCCACAGTCTCCGCTTCTTCGGTCCTTCGCGCAACGCTCGCCTCAAAGACACAACAGAGCAGAAAGCAGCAGACTTTCCTCGTGAGCATCATATTCAGCGAGGACATGCACGGTAGCGCGTGTGTATCGCTGTGCGGGTGAGTGCTCTGGATGCGCGTGAGGCTCGTGTGGATTGCGATGTGCGCGCGCGCTCGGACACTCCCTCTCACGCAAATCTGCCACCCGCACTCAACGCATCCGTAGGCTGTCACTTTCTAATTCAGAATTTAAACTTTCAAGGGTTAAAACGTAAAGTGTCTGAAAACTCCCGGCGCTTTAGTGACAGATGTTTAGTTTCAATCTCCAAAAAAATCTGTTTTTGGCACAAAACTATGTAAACTGTGTTGAATGAAACCTCCACTATAATAAACGAGGCTGTCTACACAGTAGTGAAACAATAAATTGTTTTATTTTAATCTGTAAAGTTTAGAGTCATTTTTATAGCATTGTTGATGTCTCAGAAACTATTCTAATGGAATAAATGGTGCATGGATATGATAAGCACTCAAGTATCAAAAGTATCAATGCATTACCATACGATGCCATCAATTTGCCCAGTGTTGACATCTTGGAGACAACAGTTCATATTTTATGAGGTAGATAACGATCCGCAGTGTTGGATCCAGTTAGTTTTCTTCTCTATGCGCATCTGGGCATCTACAATTTTCAGAAGCATGCAATTATTAACTCGCAATACCAGCACCATCTTGTGGTGGAATAACGACTACATGGGGAAATAAAGACTAAAAGTTCAATTCTAAGGTGCTAAATAGTTTGTATCCATCTCTAAAGGAACACACCTGAACTAACCCAATCAAGGTCTTGTATTTTCACGTGTTTTTGTGCAGGGCTGGAACTAAACTCCGCAGACTGAGCACTCCTGAGGTAAAGGGTTTATTTGTGTTTGAGTATTAATTGATTATTCTGCTTGTGTTTTCACTAGCACACTATAATGCATCATTAACACTTCATACGTGTGTATTATGAATAAACTTGAATAGGTTTGGGGTAAATTTTGAGCCTGGTGTTGACTGTGGCTCACATGCTGTTTACATCACAGTGAGGTCACACACATTGATCATCTTGTTAATGTTTATCAAACCTGATTCCAAAGTCAAATTCATCTCCTGGTATAATCCGATGCTAGACTGCATTTGAAATAAAAACTGCTTATCTTATGCAGGAGGTTGTCTGTGAAAACAAATTAAAGATGTTAACGCTGATTTGGATTTTTTTTACCGTTAACATTTTGTGTGTCTTGGGGACAAACTTTGTTCATGTTCCCTGTGATGACAAGACTGTGGAGAAGTTGTCCCGACTGGCCGTCACGTACATAAATGAGGACAGACAAACAGGCTACAAATTTGCACTTAACAGAATCACAAACGTCCAGGCGCATCAACAGGTTGGTAAACAGTGCTCTAATTTTTACCATCGGAAAGGCAGCCACACCATTAGCAGTTCTTCTCATATTATTAAATTCATTATTTATAACATAAATTGTATTGCAGATTCAAAGTCGTTATATGTATATATATATAGATATGTGTGTGTTTGTCATTATGGCAAGTTACTGTACATTTCACAGGTCCATTTTCCCTTCCTGTAGGGTCCTGCTGGAAAGGTCTATTATCTTGATTTAGATGTCCTTGAGACCAAGTGCCATGTCTTCAGTCCCAAATCGTGGAAAAAATGTGCTATAAGACCTTTCATGGAAACAGTAAGGCTTCAGCTCCTTGATCATTTACTGTTACTGTACATCGCAAAGAATATTTAAAGTTGGAATGTAATATACGGGTGAAAATGTGGAAGTATTGTTTATCTATGATCAAAACAAGTATTGTAATTTCTTAAATATTGGCCGAGGGTTAGGATTAACAAGCAGAGCTGGCTGTTGCTGCATGCAAAACTCAAATCTGACATTATGATGGATGCATATTTGGATTTCAAGCTATTTTATTTGTTTTTGTGCTGTAAAACCTGTACTTTGCATTTTGAAATAAAGGCAAGTGTGGGTGATATCAACAGCTTTTTAAAATGAAACAATAGTTCTCGGGGATCATGATTAATAATTAGTATGTGCGATGTAGAATACATGTGTTGCCATTTTAAAAGCTCATTATTTTGTTTTTGGATGAATTGGAATAGATTAACATGCTTTAATGTTCAAAAACATTATTCTTTACATTCTATATATTATTGTAGCTATTCCCACTGTGTCTGAAACACGCTGATTTCCGAAAATATTCTGATTCTGATAACAGAGACCCGGTGCGTTGCAATTGGCCAAATTTCTCAAGCATTTCGGAAATATAACATCCCTAACCATAATCACAGGAAATAGCTTCCAATGCTTCTAAAGAAATTGTAAACAGGTATGTGAGCCGGCAACAGCGTCCATCACAGATGGCATGTTCGAGGGAATTAAATGCAGTTTGAGGAAATTAATTGGAGACACTCTTGAGGCTGAAGTGCGTAAACCAACTCAGCTTGACAAAAGCTGGATTAGGTGCTTTAATGGTCCGCAACCACCACTGGTATCATTCAGTTTCAAGTCATCTCATCATAGGATAAGCCACAAAAAAAACTTTTGTCTAGTTCCTCTTCTCAGGGAACCATGGTTACACCCGTAACCTGAGACATTCGCTTTTGAATGGGAACTCGCACTGCATCCAAAGACACTAAGGTGAATGATTACCAACTCTGCAATGATGAGGAAATAACTGCCTAAATGTTTCAAGGATTGGGGTGAAGAGAGGAGTGAAGATTCAGTAATGGAGAAAATGCTGGGCTTTAATTAATCAAAAATTAAAACAAAAAACACCCCGTGGGGGAAAACCAGATGACTTGACTTGACACACATTGGAAAATACAATGATGATTTGGACAGCAAATACAAGGAGAATAAATAGTGAGAAAATAAAAGAGGTTGGCGAGGAAGGAAAGGTGTGGCAAATGAACCAATAATGAGATAAAAAGATGGGCAGGGTTAGACAACAGACAGAAGAGCTCATGGCATAACACACACATGCTCACACCATACATACATACATACAAACACAAGGAGCATGAATTGACACAGAAACCAACACAGAACCGAATGCAAACTAGACCAATGTCTAGTGATCCAAACACCACGCCACACACACAAGATCATATGAACAGAAGGGCACATAGTTTGAGAACACTAGTAGCAGCGCGTTCACACAAAGACAAGACAATACAGTAATATCAGGGGTTTGTCACAAAACCAAGAATAAACTAGACTGAAGTGGTCTGGTTGAATGGAGAATGGATTGCCATCAGGCAGGATTTAGCAATTAAGATGATATTCAGCATGTGAGAGTAAATTGCAGAAGTTATGGTGAAGAAGTTTTTTTTTTTTTTTTTTACAGAACACGTGAATATCAAATCTTTGCATATCTTGAATGTGTTCGCTATTAAGCATTAATTTTTATGTTTAATGGCAAATGCTTAATTTTTTTTCCCCAGTGTACCATGAAAACATTTGAAATAATAATTTACAGTACAAATCCTGGAGCAGCAAACTTTGAGAAACACAAAATTGATGTCATTGCCAAAACGTTTGATCATGTATAAAACATACAATATGCTTGTTATTCATATATGCAAAGCGGGGGAAAATAACCATTTGACACATCAGCATCAAGTGGGGTATTGACACAAAATTTCCACCAGATGTAGCCATTAAGCCAAATATTAAATTCAAACAAAGAAATCAGAACATTTAAGTATACAAGTTGAGTCATAATAAATAAAGTGAAATGACACAGGGAATAAGTATTTGACACATGAAGATAAAACAAGGTGCAAAATGGCATAGAAAGACAGGAGATCACTTGAAATCTGTCAGTATTGAGAGAGAAACCCTACTCCCTATCAGTACTAATTGACATCAACTGATTTAGTCCTAATTGATGGCCTATAAAGGCTTCTCATTACCCAGGAGGCACACAGGAAAGATTTCATGAAGGGTAAAAGCAAAGAACTATCTCAAGATCTTTGAAATGTTATTGTTGAAAACCATTTTGATGGGAATGGTTAAAGGCACATTTCCAGAATGCTGAATGTCCCTGTGAGCACTGTGGGGGCCATTATCCGGCAATGGAAAGAGCATCCGTTCACCCTAAACCGGCTATGACCAGGTGCTCCACGTAAGATCACTGTCCCTGGAGTCCAAAGAATAATCAGAGTTCTCCAAGAGTCAAGAACCATTCAGGCAGACCTTGCATTAGCAGGTACTGTTGTTTAAAAAGGAAACTATAAGCAATGCACTCAACCGCCATGGCATCCATGCATGCTCACCCCGCAGGACTCTATTGCTGAACAAAAAAGCATATTGAAGCTTGGTTAAAGCTTGCGAAAGAGCATTTGGAGAAGCCTGTGGATTATTGGGAGACTTTACTATGGTCAGATGAAAGCAAAATTAAACTTTTTGGCAGTCATTCTACACACAATGTTTGGCAAAGAAATGGCACTGCCCACCACCTCAAGAACACCATACCAACAGTTCAGTTTGGGGGTGGAAGCGTCATGGTTTAGGGCTACTTTTCAGCAAATGGTACTGGCTGACTTCATATTATTGAAGGCAGGATGAATGGAGAAATGTACCGGAACATTCTGGATAAAAATCTGAGGCCATCTACCAGAAAGCTGAAAATTAAAAGCGGGTGGACATTTCAGCAAGACAATGATCCCAAGCACAAGGCCAAGGAAACAATGAAGTGGTTTCAAAGAAAGAAAATCAATTTGCTTGAATGGCCCAATCAATCACCCGATCTAAATCCCATAGAAAATCTATGGAGAGAACTGAAGATCAAAGTTCATAAAAGGGGCCCAAGGTACCTTCAATGTTTAAAGTCCATTTGTGTGGAAGAATGGGCCAGAATCACTCCTGAGCAATGCAGACAACCAGTCTCTCCATACAAGAGGCGTCTAGAAGCTGTAACCACTAACAAAGGCTTTTCTATAAAGTGTGTTCAATACTTATTCCCTGTGTCATTTCACTTTATTTATTATGACTCAACTTGTATACTTAAATGTTCTGATTTCTTTGTATGAATTCAATATTTGGCTTGATGGCTACATCTGGTGGAAATTGTGTGTCAATACCCCACTTACCGATAAAAATGCTGATGTGTGGCTGTATATGTGCACTACACAAACAACAGAAGACAAGAAACTAACTTTCTGCTCGGTTATGGAAAGAAAATAATCATTCTCACCTCCACCATGCTTAAAGTTAAATGCAAGCACAATTCTAAAATATGACTTGTTTAGGAAAAAATACTTTCTGACTAGGAAACTCATATTTAGGATAGTTCCAATAGCCTGTGAAGGCAGGTGTGCTGACACTGTGAAGTGTTTTAGGCAGTTCTGGAGCAGTGTTTTCGGGAGACTATAATCTTTGCAGCTTTGCAGATGTTATACATGAACAAACAGATTAAGGAAGAGGAAACAATTTAAAACGCATCATATGATAACCCCTTTAATTGAACTTCTACCTTGAAGTAATTGATCAAATATCTCAAATAACAGAATCTCTGAGTTGTAGAATCTCTGATCTGATTATATTATGTCTTGAAAAGAGAAAGTGTATGATTGTTTTAGATAGGTTTATGATCATAACAATGTATGTTCCTTGTGTTGTAGCAAATCTCTGGAAACTGTAACACCACAGTCCTCCACACACCAGAGGGCTTCTCTTACCTCTACAGCTACGACTGCACACTCGTTCCAGGTCAGCCATTTCATTTACAGCCTTTTACAGGTGTTTCCTGCGTACTGGAAATTTCAACCTTAATAAGTAGAATTGATTTTAGCTTATGTGAAACTGAAGAAGGGCTGTAACTAATAATTATTTTGATTACCAATTACAATAATACCTATAGATACGAGCATAATCCGTTCCAGGGCAGAGTTCGTAACTCAAATTGTTTGTATCTGGAATCATGTTTTCCCATAAGAAATAATAGAAAACAAATTAATCTGTTCCAGATCCGTAACAATGGAAAAAACAAATCTCTCTCAATTGGTATTTTGATAAAATGTCTGCGCCAAGTGAAAGTGAAAGTGTGGGTAGTCAGATGAAAAAGGGAAGAAAACAAATAGCAAAAAAGCAAAACAATAAAAGAAAATAGAAAATTTAAAAAAGTTAAGTTGACGTAAAAAGTTTAAGTTTACGTAAGTTACGTAGTGTTCGTGTAAGATACGATACGGAATCAAGTTTCTGCGTAACATCCCCCCCCCCCCTCCTCCACACCTGCCGCTACTATCTGCAAAAACGTATAATTAAAGCACATTTTATAATTTATTTATTATATCACACGAATCCTTATACTGTATAAATGTACTATAATTGTCTGTGTGTGTGTGTCTATACCAATTAAAAATGTTTTTTTTTCCATCGGATCGTTACGGATCTGGAACAGATTCATTTATTTTCTATTATTTCTAATGGGAAAACATACAAGCAATTCGAGTTACGAGCTCTGCCCTGGAACGGATTATGCTGGTATCTCAAGGTCTTACTGTACTCTCTTTTCTTCCCCAAGACCCTCCAGAGAAGCTAAGGCTGACGTGTCCGGACTGTCCTCTGCTGCTGCCAGTAGACAGTAATGAAGCCATCGCCACAGCTAGGAAAACCCTTCTTAAATACAACAGGCAAAGCACACTTCCTGCTAGCCTTTCTGTGAACACCATCACCAGAGCCTCCCATCAGGTTGTGATAGATCAGCAATTTGTAGATTTTGCATTTCATTTGTTTTGTCACTTAGGTTGGCCATGGTATACAGCAATATCGGTTTCACTGTGTGAAATTTTTATGAGTTTACAGTAGCTGTAATTATTATGAGTGAAACTTACTTGAAGACAACAATCCAAAAATAGTATACTAATGAATAACATTTAAATTCCATCATCAACTACTTTCATATAGTTTCAAACCCTTTGATTTAAAGAATTCAGAAAGTGATCTTTAAACAAATCCATATAAATCAAATTTTCTGAAGAGACGCCATTGCCTTACACCAGTGCTTCTCAATTATTTTCTGTCACGCCCCCCTAGGAAGAGGTAAAAATTTCGCGCCCCCCCTCCCCCGTGACATACCGCAGTCACAAAAAGCGCTGTATAATAGATAATTCTAAATAGTCACCAACTTGTTGAAACCTAAAAGAAATCTTATGTGGTTGAAAACACTGAATTGTTGTGATAAATGAAAAGCACTGAGCACGTCTTTTTTTGGATCAGTGCCAGATATCGCGTGAAAACCAGTGTTGCCAGATTGGGCGGGTTCCCGCCCAATTGGGCTCCTTTTGGTCACGTCCGACCGAAAAAAATGCATTGGTTCTGGTCGATAAAAATTGGGCTTGTTTTTGATGACAAACCCGCCCAAATTTCATATATAAATGCATATAAATTCCATTAAAACAAGCCTACAAATGCATATAAATTCCACTAAAACACCCCCCCCCCCCCACCCCCCCGTCAACAATCGCGCATGTAGGTCTCTCTCCAAAATTTCCATCCTTAAAGGTTTAGTTCACCCAGGGAGTGCAATACAAGTGACTGGGTACATTGAAAAAGCTCTAAAAATGACATTACCTAAAGCAATAAAATTACTTTTAAAACTTGAATGTCACATTCCCAGTCTTCTGAAACCACCTGATGTCCAAGCTATTTAATAAAAATGCAGTCTGCATCTGATGACAGAACATTTTTTTGTTGATGAACTAACTCTTTAATGCGATGATGCCATGTTCTGGACAGATTTAATGAATCTTTTTATTCTGTTTCTCAGAACTCCCCTGTTTCTGCTAGTTTTGTGGAGTACACCGTTCAGGAATGCTTTCTCTCTAAATTCCCTGAGGCTCAATGTGAGCCAGGACATGAAGGTAAAGAGGTGAGTTCCTGCCAGCATCCATTACGTTCATGTTCCCATCTGAATTACATAACAACCACCACTATTAATGTTTGTTTTTCTCACACCATAAAAGGTTTTATTTGATGAAGTGTCAAACTGCTTTCTCTCTGCCATTCCAGCATGGTTGTCATCTGTGTGTTTTCATTTTAGCCTGTTGGGTTCTGTGTTGGGGAGGTTCTTGGCCCTGACCATGGCCAGCAAAATGTGAAGGTGTCCTGTGAAATGTTTCGCCCACAGGTACCATAAACATCCATATTTGTTTGTCAGACTTTTCCCCAGGTCACACAATGGAGCTTTAAAAGCTAGATAACTGAGGTAAATCAACAACTCAAAGTAACAAGGAATCTGAGCCAAACAAAACTGAGTTGATCTGAATATCCCTGTGCACTTATTGCCTTGCTTTATTTTGTCTAGAAAAGCAAAAATACAAAAATAGTTTAATTCCTTCCTTCTGTTCGGTATTTCATACCTCTTACTTTGTCTTGTTGGAAAAATAAATGCATATAAAGCATGAATCGCCCATCAAATTCTCATCCTTTGCTCTTGATCAACAATTATTTTGCACAAATCATAAAAATATTGTCCTGTCTTTGCCTAAAAAGAATTGAAGGAAATATTAAATTACACAAGTTTTCACGTTTATTTGATAGGAACATTTTGGGAAATTTGAAGGTGGACCTGAAGGCAATATACTTTCTTATTTCTCCATTTGTTTACTCTTACAGATAGGAACAAAGATAGACTTAAAAAGCAGGACTTCTAAAGTAGGAAGTGGGAAATTTCTTCTCCACTAACAGGGGTTCAACGGATGTCCTGGAAATAATGTTTCCATCATTTTCCTGAGATGTTTTCATTAGATAGTTTTATGTTGAAATCTTCAGAAAAAGAATTCAAGCTGTTGAAAAACAGGCAGAAATATAATATAACAACAGCAATTAGAGCCACCATCTGTTGTTGACTATATTTCAATGTAAGATTCATTAGACAAATTTAAGAGTGAGAGTCATTTGTTTGGTAATCAGTATTTTTGTGTGCAGCAGCAAGGACACCATTATTTTGTGGTACATCACATCATAATTTTATCTCACTGAATTAAATTCTGATAGAAAGAATGAAGAATGAATATGTTCACTATTTATTGTGTTGTCCCACAGGTGCATGTTGTCACTCCCACAGAGCAAGAGTCCACCATGCATTCTAAAACACCAACCCACAATATTCCTAATATTCCTGAGCCCTCGTTTCAAGATGTTGGACCAGTAACACCTCAGCTAGTCGACCCGGTGTATCAGGCCATCCCTGCCAGAAGGCACCCAGCATCAGACGCTACGCTCCCTTCCTCTTCCAGTGAATCCAGTGAGTCTGCTGAGACCGACTCATCTGAGGAACTGGGTGGTTCTGTTCTTGCCGTCAAACCTCCACTGAGCTTCCGTTACGTTTCGCACCGTCAGAGGAGGCAGATCCCAACCAGCACCATGCCTCCTCATTCCCCCGTGTTCCTGAGCGTCTTTCCCAGTGTTCCGTCTCCGTTCCGCTCCTGTCCGGGCATCTCTCGCTACACCACTGTGTGAGAGGTTTCATTCCTTCAAGTACAAAATCTACAATTCAAGTCAATTAAATATTTCAAAAAAGGTCTCATCAGTTCCCTCACAAAAGCTTGTCAAAACCAGTCAAGCAATTTTCAATATTCTTTGAAATGTCACTTTTTGCTAATTCCATTTATGTATAAATTCAAGCAGGCCCAGGTAGTTGCCCATTGGAGTTGAAGAAAAGAAGCACAACACAACGGGTGTCTTGATTCATTTAAAACTTTTTATTCAATAAACTCCTCTGTTGAAGTATCCATTGTCTAAATTCTCTGTTAAGAATGGGTCTGGCATCTTATTACCACTAACTACCGAATTAACCAGTCAATGATTGTAGGCTTGGAATGCCGCTCTAGCTTACTCTATGGTTTTTATTCTCCTGTTTGTATTTTTAACTCGTCAAACTAAGCCATCACTGCCCTGAATGATTTCAACAACTCAACCTACCAACCTAACAACTTAACCTTGTCATTGGTTATTGCCCTCATTATTGTCCTCATCATGTCCTCATCTTCTGCTGTGATTTCTCTGATTAGCTGGGAATTTAGCTCAGACAATTTTACTAAAAGATGGCGGATGTTAACATTTTGAAATGCTAAAACTTTTCAGGTGCTGAAAATGTCTCGGGTTACGTATGTAACCTTAGTTCCCCAAGGTGGAACGAGACGCTGAGTCAAAAACGCTAGGAGAATGCCCTGAGGATAGTCTCGTGAAGCACTGTGTAAAATGAGCACTGTGTGAGTGCTAGGGGAACAATGCCAACGCCATCCGGCCGAAAGTGTGTCACAGCTCACTACGATACACTGGAAACAGAGACAGAACCGTGACACTACCCCCCCTCTAAAGGAACGCCACCTGGCGTTCCAACATGAAACAAAACCCCAACTCCGACATCACCACCAATCATAACACATACAAGACAGGGAACTCAGGAGATCACAGGAAACCAGGAACGGAGGGAGCAAAAAAAAAAAAAAAAAACAGATCATAAAACCATAAAACCAAAAGTTCAGGGGCCGGCGGCACGCATCGCCGCGAGTTCACAGAGTGACGAGACGACGCGCGACAGGTGAACACACCTACTGCGCGTGACAAGGACAACAAGCAGACACGAGGGCGCGCACAACGTATTGCGCCCTCACACAAAACGCGGGAGAGAGGCTCTGTCCACTAGAACAGGGGTCCCCAACGCCCGGTTTTTTGCGGACCGGTCCGTGAGCGGGTGCAAGCAGCCCTGGCGCTGTAGCTTAGGCAGTGAGGAGGTGTGCTATTTTAGTGTCCACACCAGTGCATAATAACATTCTGTTTATTACAAGTGCACACTGCAGTTCTTTCATCTACTGTTTTAAACGCTTTAACTTGAGGCTATAGGCATCATATATGATCATCTTTTAAAACAAAAATACGATGTAAATTGATTATGAACATTTTTGAAAAGGTATACAAATAGAGTAACCTATGAGTTCTGATGCATTCATAAGAGTTGTTCATAAAAGTGGCTCATGTGAAGGGAATTTCTCGTCTGTTCTTTTTCATTCAAGGTTAAACAAATCTGAACTCTTTTGCCCATATTTGTGAAGATCATTTTGATATGGACACAAACCAGGGTATAAATGGTGAAATTTGATGGAACAAATGTTTCAGATTAATCTGTAGAACCATATAGTTTGAGTAATGCATCTTTTGAAATATGTCCACATCCTCTTTGTGAAGAAAAGGTACTTTTCTGTCATATTGACTCAAAATATGGGTAACAGTAGACCAGAGACATAAAAGCTTCCTCTTTGTAAACTAAGTTCATGGTCTACTGTGGGAATTACAGTTTGAAAATGTTTCCAAACAGCTTACAACATAAAGATATAAATAAAAGTGGTTGATTGTGTTTCTCTCTTATTTAAAAAAATCTACAGAAATTTACCTTAGTATGTAAATGGAGCTGAGGTAAAATTACAGAGTGTTTGTAGTTTACCACTGTGTATAGTTTATCACAGGCAAGCAACATGTACATATTCTATTTTAAATTATATTATTTGTATGGTATTAACACAATCACCAGCAACTTTATTAGGTTATTTATTTGGCCAAAGCAAATATGTAATTAACAGCAATCTAATTAATATCTTGTTGATGTTCGTGATTTAGTCAATAAAACTTTGTGCACAATACAAATTAACTTCTTTTAAGTTGATTCTAGTCTACTTATACGTCAATGTCACTTCATCGATTGTGATTGTGGTGGCAAAATCTTTTATCAATTCTGAATAGAGGCAAATATGCCAATTGGCAAAGTTGTATTTTCCCATGAGAAATCATACTGACATACAGACACCCAGTCATACAGCAGTCATCCACACATCCAAAGTTGCTCTGCAGAGTGTGACAAAGAAGGGGAGTCTGCCACAGCATTGATGTCTCTAATCCTCAAGTCTAAAGGCTTCTACAACTGTTGTCATTTTCCTCTCCTCATCAAGAACCACTTCTATACCTCAAATGTATTTATTCCCTTCTTGTGATGGTCATTACTTTTTAAAGGATTTTTATCCATAGCTAGATAGCTGTACAGATCTACAGCCTGTTGCTAGCCAGGCAGTGCCTGCAGCCATTATTACGATGCTCTGTGACCCAGTCGACACTCCCGAGCTCCCAGACCCAGACACTGCTCTGCAGCTTTAAGCGGAGGATGCGAAAGAGCCCAGAGCCGGCCAGGAGGCCATCCCAGAATCAGCTGCCAGCTCTCCAGTGCTCCTCGCCCTACTGGTTCTGTCCAGCACAGAGTCCAAATGCATTGAACTCCGCCCTGAGCCCGATACCTCTGGGCTTCCGATACCACCCTGGATCCTTGCACTTTCGGCACCTCTGTGGAAGGCTGCGCCACCTTGGCCCATGGAACTACCGGCACCAGAGCTCTTGACCTTGTCCTGGAAGTTCCCATAAATTTTACATGTTCTTGTGTTCCTTGTTCTATGTGCCCTGTTTTTTCAGCTTCTTGTAGGTGGTGTGCCATGTTCTATGTCATTTCTTGTCAAGTCAAGTCCCCTTTATTTATATAGCGCATTTTAGCTGTTACGCCAGCCGCAGCTGGAACCAGCTTCCAGAAGAGATCAGGTGTGCTCCAACAGTAGCCACATTCAAATCAAGACTCAAAACACATCTTTTTACCTATGCATTTGCAGATTGAGCACTGTGCTATGTCCGAACTGTTTGCATTTTATTTTATACGTATTATCTTTTTATTCTTTTAATCATTTTTAATGTTTTACTTTTATCATTCTTCTTTATGTAAAGCACTTTGAATTACCATTGTGTATGAAATGTGCTATACAAATAAACTTGCCTTGCCTTGCCTTGCCTTACAAAACAGATTGTTTAAAAGCAGCTTTACAGTGGTCACAGGAAAACAATATAGACAAAGTTTGTTTGGCTGAACAACAGCCTTAAAGAGCAGGTGAATTAAAACAATTGATGAATATTAAGTGTTAAGTTAAGGGTGAAAAGCAACGGTCCTAGTACTGAACCTTGAGGAACTCAATACTGAACAAACTGATACAAACTGATAAAGGTCAGATAAGTATGATTTGAACCAGGCTAATGCAACTCCACTAATGCCAACATAATTTTCAAGTCTATTCAGAAGGATTTTGTGGTCGATTGTATCAAATGCAGCACTAAGGTCCAGTAACACTAACTGAGGGATACAACCACGATCGGATGATAAGAGCAAATCATTTGTAACTCTAATGAGAGCAGTCTCAGTACTATGATATGGTCTAAATCCTGACTAGAAATCCTTGTAGATGCTGTTGCTTTCTAGAAAAGAGCATAGTTGTGAAGATATTGCCTTTTCTAGAATCTTTGACAAAAAGGGTAGATTTGATATCGGCAAGTAATTAACCAATTCTGTAGGATCAAGTTGCTTCTCATCCTGATAAAACGTACCAGTTAACTAAATTCTGGGCAGTTTTCATATGCCTACAATATCAAGGTAAACTGCTTGTTTTAGATTCCTTTCCTAATTTGCACCTAAACTGTGGAACAGTCTTCCAAGCATTGTTCCTGAAGCAGACACACTCTGTTAGTTTAAATGTAGACTAAAAATCTCTTCAACCTGTCATACATATACCCCAGGGGTCGGGAACAGCTCGCGAATAGCTCGCGAGCCATACGTGGCTCTTTTGATGACTGCATATGGCTCGCAGACAAAAGTTTGATTAGAAAAAAAGCGACGAATGTCAACAACCAAGCACCGTACTCAGCACCCCCCCCCCTTCAACAACCGTGAATTGTGCTCACCCCCCCCTCGTCAACAACCGTGCATTGTGCTCATCGCACTCTAGAAATCTTCAGTCCAATCTGGCAATAATGATGGCTCTGCTCAGCTTACTATTAAAAAAATGCAGGGAACATGGCTCGCTCAGACAAAAAGGTTCCCGACCCCTGATATACTCCATTATATATATGTTTTTAAATAATTGTTGAGCTGCATAATTTAGGTCAGCAAGAACCAGGAGCATTCCCATAACACCTGATGTCCTCTTTACATCATAAGAAGAATGGCATCTATACTGATGTTAGTCTCTGTTTATCCTGAGCATACCATGGTCAGCCGGATCCGGGTCGTATCCAGATCAGAGGAAGGACCTGCACCTCGACACGAGCACAACACTGGATTAGGTATTTTTAGTGTTCCAATCTCAATCTGACTTCTGACCTGAAATGTTGTCTATATCATAATCACACACTGTTTGTTGGCCAGTGAACTGGTCCCCTGACGGAACCTGGTTTCTCCCAAGGTTTATTTTTCTCTCAATTCTGTTTCCCGATAGAGTTTGGGTTCCTTGCCACTGTCGCCTCTGGGTTGTTTATTTGGGGACACTTAACGCATAATTTTCATTAATATTATTGATTGGCCTGCTTTTCTAGAGCTACTGTACAGCCAAAACAAACTTTATATCATTGTTTTCCTGTGATCACTATAAAGCTGCTTTAAATCTCTATTGTAAAAAGCGCTATATAAATTAAGGTGACTCCACTTGACTTGACATGGTTCCGCACATGCCAGGTTACGATGGATTAAATATTCTCATTCCCTGAGAACAGAGAATGAGATGCTGCCTCCTTTTGCCATACTTCGCGCTTTTATATGGACACAAACCAGGATATAAATGGTGAAATTGGATTTGTTTCAGATTAATCTGTAGAACCATATAGTTTGTGCAATTCATCTTTTGAAATTTGTCCACATCCTCTTTATGTAGAAAAGGTTAATCAATTGACTCAAAATATGGGTAACAGTAGTCCAGAGATATAAAAGCTTCCTCTTTGTACACTAAGTTCATGGTCTACCGTGGGAATTACAGTTTGAAAATGTTTCCAAACAGCTTACCACATAAAGGTATGAATAAAAACGTTAGATTGTGTTTCTCTCTTACTAAAAAAACTATAGACATTTACCTATAAAAATAATTAATACTAAATAGTAAATGTCTATAGATTTTTTAATAAGAAAATGGAGCCGAGGTAAAATTACAGTGTGTTTGTACCAAAAATTATTCAAATTAATAATTGAATACTATTTCACTCTTATTTCACTCCATTAAAAACACTACAGTGTATAATTTATTACAGGCAAGCAACATGTTTATATTTAATTTTAAATTATATTAACTGTATAGTAGTTACACAATCATCAGCCACTATATTAGGTTATTTATTTGGCCAAAGCAATTACTCAATATTAGTTCATTTTAATTAATGAAACCTAATTGTAAAGAGTTTCTGATGTGACATTCAGATCATAGCATCAGAATTTGGATTAAACAACATGAAAACATGGATTCTAGCCTTGGTTCAGACTAATGGTGGTCATAAAAGGGTATGGGGCATTTGGGGCATTGATCTGCGTCGAAACACTAGGGGAATGCCTTGGCATGTAGTCTGGTGAAGCATTGTGAAATCAATCACGCGTTTGCGGATTAATTGTCGTGGGTCGGTGACGTCATGATCCAGGATCATAAAAAGGCGGCAGAAACCGGAAGGGGGGGCAGCTATGAGTGTCTTCAGCAAAGCTCTGTGTTGTTTGTGTTTGTGTGAAACTGTTGATCTGTGTGTGTGAAACCAAAGTATATCTTTCCATAGTTAGTTAAAAAAGACAAGGGACTTCACACCTTTTATATTACTGGCGAACAAACAAGTTTTAGAGTGTGTGCTTCTTATGTTAGACTTGTTTGGTCTAAAAACAAAAGCAAAAACAAAAGCAAAAACAAAGTGCAAAAAAACAAAGAAAGAAGCTAAAGGCGGCGGTTTCTAAAACTTTTTTGCCACCAAGTATTGCGTTCTCAGGGCTCTGCTGTTGCCGAGGCTTAGGGGTGATGTTCGTTCCAGGGTTCGCATGAAATAAAAACATTTGTATCTGGCAGCTGTGTTTGAGACGGGCTCTGCCTTATCTCAGCCCTTATCTGGCAGATCTGTTGCTATGTCTGGATCCAGAGGCGGTTCTAGGGTGGTTTCTTCCGACCAGGCACTGACGCTGCAACGATCCAGCTCTGAGGAGTTGGATGTGTTAGTGCCGAGGCTAGAGAGGAAGTTTTTCCATCTTCCTCCCAGGCCTATGAGGAGTTTGTCGAGGTTGTGAACTGCGCCGTCTCACGACTAAACATTAAAAAAATATGACTGCTGAGACCAGGGACCCGAATCCTGATAAATGGATCTGGATGACCGTCTCCTGCACAATTCCATCCCAGCATCGGAGGTAAATCCCCGCCGCTACCCACCAAGCCATGCGGGCACTTTACTCTGATGGGCAGAACTTATTTCTACATATTTCTACTACATGCCAAAGCATTCCCCTAGCGTTTCGACACAGTGTCTCGTTCCCCCTCAGGGAACTAAGGTTACATACGTAACCCAAGATGATTTGCATTATGGAAAAGGCATGATGCTGTAAATCAATATGGACCAATATCTGTGGAAGGTTTTCAGGAACTTGTTAAATGTATGCCATGAAGAATTAAGGCAGTCTTGAATGTAAAATGGGAACAAACTGTTTTGGGCTTCCAAAGGACAGAATTGTAGATTCATTCAATAAATAATATAAATCGGTTTGTAAATGTAAAAATGTAAAAGTAGGGACTCAAAGGCAGAGATCCAATCGCTAGTGTCTTTATTAAGAGTAGTCGTACAGGCAGATGGTCAGGGCAAACAGAGAGATAAACGTAGTCAATCATCCAGGCAGGGGTCACAAAGGCAGGCAGACAGTAACCGGCACAATAATCCAGGCGAGAGGTCAAGACAGGCAGTTATCATTCATAAGCGGTATTCCAGGCAAAGGTCAGGGCAGGCAGAACAGGATCAAAAACGGGTAAACAGGCAGAACTGGTAACAGGCAAACAGACAGGGCATATAAATGCTCAGAACTGACAACCGGGGCTAATCAAGACTTCGCCTAGAGCTGTGGGTGAAGGAGTCTTTTATAGTTCATGTGATTGATGACAGCTGATGTGACAGACACTCATGATAGAGTTCAGCTGGTGTGTGTGATCAGTCCAATGTACTGCATGATGGGAAATGTAGTGTGTAGTGTAGTGTCAGTTTATGTGTGTGAGCTCCCTCTGGTGACCAGGGAGGGGAGCGCAGAGCTCATATTCATGACAGTAAATAAATTAACGCAAACATTTAAAAATATAGTCTCATAAGCTGTCAACAAAGATATTCCAAATTTTAGGAGATATAGAAAAAGTGAGCTCCTCTTGTGGATTGACAGACATCAACCCTGTAAGAATTATTTACAACATTACAACACAAATAAAAGTCATTATTTCAAATCGAATTGCTCATGAAAGCATTTGTACAAATACAAGAATATGCATTCTTTTAAATCATGTGGTATTTTGGTGGATTCATGAAGGCTGGGCTATTGCACAAACACGGAAGTCAATGCTCTCAGAAAAGTATATAACTGTCAGTTCTGTTTGACCTAGAACAGTTTCTTAGAAAGCTCTCATCATGTACTTGCTGCTGGTGGTGATCTCTCTTCTCCTGATCTCTGTTCCTGCTCAGAGTCGTTCTGTTAAGGTGAGAATAATAACAATATTTGAAATGTCTGATGATAGCATCAGCATCGTCCCAATGGAAGCAGGGTTTCATTACCAATTAACCACTGGTTTCTAATAGACCTGTTTACAATTCTTTCACAGGATTTAACTGAAAAGATTCCAGGGAAGACTGGTAAGATGCATCGGGGGAAAAAAAAGAACCGTAATTTTGTAGTGTTTTATTAATAATTGACTGATTTACATCTCAGGTAACATCACTGAGAAAGATGATGTATCAGTGTCAACTATAATTGAAACCAACAAACATGCAGGTATGAGTTTGAAGGTTATATAATTCGATAATGTAGGTACATTTTTTGTGTAGCAGTTCATGGCAAATTCCTAAGCTCGCTTCATCCTTTAAAACATCACATTACCAGAATCAACATACTGATTTATTGTACGTCATACTATACAACGCAGGACTGGATAGGCCTGTGATCATGTTTGGAGACATCGCTGTACCAAGCGCACTACAGAATGCAGATCCATGCACTGCTCGTGGGTGCAAATGGAAGAGGAGCAGAAATGGATTAGTTTATGTGCCCTACGCAATCTCCGACCAGTACTGTAAGTGCTAATGTTTACTGAACTTGATATCATCTCATCAGTGTCATATATTCTGTTCAACAGTCTATTCCTTCTTCAGCTACAGAGGAAATAAGTGTGATTGAAAGAGGAATGCAGTCCTTTGCAGAGGTTTCCTGCATTCGATTCGTACCTCATCAATGGGAGAGGAACTTTCTTAGCATACAGTCTGAGAATGGGTAAATCTCTGGATTCATTGCTCCTAACCAGTTTCTATTTTTATTGTAAAGGTTCTTTCCCTTTACATATAACCTGATGTGTTATCTGGTCCACAGATGCTATTCATATTTGGGGCGCCAACGTGGAGAGCAGGTTGTTTCTCTCATGAGACCTTATTGTGTCCATCACCATACTGTTCAGCATGAACTCCTTCATGCTCTTGGGTTCCATCATGAACAGAACCGTAGTGACCGTGACAAACACATCCGAATCCTTTTTCAGAACATATGGCCTCGTATGTGTTTACATTTTCTTTTGAGAAACTTTCAAATGTGTTTCAAATTATTCTGCATTCTGCTAGCGAACTTTAGAGTATGAGTTTTAAAAATGAGAATTAAGTCAACAAATTTACAAAACATAAGAAAATGTTTAAATAATAAAGCTTTTTATTTAAAGGGCACATTACACTTAGTCACAATTATTGCATAGACTAGTTGTGTTTTACCAGGTTTACATTTAGAGTCATCAATACTTTCCTGTGCACTGTAACAGAACAACTACATAATTTCGAAAAAGCAGAGACCAACAATTTGGATACCTCTTATGACTACAACTCTGTGATGCACTATCCAAGGTACGTTTTCTTGTAGTTCAGTGACATCTTGAACTCTTTTTTGTGTGTGGATATGCTAAAAATGTAGCAAACGGTTTTTGCTCTTGTTTCTTTATGTGTGTGGTATTAGGTATGCTTGGTCCATGAATAATGAGCCAACCATGATTCCCATTCCTGATGAGAGTGTTGTGATTGGTGAAGCTCAACAAATGAGCCCCAATGACATCCTGCGCATTAACAGACTCTACTGCAGTACGTTCATATCAATAATAATAAAAATTAAAAAACAGCATTTGTGCTTTCATGCTGTAAACTCCACCTTAGACCAGGCTAGTGGTCTTTATAGTGGGATTTATCATTATTGTAACCCTTATCACAGTAAAATCTAATCTTTCATTTCATATTCATTGCTTTTTTCCCCCTCAGGTAAAAAAATTGATGCCGGGCTGTATGAAGAGCGTGTTTGAAGAAGTTCATCCTTTTTTCCACTTAGCATTCTTTTTTAAAGCTTTGCTTTTGCACAGTGCAAACAAAGCTATTTACTTGTCCCATATGCATTCTAAATTCAGATATCTCTCTGATTAAAGTTGCTGATAATAAAAGAAAATAATGTTTCCGTATTAGATAAAATAAAACCTAATTCTAACTCAAGATGTTCTTTAAAACGAGATATCACCATAAAATATAGCTTCTGTGACCTATGTGAACCAATTTTTGTAAGAGCTTGACTTTTGGCAATCCTTTTTCAGTAATAAAGCCTATGAAAGCAATTAACAGTGTTGTTGTCTGGATATTAATATCAAAATAATGATTTCTGAAGAATCATGTTTAGCTTTGCAAATCACATGTTGTATTCACTAAAGTGCTACCTTAGTGAGCATAAGAGACGTCTTTCACAAAAAAACATAAGAACAAAATTAAGAACATGATTATTCCCAACCTTTGACCGAGAGTCTACATCAGTAAAATGACTGATCCTGCAGTACAATGCCCATAATAAGTGTAAAATTCTCAATAAACAGAGAAATACCACACTTTTCAGAAAATATTATTATATAATATTAAAATATATAATAATTATTATTATATTATTGAAACATGTGACTGGACAGAAAGTGAGGCTTCATTTGTCATCGATCATGTGACTCGGGGAAACCAATACACACAGTACACACAATACACACGGTACAGCGCTTCACTACAAATTGTGTCGCATGCGCGATAGGCACATCGAAGCTTCAGTGTCATACGTAACATCACTGCCTTCCCCCCTCAATCCTGACAAGTAGGCCATACATGCCACATAATATTAGAATAATTTGACTTTAATTGTAAAATACAGTAAAAATAATTTGTAATTTCCCCGCTTGTTACCCCTTAATTCCCCAATAGTTGTATATTGTTCCTAAGTAAAAGTATAAAGTACACACAAGTACTTTATATTCAGTGTAACTGCGCAGTACATTCCGGCTCATAATTCTTACGTGTCTGTCGTTTCTCTGTTTACATCAGGGAGACATGTACTTTTCTCACTGAGCACCCCCTAGTGCCTAAGCCCTCTCCTGGGCACCCTCTAGTGCACGGGTCGGCAACCTTTAATGTTGAAAGAGCCAAACTTAACAAAAAAATAAAAATCAAATATATCCGGAGCGGGGGGGGGGGGGGGGTATAGCGGGTGTAGCGAAGGCTAGTATGTGCATAAGCAAACATAGTGGTAATTGTGAACTCACTCTTATAAGACGCACAAAACACACAATAGGCACTCGTTCCGAGGCTGTTAACCAAGTTATTGGCTTTTCTCCAGCGCTCATGTATAATAGTTAACTGATATCTGCCGCGGTGGGTGATATCTGATTCACTCTGAACTGAACCGCTTAACTTTCTGAACTAATGCGCGTCGTAGTTTCAGAATAAAAGTCCCCTGAAACAGTCAGCGCAACAGCGCTCTTATTCCTCTCATATGGCCTTTTCACAGCGGGACCGCTGCTACAACTTACGTGCAGGGGATGAAAGAGCCGCAGCACAGGGGTGAAAGAGCCGCATGCGGCTCCGGAGCCGCGGGTTGCCGACCCCTGCTCTAGTGCCTAGAGCTCAGAATATATAAAGTGCCCCAAACCCTTGCTTGAAGTCCTAGCCCCGAACATTTTCAGACCACTTTATTACCTTCGAAAATGAAACCATGCTAAGCACAGAAGATTTCCCCAATAACAATTTCTTGGGGGGGCTATAGACATGTGACCAGAGCAGGTGGGGCAATGGAGGCGGAGCCTCCAGGGACACCTGAGGTCCTGGCACCACACTGGAAGGCTGCGCCGCCCTCAATCCTCTGAACTCCCGGAGTCCTCGCCCTACCTCGCTGACTGGTTCCTTTTCACTGGGTGCCCACTCCCCACCCTTGTTTAGTGTTTCCTGTTCCTCTGTCTTCTCCTCATCCCGTTCCTCAGATGTGTCATTTATAGTGCGAGGTTGCGGCTTTTGGGAAGGGGCGTTTCTGTTACGTGTCTGTTGTGTCTCTATTTGCATCTTGGTTTCTCCTGTTTGCTACCAGTGTTATTTCACTCTGCTGACTCGTCATCAATCACCTCGTTAGTCTTGTCAGCTGTGTCTTGTTCCCTCATTCAACCCTTGAGTATATAAACCCTGTGCATTCTTTCAGTCCTTGTTGGTTCTTGTACATTGTAATTGGTGCTTTTCCTCATTCTTGGTCCCTTTGTGCCTTCGATACAGATTTGCACAAGAAGTGCCTTTTGTTTATATTTAAAGTTTTTTGTTTAAGTTTCATCATTAAAGAGCATTAATGTTATTCCTGAGTCTCAGTGGCTTCCCTCTCCTACACATGAGCATGACAGTAATCTAAAGCGTTACTAATTTGCTTTATTATTATATAAAGATTTCAACAGTCACTCAAATTTACAATATTTACTGTAAATTAAAATTTATTACATTCAAGTATCTTATGAGTAGGCATCTAATTTACTGTGAAAAGTTGAAATAATGAGAAGACATTTCCATTAGTAAATTATGATTATGGCAAGATGAGATGGCCAGTCCAGTGATGGAGTTGTGTTTCTGGTCACACTGCCAGAAGGGAGCACTAATGCATTATTTTGGAAACAAAAAAAAGCAGCAGCTCATGTTTTTGGACAAAGTTCACACATATTGGCAGTTTCAGAAGAAACCAGCAGAAGTTTGAGCATTGCATGTTTTATACATCAACATGTTTAATGAAGGGACACTATCAGTCTGACCATGCTGTTTATTAATGGTGTAATAATAAACTGAACCAAGAGGTTTGTACTGGACAAGAGTATCTGATGACGCAATATGCTAAGATTAATGGTTTATTAAAAAGACTGGAAGAGGGAAAAGTGCTCAAAATTGGATTTTAAAATAGTATTTCTTATGGGATCTATTTGAATGCTTTCAGAATAAAATATTAAAATAATTTTGTTTCAGTATGTTTCTAAATGAACATGTGTTTATTACAGTATATTTATTGAACAAAACATAATTATTTTATAAAAATAAACTGAAAATAGTACAAACTTTGCTTAAGTGACTTTTTTGAACAAGAACTAGCTGAAGTGAAAGCACATATCGTTCTTACGTGCTGAGCAGAGCGCGCGTCAGAACAAAAGTAGGTGTGTGATTATCTAAGCCTCATACTCATTGGTCGGTAATCCTTACCGACCAATGAGTATGAGTCTTAGATAAACACACACACACCTGCATCCGCAGGGCGCTGAGCAGAGCGCACGTCAGAACAAAAGCAGGTGTGTGTGTTTTTTTATGTGTGTGTTTCTTTATGTGTGTGTTTCCGCTGTGGATTGAAGAACCCGGTTGTTAAAAAGGGGTTGAAGCCGGGACGGGACGAAGCCGAATTTGTTGAGAAAGCACATTAGCCAGGCAGAATGCAAGAAAGTATGCAATCTAGTACAGCGTGATGACCTCACGAATATGTTATGGCTGTTTACACTGTGAACGAAATTGTGTTTGCAATTTTTGGAGAATATAATTAAATATTTGTATCAAGAATCAAAAGTGTTTTTTATTGTATACTGTTAAATCTCTGCTGTTAGTTGGTGCACATATGCCTTTTGTTGTTAGCAAACATATACAGTGTATGTACATTTTTATAGCATGCCGATCACTTCATCAAATAAATTGCCATATTGGCTGTTGGTTATCTCGAAAATCGGTTATCTGGATGCTTTTTTGCAACCCCCAAGGCCGTCGAGATAACCATATTCCACTGTACTTACAAAGCATTAAATGGTTTACCCAGTACTTGAGCGAACTCTTTACACATTATAGTCCTTCATGTCTATTGTAATCCCAAAATTCTGGCCACTGCTGGCGACGATAAATTTTTTTAAAACATTTTTAGAGCTTGTTTCAAAGGAGCTTCACAGAGATAACTGGAAAATATTAAATAAACAGGTGGTCATACGTCCAAAACTCTAGCTGCTACATTTTGGACCAGCTAGAGTTTGTTTATTAAGTGTGTCTCTAGGTGTACGATGCGAGGCATCACAAGGAGTCACTGGTTTCAACTGAAACTGTTTATTTTCAAAAAACAATAAACAAAAGACTTTAAACACGAACTTAAACGGCACTCATGTGCAAAACGCAGTAGATCATGGAAAAGGACATACACACACCAGAAAACAACATCAACGATCGACAAAGACAAGGGAACACAAGAGGGTTTTATATACATGAGGAGATGGGGAACACCTGACAAGACTAACGAGGGGGAGTGACTGAAAAAACAGGAACAACCCAGAAAGTACAAAGAAGGTAACAGGAAATGAACCACATGACTCTACTGTGACAGAACAACCTGATCCAAAAGGCGTGACCTCACGCCGCATGAGTAACACCGTGCAGACAGGGGGTTGAACAGGAGGAGAAGTAGACAGACAAGACAGACTTAACATGGGCAATATATACCGGGTATATGCTATACCTGGTCATGGTGGTCTCCAGGGTGGTGCCGGGGGCACAGAGGACCCAGGTGGCGCAGTCCTCCAGGGGTGGCGCTTGGGCACAGTTCTATGGGCTCAGGCTCTGGGCAAAGATCAGCATGTTCGGGCTTGGAGTAGAGATCAGTGGCTCCGGGCTCCGGGCACAGTTCTATGGGATCTGGCTCTGCGCAGCATTTAATGGGCTCAGGCTCTAAGCTGGATGGGACAAGCGGGGACACAGGGAGTTCAAAGCTGGACGGGACCAGTGGGGACACAGAGGGTGCAGAGCTTGGCTCAGGAGAACAGTCAGGTGCTTGGCTTCATGTGTAGCTTAGGCAGCCCATACACACCATAGAGCAGTTACCATCACAACCGATGTCCACTCCTCTGGAGGGGGCTCGGTTTGTAAGCCCATAGAAGCTGGCTGTGTTTAATCGGTTTGGGCGCTGGATGGTAGTGTCTCGGTCTGGGCACTGGTGGAGGGCGATGATGCAGGCGCCGCCTGGTTGGCAACAGTTACAAAAGTGTTTCTGCTCTTCATACTTGAACCCCTAATAATTAAACAAATGTTTGGGGATATACAAGCAAGCAAGCAAGCAAATAAGTAGATATTAGATCAGATTCACTAACCTTATTCAGACTTGTCACATTTTGACAAGAGTCAAAATTTAGAATAAACATGATTTAATGTTATTTTTACACTTTTAATAAACATTGTATTTTATTTTTTGCTGCTGAACACTGAATCCTAAATGTATAATATTATTTTTCATATTTCTAACATGGGTCCTCTTCTGTACATATTTCAGACAATGCTCCAGTTTCCAAAAACAACAGTAAACAAAGTAAAAGTTCAAACAAGACCAAAACGTGAAAAATAAATATATAGCAGTTGCTTTTTGAAACCTCACTCATTGTAGTAAGAGGACATGGTTATGTTGTTTTTTAATAAATCACAGAGCGTGAAATGAAAGTATTTAGGGTATATGAGTAGGTGCTGTTTAAATAGTTTGAACAAAATGGATTTCAGTTGATTGCATCAAGGCCAAATAATAAAGAGGCTAATAAGGCACCCCCCCCCCCCAAGCCCCCACGGGCAAAGTAACAGGACATTATGTTTACCAGAGTTTCGCAAGTACTTGCCTTCCAAATTATGCACTTTTCATTGGTTGTTTTGAGGTGAACTTTACCTTCACTCGGCTCAGTTTTGATAAAGCATTGATTTCTTTAATCTGTCAGTGCTGACCACTTACTTTTAACGCCCCCATGATTTAAAAAAATATACTTCAAATAAGTCCAAATAAGTAATAAGTCAAATAAGTATGCAATTACACAATAAGTCTTTCAAACAATTATATGCTTTTATGTAGTGTCTGTTCTTTCTGTAGCAATCAATATTATGGAACAAACGTTGTTCATGATGCTTATGTTGAACCTGGAATATTTGTTTAATTAATCTTCTTTCAAACTTCGTAGGTCATAGGTAAATCACATCTCAAATTTATTTTACCAGTTAAACGATATTGGCAGCCGGTAACACCACTTTATTTCATAATGAAGTCTAGTATTGCAAAAACAAAAAGGTTAGAACTGATTTCATTGTTTTTTCCCCAAAAGCAAAACTATATATCTAGCCATTTCAAAAGCTCAGATAATGGTTTTAAAACATTTTATAAAAAATATAACATTCAAAAATAGTAAAATATAAATAGTAAAATTAAAAAATTGTTTATTTTTACAGTTGTAGAATATTTTGGGGAAAAAATATGGCATTTGCAGAAAAAAAGTATTGCCAACCGTTCACCTGATTGTTTACTTTAGAATAAGTATGCATATTACTTAGAAAAGCTTAATTTTAATTTATTTTTTATAACTTATTTTTTAATAAAGTATTTTAATTCACTGTAATGCATTGTTTGTTCTCATGAATATTTGAACCACAGTTATAATACATTAGAGTACTGATCATTAAACATACTTTTTTTCTATTAAAACATGACAAACACTTAGACATACATGTTTAAACATTAAACTTGACCTCCAAACAAAGAACTTTTCATGTAAAATAAATATTATTTTACAAATATTCAGTATTAAGGAATTTTTACCATTAAAACAACGAGAGTTTCAAGTGCCACCCTCAAAGTCAGTCCACAGTGCTTGATTACCATACACTACAGACCACTGATAGGCATATGTTGAATGAAATAGACATAAAATAAACTTTATATCGGCTTTTAAAGCCACTTTTTGTTTAGTCTTTTTAATCGTCTGCCACAATATTATTGGGTTTTTGAATTGCTTATCATTTAGGAACGTTTAACACATTTTAATCACAATTACAGTTATTTTAACCACATCTTGTAGTTCAATTACCACAATGTATGATACATATAATTGTCACAGCACTGTCAGTCTTGTCTTTGTGTTTATCGTGTTTATTCATTTAGCAGACACATTTATCCAAAGCGACTTACAATTTTAGAAGTACAAAAGCGATTTGTCCTCGCTCGCTAATCCCCAGTCGTCTCCTGCCATCGCCAAGCCCCAGTCGCCTCCTGCGCTCGCCAATCCCCAGTCATCTCCTGCGCTAGCCAAGCTCCAGTCATCTCCTGCGCTAGCCAAGCTCCAGTCATCTCCTGCGCTCGCCAATCCCCAGTCGTCTCCTGCGCTAGCCAAGCTCCAGTCGCCTCCTGCGCTCGCCAAGCTTTGGTCATCTCCTGCCTCCCTGAGCTCCAGTCGTCTCCTGTGCTCGCCAAGCTCCAGTGGCCTCCTGCACTCACCAAGCTCCAATCGTGTCCTGCGGCCTCCTATGCTCGCCGAACTCCATCGTCTCCTGCGCTCGCCGAACTCCAGTCGTCTCCTGCGCTCGCCAAACTCCAGTCGTCTCCTACGCTTGCCGAACTCCAGTCGTCTCCTGTGCTCGCTAAACCCCAGTCGTCTCCTGCCCTCGCCAAGCTCCAGTCACTTCCTGTGCTCGCCAAGCTCCAGTGGCCTCCGGCACTTGCCAAGCTCCAGTCGTGTCCTGTGGCCTCCTGCGCTTGCCGAACTCCAGTCGTCTCCTGCGCTCGCTAATCCCCAGTTGTCTCCTGCGCTCGCTAATCCCCAGTTGTCTCCTGCACTCGCCAAGCTCCAGTCGTCTCCTGCCTCCCCGAGCTCCAGTGGCCTCCTGCACTCGCCAAGTTCCAGTCGCCTCCTGCACTCACCAAGCTCCAGTGGCCTCCTGCGCTCGCCAAGTTCCAGTCGTGTCCTGCGCTCACTAATCCCCAGTTGTCTCTTGCGCTTGTCAAGCTCCAGTCGCCTCCAGGCACTCCTTAAGCTCCAGTACTCACTAATCTCCAGTCATCTCCTGTGCTCATACAACCAGTACTTAAGCCACTCCCGGGCACCCTCCAGTAACTGAACCTTTTTTGGAGGGGCTATATGACCACTGCCGCAGTGAATGACGGAGGTAAGACCATGGAGGCTGAACCACCAAGGACTCCTGAGCCGGAGGCACCAAAGGCTTTCTGAACTCCTGGTTGAATTATCCACTACTAAAAATATTTAAATTGAGATTACATCATATTTTAAGTTAAATATTTATTAATTTACTCAAATATTTAAAGTTAATTTAATTTCTGTTAAATAATATTATACGTCACGATTCGCAGATTCATTGTCTCCTATTTGTGCCTGTGTATGCATGCGTGGTGAGTGTGGGAGGCGTGGTTACTGATCACCGCCATCGCCATCATTACACACACCTGATACCTATCTCTTGTGCCTACTTAGTGCCCTCTCACAACCCCCTTGTTGTCGAGTCGTTGTCTTCCATGTCCACACCGACCGTGCCTGTTCTCCAGTGTTCCCGTGATCTCGTCCTCCATGTCAGCGTCTTCCTGTGTTCAGCGTCAGTATGTCATCGTCAGCGTGTCATTGTCAGCGTCAGCGTGTCATCGTGTCCCGGTCTGCTGTTCCGTGTTCACTCACACGCCTCACACCTTGGGATTACACTGCACTGCACCGTCTGTCGTCTGCCCATTGAGTCCCTGCTCCGCCTGCTACTTCTGGACATTTTCTCTATTATCTCATCTCTTCAATAAACTCACATTTGCTATTGAATCTGGTGTTTGTGGATTACTGACAATACAGTGGTGTGAAAAAGAGTTTACCCTCTTCCTGATTTCCTGACAGCTTTGTATGTTTGTCACACTTTGTCTCACATGTTTGTTTCAGACATCTAAACAAAGTTAAATACATGGTCATGTGTGAAAAAGTGATTGCTCCCTAAACCTAACAACTTGCAGCAGCAACAACTACTTTCAAACATTTTCAATAACTTTCAACGAGTCTTTTACAGCTAACAACTGTGGAGGAATTTTGGCCTACTCATCTTTGGAAAATTGTTGCAATTCAGCCACATTGGAGGGTTAGCATAGCACGAACTGCAACTGAATCTCAATAGGATTCCGGGCAGGACTTTGACTAGGCTACTCCAAAGTCTTTATTTTGTTTTCCTTTAGCCATTTAGAGGTAGAATTGCTGGTGTGTTTTGGTTCACCTAGAGGTCATGAACAGATGGAAGGACATTCTCCTTCAGGATTGTTTGGTAGACAGCAAGTCTACCAGGTCCTGAAGCAGCAAAACAGCCCCAGACCATCACACCAAATTTTACTGCTGGTATGATGTTCTTTTTCTGAAGTGCGGTGTTACTTTTACGCCAGATGTAGTGGGACGCACACCTTCCAAAAAAGTCAACTTTTATCTCCTTTGAGTGTTTTCCCAAAAGTCTTGGGGATCATCAAGATATTTTCTGGCAGAAATTAGAAATTCTTTTTGCTCCGCTTTGGTTTTAGTCTTGGAACTCTGCCATGCTGGCATTTTTGCTCAGTCTGTTTCTCACGACCCCATCATGAACACTGACCTTAACTGAGGGAAGTGAGGCTTGCAGTTTTTTGGATGTTGTTGTGGGGTCTTTTGTGACTCTTGGATGAGTCATCGCTGAGCTTGTGGGGTAATTTTAGACGGCTGGCTGCTCCTGGGAAGGTTCACCTCTGTTCCATGTTTTTGCCATTTGTGGAAAATGGCTCGGCCTGTGGTTTTCTGGAGTTCAAAAGCTTTAGAAAAGGCTTAATAACCTTTTCCAGACTGATAGATTTCAATTAAATCTTTTTTCATTTGTTCCTGAATTTCTTTGGATCTCGGCATGATATCTAGCTTCTGGAGATCTTTTGGTCTACTTCAGGCAGATCCTGTTTGAGTGATTTCTTGATTGCATTTTGTGTTTATTTGTGTTATCTTTTACTCGTTTTAAATTTGTTTGATGATTTGAAACATTTAAGTGTGACAAACATCTTTAGGAAATCAGAAAGGGGGCAAACACTTTTTAACATCACTGTATATCAAATTTTTTTGATATGATAGTAATTAAAATGTATGTGTACAAAATAAAAAAACAGTACATTTAATATAAAAAAGTATGTGACTGATTACCTCAAATATTTTGAGTTTTGTGGACTGGCCTGAGTTAGTGATCCTTCTCAGACGTGACACTCACTCATGTGCCTCTTTTGTATTTGTTTTTGACGTCATTGCAAGTACCTCTGGCTCTGAATTGTTTGCTTACCCCCCTACAGTATATATTATAAAGGTCTGTACAAGAGAGGAGAACTTTGTCTGGGTTGAAGATTGCAGTATGAGAGAGCTGGTGATATTAGCAGCTTTGGTTTCGGCTCTACATGCGGCCAGTCTCCTGACAGGCAGTGATGTGGAATACAAGTGCCAAGAAGATCAGGACAAAATTGCTACATTAGCAGCTGAGCGGTTCATTAATGAACATCACCGCCATGGATACAAGTTCAGATTTGTCTCACTGGACAGTCGGAGTGCAGAGAAGAAGGTGAGTTTTTATCTCCTGTGACTGTTTAAAGAGATTCAAAAGAGCCTCACTACTCAAAATGAGTATTTCAACAACATAACGAAAGGAAAAAAAATTATGATGTGCAAACTGTCCTTTTTCTGTGCAGACGGATCCTTGTGAGGTCATCTTGGTAATTACCTTAGAGGAAACCGACTGCCACATTGTCAATCCCAAACCTTTTGACCAGTGTAAAGCTAGAATGGAAACGGAGACGGTGAGTTAAATATCACAGATACTCCAAAACTAATCTAATTCTGTCTCTTATTGTTCTGAATAGATTGTCTTTTCTGCTTTGTACATCCATTTAACAGTCTTTCAATCTTTTCTTTAAAGAAAGTGACAGCAAAATGTAATGTGACTGTCTCCAGTGTTGAGGGAAAAGCAGCCGTGAAACGCTACATCTGTGAAACTGAACCAGGTGCTGTAAACAGAAATAGAATGATTTTCAGTTCACTTCAGTCACTTTGCTTACTTTAGTACCTCAGGTCAAAACCCTAGCCTCTCAAAGAACCCAGAGTAATATTTAAAATCACTTATCAATTTCTACAGAAATTCGGTAATGAAACTCCAGAAAACATATAATGCAAAGACAAAATAAGTTATATTTCACACAATGATTGCATATTGCTCATATTTTTTCCGTATCTTGTTCTAGCTTCACATGCAGTACTTGTAACAACATGCCCTGACTGCCCCAGTCTCCTGCCCTTGCATGAGCCGCAGGGTCTGGAAAGTGTGAACAAAGCCCTGGAGAAATTCAACAAAGAATCCAATCATGCATCTTACTTTAAACTGATGGAAGTGGGAAGGATCAGCACACAGGTGTCATTCCATTCAAAAGTTGTCAAACTGCAACTTGTAACAAAGCTCAAAAACCTGTCAACTACTATCATAGGGCAACAGTTTAAAAAAAAATCTTGCTGAGCAAGTTACTTAAAATTGAACTGTTCTCCACAACTAGTGACTCACATGAATACTGAATTTAAGGAAACAAGATAATTCACTAGTCACTAGTGAACACTAGTCCACCATTTTGTCTGACAAAGCCGTCAGGAGAGTTAGCAGATTAATGTCAGTGGTCATGAATTAGAATAATAGTGCGTCTTTCTGTGGTCGAAACAACATTCCTTATGATGTTCATTCATGTTTAGTTGATGTTGACACCATCACTTTTTGTCAAACGTTCTTCCAAGTGGTTGGCAACTGCATGTTAACAGAGTATTAATCTGTTTTCTCAGTGGATGTTTATGGGTCAAAGCTTCTTTGCTGAATTTTCCATTATGGCGACAAACTGTTCAAGCAAGGAAGCATCCCAGAATCCAGAGACCTGCAAAGCTCTATGTGGTGATCAGGCTGTAAGTGCACAACATGTTCATTACTTTACAACTAATTTCATTAATTACTATAATTAAGGCGAGACACTGGAGCAAGAACCATTGTCTTTCAGTCATTGGCCAATTTTGAGGTATTTTGCTTCCGTAACATGTTTTATGTCAGACTCGTGGAAAGAAAACATCCGAATACATATTTAAATGTTTATTTCATTACAATTTATTTGTTTGTGCCTGTAGATTGTTAAGGTTATGTTATTTTGACATTCTGTTTCCTTTAGTTCCTTTAGTTCTCCACTGTTTTGTTTAGGTTTCCTTAGTTACTGATTTTTCCATATTTTGTTTCTGTAGGTACTTTATTATTTACATCATTTGCTGAGCTTCTTTTGACCTTGCTTTCTGTGCCTGTTTTGCTTTTGTTTGTAAATGAAGACTTCTCATCTTCATTGTGGATGTTAACCAAGCCGTTACAGAAGAACCAACCTTCAAAGTAGACATACCAGCCATTTGTCCCCTGCTCATTGATCAAAATGTTGTTTCTTTACACACTATCCTGACAACTCCCTCTACAATACCAGCCTCAACAAGCAGTTCAAGGCTCATGACTCCACCGTAGTCCATCATTCCTCATGTTCCACTGAGCACCCTAGTTCTTCCATCTCTGCTGAACACCCTCGTTCCTCTGTCTCCATTGAGCACCCTCATTCCTCCATTCTACCAAGCACCCTCGTTCCTCCACCTCCGCTGAGCACTCGCGTTCCTCCGTTCTACCAGGCACCCTCGTTCCTTCGTCTCCGTCAAGCTCCCTCATTCCTCTCTTCTACCGAGCACCCTCGTTCCTCTGGCTTTCCCTCAGTCTCACTAGCCGGCAGCTCCACCAGGCTTCTCCTTCCCTCCAGCTCCTGCTTTGTCCTCATCCCTTTCACTTCTGAGTCTCTGGCTTAGTCCCACTAGCCAGAAGCTCCACCTATGCCTTCCAGAGCAGCAGTTTTACGTCTGTTGACCATATTTTCTGATTTTCTGATGTATGGAGTGTTAAAAAAAGATTTCCAAACTCCATCAAAACTCTAATTTCAAAAAATATAATAATTTTTAACCTAGCTTATCAAGCTTTCAGATTTATGTCTTGGAATGTCACCTCTCATTTTCTTTCTCTAGCGGTATGGGTTCTGTAAGTCCTCTAAGGTTGGAAATCCAGTACCAGATGCTGGGAATCAGAACCTACAAGTGGAATGTACAATTTATGAATCTCAGGTATCCATCGCAATAACACACTTAAACTACAACAGTAAGACCAAGTCATTTTCTCTTCTCTATCTATGTAATTTTTGTGCTCTAATATTTTCCAGAACTTAACTAATCCAATGCAACATCCAGCTCAGTCAAAGAAAGACTGTAAATTCCACGGACCCCCACCTCACTGGCGTCCAAGACATCGACCAGTGCATGATCACCCCCATCGCTCGGAACATAGAGGGCATGGCTACAAGGACAAAACTCCTGACCAAAGGGGCCGTCCAGAACATGCAGGGCATGACCACAAGGACAAAACTCCTGACCAAACTGGCCGTCCAGAACATGCAGGGCATGACCACAAGGACAAAACTCCTGACCAAAGGGGCCGTCCAGAACATGCAGGGCATGGCCAGAAGGACAAAACTCCTGACCAAAGGGGCCGTCCAGAACATGCTCATCACTGTCCAAAAGGCCCTTCAGTGTTTCCAGAATCAGAGTCTGAGAGGCGCCATGAATTCCCATGCCATGGTTTTGTGAAAATACCCCCCTCTGTTTATCCAATCTGCCCCTTCCCTCCACCACATATTTGTCCAGGCCCTCCAGACCTTGTACCCCCTCCTCCTTCTCCTCCTCCTCCACAGTAACTAACTAAAATCTGCTGAAGAACATCGATGTTGCAGGGTTTGAAAGAGACAATACTCAAAAATAAGTCTGTAAATGTCTCCAACACACTCAGTCAAATAAATACTCTTTACTGACCAGTGTGGTTGAGTGATGAAGGTCTCAGGACACAATATTACTGTATTACAGAACGGAAAATCTCTTAGCAAAGCTTCTGAAGAACCATAAGATTAGAAACATGTGGCTAAAGTTTGTTCTTATTGACAACTTTTCACATTTCAATATGAATTAACACACACACACACACACACACACACACACACACAGTGTGATACAGACTTTTCAGAGGATGTTATTGAAGAGTTTAAAACGCTTGTGGTCAGAGCAGCTCAGGTGACGCGGCTCAGGCTGTTTCTTAAAGACACAGCAACAAAAACCTGTTCATTTTCTAAACTTTCTAAACTTTTAACTTTATGGACTTCATCATATATCATATCACATGACCCTTTTAATCATACATAATGTTGTATCATCTCTTCAACAACATGCTATTGACTTTGCGACTGCAAGTATCATAGTCCACAGATCACAATGCGCCATTATTTTATGTTTGCATGGGAGAGTTTAGAAAAACAAAGCTCAGGAATCAAAATACAGGACGTAAAAAGGAATTAAAATGATCTGTTATTCCAAAAAAAAAAAGTTACAAACCAAGGCACAATCTAAAGATCAATGAAATCAATCAATGCCTCACTTTTATGGATGGTTTGTGTTAGAAGAAGATTAGTTTGTGTGGGGGAAGAAATCCCACATCCAACGGGAAAAAATACGTCCCTAAAATACAAACAGCAAAGTAGCATTAGTTGTTTTTCAATATCAAGCCTAAACTCAACCCTAACTAAAACTAAACTTTCCCTGGGAATCAAACCCATGACATTGGTGTAGCAAGCGCCACACTCTATTTTTTGAGATACAGGAAAGATATTATATATTAAAATAATATTTTATCTTAATTAAAACAATAACAAAACTTAAAACCAAAATAATCAAAAAATGTTCCAAAATAATCAATAATATTACGTAAAAAAAAAAAGTAAAGAATTAAACTAATATAAATAGGACACTTTAAGGGTGACCAAAAGTTTTTTTTAATATTTTTTTTTTCACTTTACATACTAAAAAGATTCGAATTAATTTCAGTATCCTGTTGGGAATCAAGGCAATGCACATTGCACACAGAGGACACTGTTTGCTGCGAATGAGCTTCTAATATTTTCAGTGCATTAAAGTCACTGGCCTCATGTTAGGAACCGTGAAGAAAGTGTTACAAAATCCACAGTTGATTTGATTAGGGTACGACCTCAGTTTGCAAACACTGCAGGTATTTGAACTTCTCCTCCAACTCAAAGCCATACAGATCTTTAGCATGTTGCAATCTGCCCTCTCCCTTAAATCAATCATCTACTGATTGCTGTCATTGTGGGGCCACTGATAAGAGTGAGTGGAAGGGGCCTGTGATGTTGATTGAGACTCAATCAGGTCGTCAATAGCCAATCAGGAGAAGGGAGAGGGGTTTGTGGCTTTTAAATGACACATAAATAAGCTTCCGTGGCACATCTAGTTTTGTTGCTGTGTTTGGAAGAACGACCACAGCTCCACCATGAAGCAGTGTGTGGTATTAATGATGGCCTTTCTGTGTGTCCACGGGGCTCCTGTGGATGTTTTGCCCACCGGATCCTGCCTAGATCCTGTAGCAATCAATGCTGCCACTGAAGCCCTGAACCAAATCAATCTGGATCGCACCGAGGGCTACATTTTTAGGCTGGATCATCTCAGCAATGTGCATCAGATGGTGCATGTGAGTCTATTTGGAGTTCTTGTGTTCTAATGGATACTTTTAAATTAATTTAAAAGTCATTTAATCAAAAATACTTGTCCTATTTCCTGTGTCTATCTAAAGGGACGCAATGGCTTTTTTAACATAATGTTTGACAAACATCTCTTTAATCTGTTTTTAGGGTGAAACGGGGATTGTCTTCTATCTCAAATTTAATGTTTTGGAGACCAATTGCCATGTCCTCAGCAAGGAAAAATGGTGCAATTGTGAAATCCGAAACCCTGCAGAGTACCCAGTATGGTTTTGCTAATCCACAAAAACACTAAAATATGATCTTATGTTTCTTCATCATTTTAATACCCTTTTCATCTGACAGGCCTATGGACAGTGCAAAGCCATTATGTACATGAACCGAGAACACGGAGTTGTCCGTCTGTACAAATATAGATGTACCGTTAGGCCAGGTAATAATCAGTTACCAAATAGCTGGGTTTCATCAAAAAGCAACAGAATGCAAGTGCAGTAACATTTTGCTTTTCCTTGACAGTGCCTTCCTCTAAAATCAGGGAACAGTGCCCAGGTTGCCCTGTCCAGCTCCCTCAGGATCACGAAGAAGCCCTGAATATAGTGAAGATGGGCATGGAGAGATACAATAATGAGAGTGTGCTGGCTAACTACTTTGTTCCACTGAACATTACAAGAGTATCTTCTCAGGTAAGTGTGCAAGTAACTAAACCTGAGGTAGATTTGTCTTTCTAATAGAAAGCTTCACCAAATTGTGTATGGATTTGGTCTTTGTATATGATACATTATTATTTGTCGTTATAGTTTGGTTTTGGAAGATTCTACAATGTGGAGTTCACCATCCAAGAGACCGTCTGCTCTTCCAAAACTGATATAGCTAATATTTCCAAGTGTGAGGTCATGGCATGTGAGTTTGGGGTAAGTGAGCAGATTATTCTATAAGATATGCCAGTGTATGGGAGGCACACCAACAGTACACCTTTTGGATGTGTCCCTTATCTGCTCCATATATTTCTGGTCTTGGGAGTCTCTACCAACAAGTTCATGAGTTGAATCAGGTGTTTAATTAGGAAGAGTTGGAAAACCTGTAGTGTTGCTGTACCTCCAGGAACAGGGTTGGGAAACGCTGGGATATGCTTAAATGTGCAGTCATCTGCTGTATTTGTCTTTGCAATTTAAAAGCAATATTTATCAAATATGTTCCTGTTCTTTCACTGTTTAGCACAAAGGATTTTGCACAGCCTCTCACTCAATCTCAGTCTTTGCTGGGGAGCATTTCCGTGTTCAGTGTAAAATCTTTGAACCAGAGGTAAGCTTATCCATTTTCAATAGTGTTTGTGATCAAAATAAGCCACTTTTCTTAAAGGGGCAATTCACCACTTGCAGGAAGGGCTTTAAATAAAATGGCTCTTAATTTATAAATGGATCTCTGTGATACTGGTGCGTGACTCGAGAAAACCATGCACTGGACGTGACCTAGTTTTATTGCATCAACAATCTACTTTAAGCAAATCGTAGCAATTTTTTCTGTCCATTTAATGTTAATGCAGCAGTGACTACCAATATAGCTAGCTGGAATTTTGGCTTTTAATCTGTTTAGCTTTTTGTTTCCTGTTGTATTTAGGCGGCTGAAGAGCAGAAGGAAAAGCACTTGATTGGCGGCGAACTGGATCACAGCCACAGTAACACAACAGCCTCGTCTTCTGGACATGAGCATGACCCCACCAAAGCCCACGACCATGAACACAGCGAGGGCCACAGGCACACACACTCTGACGATCATGACCATGTTCACGCCAATCACTCCAAAGCCCATGAGCACGCTCCGGACGAGTGGGAGCACCATCACCACCAGTACACTCACAAAACCGAAGAGACCCATGAGCTGGTCCTGGACCACGAGCACAAACACCGACACCTCCATGAGCATGAACACCATCACCACGAGCATGCGCTTCAAACCCCAGTGAGGCGCCCTGATGGGATGGTCAATATCCTTCCTCCTATGGATGAGCCCATGACCCTTCCGTCCTTCCCTGACGAGCCTTCTGCTGGACCAGAGCTGGCCTCCACCCTCCCTGACCCCCAGATACCAGGACAGAGGGAACCCACCATCCGGCCCTTCCCAAGCACCCTGTCCCCTGACTGTCCTGCTCCGTTCAACATTGACAATGGAGTCCTCCTGCAGATCGTCAGTGAGGATCCGCTTTTTAAAACCGTTGCATAGAGACCTTTGAACACTTAAGTGAAATAAATACTGCAAGATGTACTAGTTTGCTTTGTGCAATAAAGTATGTTTTTGGAAACGATTGTTGCTTATGTGATTAAACTTATACATTTGGCAGATGCTTTTGTCCAAAAATGACTTCCATTGCATTTAAGGAAGTCATTAACATTCTAATCAGTGCTTTTCAAATATACTGCAGCAACATTTATAAAGGTGTGGCAATATTGAGATTTTAACTCTGCTGAAAACCAAAGCCTCTATCTTTTTTCACAAGTTCAGTAACATTTAAAGTTATTTTTTTTCTGCAGGCTAATTGCACTTACACATTTGTCTTGTTACATGACTTGCATTACTGGATTGATTCTCATGCATTTCTAAACTACTTGCCGGTGATCATATGGACAAGTTTCATTTTTTTATTATACTGGCAGTTTATCTAATTTCACAATGCTGAGGATGGACAGCAACTTTGAGGACACAGGGAGTGCAGGGACTTCAAGAGCAGAATGTGCCTAATTCTGTGTCCCTCATCTGCTCCATATATTTATTGTCTTGGGAGTCTCTACCAACAAGCTGAAGAGTTGAATCAGGTGTGTTTAATTGGGAAGAGTTGGAAAATCTGTAGTGTTGGTGTGCTTCCAGGAACTGCCGTTGCATCATCCAGGTGGAGGCTGCACATTGCTGATGGTTGAGGAGATTCCCCATTCCTGTAAAGCATTGGTCCTCAACTCCTGGTCCGTGGACGAAGTGGTACTGGGCCGTGGATTGAATTCGCGGACCGGTCCGTGAGCGGGTGCAAGCGGCTGTGACGCTGCCGCTTTGGCGTTTGATGAGGTGTGTTTAAACAATCTCGCGCGGACCCATCATCCATCTTGCGCACATATCTCCAGCACAAAAGTGGGACAAATTTGCCACTTAACATGGGTTATCTCGATCCCGTGACTAATGATAGTACCTAGTTCGCGGTGCATGTGCATGCCATGACCATTTTTGGTCTATCCGGTCCTCCCGGCCGCATTTGTCCAGACAAATTGTGATTTTACAGTGGTAGGTTGCGTTAGTTTGTGTGGTCAGGTCATAAGGGTCGTATGTTGTGTAATTGATGATTTCATGTTATATAATTGTGACCTCAAGCACTTTTGTGATATATGCAATGTTTTGTTGATTATTTATGTTAATCTTCTATTTCTTTCACTGCACGTCGTGTATTGATGCGCATGCTGTTTTCATTGCTTCAGAGTCCTCAAACTTATTTTTGTTACTCCAGTGATCCAATAAATTTCATTGATGGGACGAATTCTGGTGTTCAATAGTGATTACGAATTTACACAATGCAGATCACACACCTACAGAGATGCAGGAATTCACAGATTATACTGATATCGAAAAAGACGTTGTTGCTGATAGAAGCTTTTTTTCAAGCAAACCGTTAAAGGCAAAAGGCAACAAAGCATTTTAGACTTTGTAAAGAAACCATTATAACCGGATGTGCAATACTTTCAGAACTGTGTCCGAGTGAAATGACTGTGTTATGAGCGAATGTGTTTATGTGTGTTGTGACTGTTTACGCTGTGAGCGAAATTGTGTTTGCAATGTTGGAGAATATAATTAAAGGTTTGTATTGAGAATCAAAGGTGTTTTTTATTGTATACTGGTAAATCTCTGCTGTTAGTTGGTGCACATATGCCTTTTGTTGTTAGCAAACATATACAGTGTATGTACATTTTTATAGCATGCTGATCGCTTCATCAAACAAATCAAGTTCAAGTTCAAGTTCGGTTTATTTATAGAGCACATTTAAAAATGGCCAAAGGCCAACCAAAGTGCTGCACAACAGGTTGAAAGAAAAATGTATATAAAGTTTAAAAGAAACAATAAAATAAGAAATAAAAATAGAAAACAAAACAAAACAGAAATGATGTTTGATTAACAAAGTTCGGGAGGAACACGTTCAAGGATGAAAGCAATCAACTCATCATCAGCAATTACACCTCATCCTATCAATATGAGAGGAAGCATGTATATATAGCCTTGTTCGACTCACCTACATCCCTCGACAGTTTACGGCAGCTGGACAGTTTACGGCATACGGCTCCACCTTCCGGTCACGATACAGCCGGAATCGAGCGCTACACGTTAGATGGATTTTCTACGAAAACCTCCGGAATCTGGAGCGATTCTCATCCACTTAACACCATGCTGACTATATTATACCACTCTCGGCATTTCATCACGGGTGCCAGATGTAGCGTCTGGATGGTGTCTCAAATTGATTGATCAAAAACAAATATCTGATTGTGACTTTTTGAATGAACAGAATGAGGCTTGAAAGCTTAGAAATGCCGCTCTGTCTCACTCACGGTCATTTTGTGGCCCTGGGGCCATAAAACCCTTTGTTCCCCCCCGACCATCTCCTGACACCCACATTCCACAGCATTAACATCTACACACACACACACACACACACACACACACCATCTCTCTACACACACACACACACCCCATCTCCTGACACACACACACATGGAATATACAAAAATGCCTACATAAACTATGTAAACTCGTATAACACTGATGTATTCGTATGTATGCATGCCCTCCATGTGTAGTCTTTTTAGTTATTTTAGGTAGTTCATTTAGATGTTTAAATGTGTATAATCGTTTAAACGAAACCACTTTATGTCTTTCTGCCTTTCTTGGGATCATTTGAATTCGTTCAGCCTTCACTTTCCGAATCTGTATTTTGTTTAATGCTGAAATGCATTGTATAATTTCTAACAGTGTTGCATCAAAACTCAAAGAAATTCCCTTCAAGCCATAAACTATGCAGATTAGGTTGAACAGAGACAAAAGGAAATTTCCCCAGCATCCACTTCAAAGCCAGCGTTTGGCTCCTCATCCAAGGTGTGGGAGTGTCCCTATGTTTCTATAAAGACTCCTGATATCCAAACATCGCTCTCTTGATGTCTCTGTCCCTTCTTGAACTTCCTCTCCTGAAACTCTTCCTGCATATCTTGCTCCCCTGGGAGCAGGGCCTTCGGCCTTGCAGGGAGCGAGCCTTCCTCCAGCGACCGCACCTTCAGACAAACAGCCATTTTGAATCTCCCGTGATTCAAACAAAAGGACCTCAAGGAACAAACCAGCATCCAACCAAAGCAACTCTCTCAACGCAAGACTGGGTAACATCCACACACACGAGAAACCCAATGCAAGCATCGTTTACGAAATCTAAATGCGTTTAAAGCTATATGCCCCTTTTTAAAGGTGAATTTCCATGCTGGTTTTCTCAAAGGTTTAATTGTCTGCAGGAACGTCGCTTCCTTACTCTCTCTCTCTCTCTCTCTCTCTCTCTCTCTCTCTCTCTCTCTCTCAAGCATCTCTTTCTCTCACCCTCCATTAAGTCTGTCTATGTTATGTTTAATGTTTGTTTTCATAGTTTGTTTAATAAAACACTGTATATATAATCACACATGATTGGTTCTGTAATATTCTTGAGTAAGTCACTTCTACGTTTGCATCTTGCTACGTAGTACTTCGGTACAATACTGAAAGATTCTTCCTTCTGACGATGAAGAAGATCTTTGTTAAAGTTCATAAAGATCGCGCGGCTCGTATGAGCGCACATATGGCCGCTGCTTTGAACTCATTGCTAGAATTAATCAATTCTATAAGCCGAATCAAGCTATTTGTATTCATAATTAATTGTAATCCGTTATGATTAATTATCAATATACACAATTCCCTTTAAGCTGGATCTATGTGCATATTTGGTCATAACACATGATCAAACTATATACATAGATCCCGCTACCCCGATTACCTTTGAGCTGATTTCGCTACATATAATGGGGGAGAATCAGCGGGCGTCGTTTAAACAATTATCTTGAGCTGATTCGCTACACAGTCCAAACAAATGGATCCTGAGCAACAAACAAGCAAACATACATTGCCAACACTGCCTGGATGATTCAACTTAATCACCTATTAAGTGGACTCTCTGGAAAAGAAACCAAATGCACTTCTTATTTCAAAGTAATTCACTGCCTTCACTGTCTTCAATCCTTTAAGTCTATGATAAGTCTTATAAGTCTATGATATTTGAATGATCTATTTAAATCTATGTCTGTTTAAAGCCAATAAGTGTGTGAACTTTCATAAATTTTGATATTCCGAATTCCAACAGGTAAGTAAGTGTGTTTAGTCATTAAATATGCAACATGCATCTGATATAAATTAAACTCCCTGTCAATTTTGTAATTGAAAGGTTATTTACTTTATGGAAATCAGCGTATCTTACAAACCATAGTGGTGTTTTGTTATTACTTGCGTATATATTTAGATATCTGTAAATAATCTTCAAGAGATTGAAAACACTGAATAGCAACAAGTTTTGAGCGCTTTCTCTGGCTCAGCACCTGCCAACGTGTTGGAATTTAGCAGGCGATCATGTGATGCCCCGCCTTTCCGCCACAATGTCCAAGATTGAGATGTACCTATTTGATGATGAAAACTTCCCCTCTCAAGTTCCTTCGCCGTATCCCACTGATGAAAGGAGCTCCCAAGCTCAACAAAACACTGCAACCGAGCTTCCAACATCACCACACGGTCATCGCACACTATGATGCCAAGGCTTACATTCGCCTCCAACATCAAGACATCCGCCATCTTCTTACTCAACTTCCTACGACACCTCAACACTTGCATCAATAGTGAAAGGAGAACGACCAAAGCAAAACTAACTAGAATACAGGTCTCGCTCCAGTCAGCTGTACCATCTCCAAATTCACTTTACCTTCAAAATGCCTCAAACCTTCGCTCCCTAAATCTTAATTTCTCTCCCTTGCAAGACCAGATCTTCAAGCATTAAGTCGCAGCAGCAGCACACTGCAGCTTTCCAGCACTGCACCTCACATGCCAGCCTTGAGTGACACACGCCGCCAGCGGTGCAGGCTCAGCACAGAAGCACATACCTAACCTTTCCCTTATTTTTGGCCTGCAGCCCTACCATCCAGTTCTAGCGTGAGGCTGCCTCCACTAGCGGCGCAGGCCCAGACACTGTTTTATTATCCCTTTCTACCCCTTCTGTCTCTCTCCAGGCGTCAACCCAAGCGTGAGGTTGCCTCCGCAAGTGGCTTTGGCCCTTGCCTTTTTCTCTCCACCATGCTAAATCTCCTTTCATCCTGTTCTCTGCAATGCTCATGCCATTCCACAAATACTCCTGCTTGGAACCACCCCTGTCGCCAACAACAGTAGAACACAAATCCTCACTGAAGTTAAGGCTGCTGCCACCAGAGGCGGACCCATTCCCAACCAGTATATCAATATTCAAGTTGATATTTCTCGACGCCTCTAAATTTCCATTCTTCAATCCTTTTTCTCTTCAAACCACTCATTTTGGAAGATTACATGTGGAGTGGAAGAGTTCAAGACTTTCCACTCCACATATAATCCGCTTCACATTGTCTCTATCCACCACCACCGATTCATATTGCATTTCAACAACACCAAGAACCTCTAAGCCAGCTTAACCATGGGTTACCTAGGTGAAATCTACTTCCCTCTGCTGAAATTTAATCCTCTGCTCATCAGAGGTATCTCAAGAACTCAACCCACCAGCTCAGACACCAGACAACCAATTACGTTGGAAATCCGTATACCTACTCTCCGCCAAGGATTCCACCCAAATGTTGTCCGAACACTCAACGCCATGATCGAGCCATATTGGCTTCAGTTTCCTCAGATTCTATCTCATCCAACCTTAATCCAAATCCATCCATATTCTGACCCGTCAGCACTGCACGACGAAAGTAAGGTAGACCATGATGTTTTAGATGTTTTGTTCTAAAACTAGCAGATCCAAGCACTGGGCCGCAGGTCATCGGAAGCCAAGAGATACATTCGATCAAATCAGTCTCTCCAGAAATGGCTTTCACTGCCACAGAGACAACAAAAGATGAGGAAAGAGACAATCTCCATCATCCAATACGTGATATGTTTCCAGAGGATTTTCTCCACTACTGCAGCAGCGATGCACCTCCACACCCACATGAGCTCAGTTCAAAAACTGGAATTATTCCACTGCAACCTCCATTGCTGCAGCAATGATGTTCCCCGACACTCACGCAGGAGTTAGCCAAGGGGAAATTATCCCACTGCAGCAGCAGTAAAGCTGTTGAAGCGGCTGCACAAAAGGCCTTTCCCAACAGCAAATACAAGCATTGCGCTACTGATCTTCAGAAGCTTTCAAGAGCCATCCCACTTTCACCACCATCCCACTCCCCCCAGACTCTCCTCTCTACCCCCCACCATCCCACTCCCCTCATAGACTCCTCTCCCCCCACCATACCACTTCCCTCACAGACTCCTCTCCCCCCCACCACCATCCCACTACCCTCATAGACTCCTCTCTCCCCCTATACCACCATCCTACCACCCTCATAGACTCCTCTTACCCCACCACCACCATCCCACTCCCCTCACAGACTCTCCTCTTACCCCCCCCCCACCAGCCCACTCCCCTCATAGACTCCTCTCCCCCCCACCATCCAACTCCTCTCACAGACTTCTCTCACCCCCTTGCCCCCACCACCATCCCACTCCCCTCACAGACTCTCCTCTTACCCCCCCCACCATCCCACTCCCCTCACAGACTCTCCTCTACCCCCCCACCATCCCACTCCCCTCACAGACTCTCCTCTTACCCCCCAACCACCATCCCACTCCCCTCACAGACTCTCCTCTTACCCCCCACCATCATCCCACTCCCCTCACAGACTCTCCTCTACCCCCCACCATCCCACTCCCCTCATATACTCCTCTCCCCCCCACCATCCCACTCCCCTCACAGACTCCTCTCCCCCCACCACCATCCCACTACCCTCATAGACTCCTCTCTCCCCCTATACCACCATCCTACCACCCTCATAGACTCCTCTTACCCCACCACCACCATCCCACTCCCCACAGACTCTCCTCTTACCCCCCCCACCAGCCCACTCCCCTCACAGACTCTCCTCTTACCCCCACCACCATCCCACTCTCCTCACAGACTCTCCTCTTACCCCCACCACCATCCCACTTCCCTCATAGACTCTCCTCTTACCCCCCACCACCATCCCACTCCCCTCACAGACTCTCCTCTTAGCCCCCACTGACATCCCACTCCCCTCATAGACTCTCCTCTTACCCCCCCACCATCCCACTCCCCTCATAGACTCCTCTCTCCCCCACCACCATCCCACTCCCCTCACAGACTCTCCTCTTACCCCCCCCCACCACCATCCCACTCCCCTCACAGACTCTTCTCTTACCCCCCCACCACCATCCCACTCCCCTCACAGACTCTTCTCTTACCCCCTCACCACCATCCCACTCCCCTCACAGACTCTCCTCTTACCCCCCCACCATCCCACTCCCCTCACAGACTCTCCTCTACCCCCCACCATCCCACTCCCCTCATAGACTCCTCTCTCCCCCACCACCATCCCAACTGCCGACTGTTCATTACAGTAACAACTGTTTACAAAAACTGTTTACTGTTTACAGTAACAACTGTTTACACTTGCACCTTGCACTACTGTACTTTAGATGGAACATGCTCATTTGCACTACCAACTGTTCATACAGTACCGACTGTTTACATTTCGCATCTCACCTATTTGCACTGTCCATGCTCATTGCATTACCTTAAATCTACTGCTTACCTTAAGATAACAATTGTATGCATCTACCTGTAAAATTCTGTTTATAGTTAGAGACATCTGTATATACATTACATTTATAGAATATATTCACCTGTAAATGCTGTTTATAGACACCTGTAATTATATTTATAGCACACACTTACCTGTTATAGTAATAACCATCTGTATATTTATATTCATTGTACATATTACCTGTAAATCCTGTACATATCCTGCACTTATGCAACCATTGTATATATCCTGCACTTGCTGCTATTGCACTTCTGGTTAGACCTAAACTGCATTTCGTTGCCTTGTACCTGTACTTGTGTAATGACAATAAAGTTGAATCTAATCTAATCTTCAAACTCTGTTAAGCATCAGCTCCTCCCCACTTACAATTTCATGGCCACTGCTTTCCATTGCTGCAGCAGCAACGCCCCCGCAGTAGCCAGGTCTCTCAATCCTCCACTGCCGCAGCAGCAATGCTCAGCCAGGCCTCTCGAATTATCCACTGCCTCAGAAGTGACACTCTCGCAGGAGCAAGGCCTCTTGAATTATCCACTGTCGCAGAAGTGACACTCCCGCAGGAGTCAGCCAATGGGAAATTATCCCACTGCCGCAGCAGTGATACTATGTTCATCCTGGCCTTTCGGATTCCTCAGATGCTCAGAACTCACCGTCACATCCAGCTCTAACCCAAAAGTACATCCTACAATTTCTGACTTGTCAGTACTGGACGAAAAAACCATCTCTTATTTTCATCAATCAAAGCAAGACTAACCTAACAAGAAAAAGGCTACTTCATCTACATCTTCAATCTTCCATCACCAATCCAGCCATATCAAACCCTCTCAGCCTACCTCCATTTCAGAAAACTCACAGGTCAAACTACCATCTGACCCAATCTTCATAGATGATTCCAACCACCCCATCTCACATTTCTGGTTCCAAATACACCTTAAAGCTACGCTACTCCATACTGGCTTCCCAAAAGCAGATACAAGCACTCGCTGGTCGCTGGTCGCTGGTCTTCAGAAGCTCAAGAGCTACATCCGATCAGACAGATCAAACATCAAACAAGCCCAACAAACTCTCATCAGTTAATATCTGCTCCTTTCCACAAACTATCTTCACGGCCACAGCTTTTCCACTGACGCAGTAGTGATGCTCCAGAAGGAACCCAGCCCTGGAAACCCCTCCATTGCCGTAGCAATGATGTTCCCCCACACTCCCGCAAAAGTCTGCTTAAGGGGAAATTACTCCACTGCCACAGCAGTGAGGCTCCCGCAGGAGCTCTGTTCCGAACTTCCTTCCATTGCCGCAACAATGATGTTCCCCCACACTCCCGCAAAAGTCTGCTTAAGGGGAAATTACTCCACTGCCACAGCAGTGAGGCTCCCGCAGGAGCTCTGTTCTGAACTTGCTTCCATTACCGCAGCAATGATATTTCCCCACAATCTCGCAGGAGTCAGCCTAAGGGGAGTATTGCTCTACTGCCACAGCACCGACACTCCCGCAAGAGCCAGTTCTCTCAAATTCTCAACCACTGCAGCAGCAACGCTCCCCCAGGAGCCCAGTCCTGAAACCCTTTGATCACCACAGCAACGACATTACCACACCCCCAAAGAAGCCAGAACTAAGGGGAAATTACTCCACTGCTGCAGCAGCGACTCAACCGCAGGAGCCAGTTCTCTCAAATTCTCTACTGCCGCAACAGTGACACTCCTGCAGGAGCCAATTCTCTTGAATTCCCATGACCGCGGAGTTTAGCCGGAGAGGCTCCAAAGACCTGGCGACATCAGCTAGTATCCTGATAAGCGCCCCCCGCTTCCACAGAGGTACCCCTATACTCCCAGGAACTAGGTCTCCAACCAACTCACCTTCTTGCTACAAGTCGAATAACAAGCACATCTCCAATGCAAAGCAAACCTCTGTGCCTCAAGCCATCTACAACCAACTGTCAATGATACTCTTCCTTTTGGATAACATAAACAACAAACTCCCTCCCGACGATACAAGAACCCACCCAGCTTCACCGCGCCATTTTTGGGGGTCACCAACTCCTTCCTAGCGGCTGTCCGACTGGACTTTTGCAATTTTTGGGGGAGTGCTCCAGGTTTAGGCCAAATATCGAGCTCGGAGCCCTCTCCTCGGACAGCAAGCCAAATACGCATACCTTTACTGCTCCTGAATAATTGGTAAGTGTGAACTCGTGAAATGATGTTTGATTGACAAAGTTTGGCAGTGTCACAGGGAGACTTGTGACTGTAACTATTTTATAAAGAGACTCTTACAGGTATGGGACTTAAATCTTATAAACCCGGTTGCTTTTAAGTGCTACCATTTTTAAGGGCTTAATTCCCACCAATTGAAGGCCCAATTAACTTGTCCTCAGGAATGAGGGGGACCTTCTTGGTGACCTGTTTGACTCTTATTTAATTGATAAATGAGAGAAAGGGGTGCTGCTGTGGACTAAAACCAATCTGAGGCCCCTTGTCTCTGTTACAAATGGTGTCAGAAGTTTTTTTTTGTACCGCTGAGGTGACATGGACATTATTGTTTTTGCAAAACTACCCAAAACAAGGATTCAGCAGGACGAAAGCACTAGGCCAGATGCACACCAGAGAGAAGCCGAAAGAGCCACTTGAAAGAGTACAGTCTGCAGTACTTCATGGGGCTGGAGCTGAGGCTGTTCTTACTGCTTTGGCACAGATGTTTAAATCCTGCATGGAGTATCGGGGGAGAATCAAGACGATCGACGGGAGAGAGAGACAGTCCGATGAGAACAGCATTTTAAGGCGCTCAGTCGCCACATCAAGCTGATGCAAATTGATATGGACCGGGTCAGTTTGGAGCATTTTTCCGACAGACTTACTTTCCAGGACACCATATGCGGTGTCTGGAGAGGGAGGGGGAAGTGTCACGTGGAGAACCCGGATGCTATTGAACATTATTTGCTGACACTGCAGAGACCGATCATCGAGCATTGGCCTGGTTTGGCCGCATGACGGACATACATGCTTTCACTACTAGGTGGTTCCTGGCTGCGCAGCCGTTTGATTTTGAGGTACTGTACAGGTCAAGACCACAAAGTTGCATTACAAACTTTCTTCCCAGGACACCATATGCGGTGTCTGGAGAGGAAGGGGGAAATATCACAGGGAGACTTGTGACTGTAACTAATTTATAAAGAGACTCTTACAGGTATGGGACTTAAATCTTATAAACCCGGTCGCTTTTAAGTGCTACCATTTTGAAGGGCTTAATTCCCGCCAATTGAAGGCACAATTAACTTGTCCTCAGAAATGAGGGGGACCTTCTTGGTGACCTGTTTGACTTTTATTTAATTGATAAATGTTAATTATTTTAATTTTGTTTTTGTTTCAAATGTTTGGGTATTTTGTATTATTATGATGCCTTGTTTATTGGTTATTGGGTGAATGTCTGTCTTGAGTTTTATATTTACTTTTTGTTACCTTGTTCTAAATGGTTTAGTCCAAGGGGGAGGGGCTTGGCCTTTTTAAGATGGCCTCACAGAGCTGTGAGAAAAAAGAAAGGGTGTGCGTGACTGTTTTAGTTTGGGTCAATATATTGGCATAGCCAAACGTTTGTTTGCCTATTCCTTTTTTTCTTTGGAACCGTGTAATTGTCTTCAATTTGGATGTTCTCTCTAGTCTCGTTATACCCTATTGGAAGACCTTTTGTTTTTTACTTTGGCACTTTTTGGGATTAAACACTACATTTTTGATTGTGAAATCATGTCACTTCATTTTTGCGCCTCCATCTGCGGTTACATCCACAGAAAGGGGTGCTGCTGTGGACTAAAACCAATCTGAGGCCCCTTGTCTCTGTTACAGGGAGGAACACGTCCAAGGATGAAAGCAATCAACTCATCATCAGCAATTACACCTACATCCGACTCACCTACATCCCTCGACAGTTTACGGTAGTGATGGCAAAATGAAGCCCCATGAAGCAGTGAAGCCCTGCAGGGAAATGCTTCACACACACATGGGGGCTTCAAGATGATTCATTTGCTCGACTACCCCATCATGTGGGCAGAAAAATGTATAACATGCTTGGTGCTTGCAACAAAATGGTGGGATGTGAATCATGCTCTGAATACAAAATATTATTTGAAGAGTTTTAACATGAATTGTTTTGTTACTTTGTTTTTTTGTTTTTGCTTATGCAACAAGTGAAAATGTTAAATAAGGAGGTAAAATAAAGAGTTTATTAATTTTTATTTAAAAACAAATTTTTAATGTGATAATAAAGTGCTCAGCCAAGTCAACCTTCTCAGCTAAATTGAATTACATATGTAAGAGTTAAAAAACAACTATACAGTGAAGTGTGGGGCTATGAATATAAATGGGCTACCTGAGCCAGGTTCAACCTGGTTGGTCTCCTCGTTGCCATGCAAGACGCTAAAGTGCCTTAGCATAGTTGAGGTGTTATTATTATAACTTAGCTCCTTGGAACACACCAGATGCTTCAGCTACAAGTATTCAGAAAAGTTGTCACATTTTATTTTATTCATTAATGGAATATATTACATAGTAATTACAGGTGCCTTACATTCTTAAGTGAGAACAACTCAAAGTGCTCCCAAACAGGGGAAAATCTCCTCTTTCTTGCTGGTTTCATCGCAAAAAAGAAGCTCGAATCGAATGCCAAAAACAGCGCAATAAAGGGACCCAAAAACACAAAAAGCGAGGAGCAATACATAGTGTTTTACTGCCGCTTTTATTTCGAGCTGCACTCAAACCTAGCGAATCCTTTCCTGAAGCAGTCACGTGGTACACCCGCTACGTGGGGCTTCAAACGTCAACACTTACGTCATCAACACGCGCATCGACCCGTGGTTCAAGAACCACTCATCTAGATTACTCGGCACACGCTTCAGGGATTCGAACCGAGAAGCACATCACTATTTTACGGCAGTGGTCCCCAACCCCCGGTCCGCGGCCAGGTACCGGTGATGAAATGGTGAATGAAATGAGCGGCTACAAGCGGATGTGACGCTGCTGCTTTTGCGGTGAGGAGGTGTGTTGAATCTCGCGCGGACTCATCATCCATCTCGCTCGCACCCACCCCCACCCCCCGTCAACAATCTCGAGTGGACTCATACATCTCGCTCGCACCCCCCCCCCCCCCCACCCCCTGTCAACAATCTCGAGCGGACTCATCATCCATCTCGCTCGCACCCCCCCCCCCACCCCCTGTCAACAATCTCGAGCGGACTCACCATTCATCTCGCTCGCACCCCCCCCCCCACCCCCTGTCAACAATCTCGAGCGGACTCACCATTCATCTCGCTCGCAACACCCGTTACGCGTTTATCGGTCCGCGCCACAAAAAAAGGTTGGGGACCACTGGTTTACGGCATCCCTCCACCACCCCGACTCCTCACACTTAATTGTTCCTATCAAAGTCAGGAATACGGGGGGGGGGGGTCCAGGTTTGGGCCAAATACCGAGCTCGGAGCCCTCTCCTAGGACAGCACCCCAAATAGCAATATCTTTACTGCTCCTGAATCATTGGTAAATGTGAACTCGTGAAACAGCCAAAAAACAAAAAGCTGAGAGGCACAGGCAAAGAGACACAATCAACCATACACACATCCACATATACACATATGTATTTACAACATACATACATGCATAAACAACTGCACATACACAAATACCCCAAATAATTACATATTATACATTAAATGCCAGAGAGAAAAGATGAGTTTTAAGGCACAATTTAAACTTGGATAAACTAGAAGCCATTCTAACAGGGTCAGGAAGATTTTTCTATAGCGTGGGGCCAGCCACTTCAAAAGCTCGATTTCCCCTAGTCTTTAGGTGGGGAATTTTCTGGGGATTTTTAAAAGTTGTTTTTCCTCCGATCTCAGTTCTCTAACGGGAGTGTAAGGGTGAAGAAGATTGGTCAGGTAGGAGGTCAGATTATTTAGAGATTTGTAAACAAGTTGTAGAATTTTGTATTCAATTCTAAACTGGGTAGGCAGCCAGTGAAGAGATCTCAGGAGGGGCGTAATGTGATTGAATTTATTACGCCTCTTAAGAAATCTAGCTGCAGTATTTTGATCTATTTGTAACCTAGAAATTTGTGCCTTAGAGATCCCGTAATAAAGGGAATTGTAGTAGTCCAGTTGCGATGTAATGAAGGCATGGATAGCAGTCTCTAAAGAACCCTCGGAAAGGAAGGATTTAATTTTAGAGAGAGAGCGAAGATGGAAGAAACTAGAACCAACTTATTTACTTTTCAAATTTTAAACAGTTGTCAAAAAACACTCCCAGATTCCTCACTTTGGGAGAGATAAATTAACTTAATGACTCAAGATCAATAGGATTTTGTGTTCTGGAGTCAGAAGGGTTGAAGACAATGACTTCTGTTTTATCTGAGTTTAGGGAAAGAAAGTTATTGGAAAGCCATGATTTAACCGTCCAGGCATGCTAATAGAGTATGGAGAGCAGATTTTTCTTTTAGCCATTTTGGCTTTTGGTTAGCTCGATCATCGGTTATCTCTATACTTTCTCTCTATAACATTCTCATTTCTTGGCTCTCAGTTTTTACACTGTAATAATCTGACCTTTATGTTGAACATAAAAGGTGCTGGCATTGGACCGCAGGGGGCAGCGTGAACTTTGATTCAAATATTGTACCCACATGTTCCACATTAGCTCTGCCCTACTGCATGTGCAAGTGACACTCTGGATCTAACCAATTCCAGGCATGTGGCCTACAACACAGTTTAAGTGTAAAGTGTTTAAGGTCGGGTGACTGTTCCTGGTTCTGTAAAGCTCCTTGATTTACTTCTCTGGCTATATAAAAAACCTCTTTCAACAGCCGACAAAAGACACTCCTTCCTTGAATTCCTTCAGCTTAATTAAAAGTCTTTTCTCGCCTTCAGGAAATTGTTTAATCACACTTCTGCATTTGTCACAAAGCGACCCCCAGGGATCTGCTTTGGATAGTGTGAGTTCGTTTAGTTGAAAAAATAATGATGGCTCAACTCGCAACAGCACTGTTGTGCAAGCTGTTATTTATTGTGGAGACACCAAAGGCATGTAAGAAAAAAAAATCCACAGGTGATGAAGTACATAAATAATAATAAAAAGTGAAATTCCTCTAAACTATAAAGTATTAAAGAAACTACAAATTGAAAAACAAAGATGAAAAAAATTCTCTCTATACAAAAAAAAAGGTATCTTAAGTATACTTCTCTCACGGCACCACAGCTGCACGCTCTTTCCAGACTTGGTGAACAAGTGCCATTTTGAGTCTGGTGCTCTCTTTTATACACCAGACTCCGCCCCTCTATGGCCGAACCACTTCCTTGGTCATTAGCAGTCAAACTCAAACATCAAACTTCCCCTCTACATAATAGAGACAAGTTTAAACACAAATCCCCCCCCCCAATAAACACAATAAAACACATAACAAACAAAACCAAAACAAACACATAAGTTATAACTCTTTTGGGCACCCCCCCTCTAAACACAAATGGTTTCGCCGGACTTTGCGCAGAGTACCGGCATGGCGCTAACAGTGATGTCATAAGCGTGCACGATGAAGCGCTCGGTTTCGCTGTGCCACCAGCAAGTCTTCACAAACATTTACAATACACAACAAGCACAGAATACATAAACACAACAAATAAAAACGTTTAAGATGTACTGTGTGTGATCGGGAAAACTATAGCAGGGAAATGGAACATGTAGTGTGTGAAACTGTCCATGGGCTATCAGCTGCGTGTGCACCCGCTCTGCCGACATCCAAACGGTGGGGTGGGGAGGGAAAAGAGAGTGTGGTAAGTGTGTGTGGTGCGATGTGTATGAGTGTGCGCTATGCCCAGTGGGACTATCTACTTCATCACAGCATTCATTACAAATTTTGCAAGTTCTGATTTTACATTGATTTTACAAGAGCGCTGGGAGAGAATTGCACCTACCCCCACCTCTGAAGCGTCGACCTCCACCACAAAATGATGTGTGGAATCAGGGGCAATCAGAATGGGGGCCGAAACGAAACGGCTCTTGAGGTTGGAAAACGCAGCTTCGGCAGCTTTGCACCACCTGAACGTCATTCGGGGAGAGGTCAAGGCTGTCAGAGGAGCGGCTAGTTGGCTGAAATTGTGGCTGAAACGACGACAGAAGTTGCCGAACCCCAGGAACCTCAGCAGGGCCTTGGGAGAGTCCGGGGTTGGCCACTCCACCACAGCCTTAACCTTGTCGGGATCCATGCGCAGTCCCTCAGACGAAATGATGTACCCTAGAAAAGGAACAGACTATGCATGAAAAACGCATTTCTCCGCCTTGACAAAAAGCCCTTTCTGTAGTAACCACTGAAGCACTCGTTGCACGTGTTCCTGTAGAGACAAGGAAAAAATATGTATATCATCCAGGTAGACATACATGAACTGGTCTATCATGTCTCTCAACACGTCATTGACGAGTGCCTGGAAGACAGCTGGGGCGTTGGGCAGCCCGAACGGCATGAACAGATATTCAAAATGTCCCCGAGGGGTATTAAAAGCTGTCTTCCATTCATCCCCCTCTCTCATGCGAACCAAATGATAGGCATTACATAAATCCAATTTCCTGAAGATAGAGGCTCCCTGCAACCTCTCGAATGCTGAAGACATCAACGGCAAAGGATACGTTTTCTTTACCGTGATGTTATTCAGCCCTCGGTAATCAATACAAGGTCGCAGTGAGCCATCCTTCTTTCCCACAAAAGAGAATCCTGCCCCCACCGGAGAAGAAGAGGGGCGGATGAACCCGGTAGCCAAAGAATAAGAAATATATTTCTTCATGGCCTCCCTCTCAGGAGTAGAAAGAGAGTACAACTTGCCTTTAGGAGGAGACATACCTGGCAAAATATCTATGGCACAGCTTGTAGGGAAGATACGGAGGAAGAGAAGCTGCCCGAGACTTACTGAACACTTCCTTCAGGTCGAGGTACTCCGGGGGCAAGTTAGAAAAATTGATTGGCTCCTCCTGCAACACAGAACTAGACACAGACGAACATGCAGACACAAGACACGAGGCATGGCACTGATCAATATTTTTGTGTCCCCAGTCCACCCGGGGATTGTGTTTGAGTTCATTGTGATTCCCTGCGATGGTGAGAGTGATGGGAGAAGTTATCCATGAAATGTCCGGCTCTAACCGCCAAGAGCATTGACTGGAATGGGGTGAGTAAGTGGCTTGGTGGTGATTTGAAGTTGCAGTGCTAGCGAACGGTCCATGAAATTGCCCTCAGCCCCAGAATCCAGTAACGCGTTACACAGATGAGAAGTGTTGGCCCATTGGAATCTTACCGGGAGGAGAGTCGACGAAGAAGTCCTGTTGGTGGAGATGGTGCCCGTCAGTAGCCCCCTTCTTACTGGCGGGCGCGGGCGTGGGCCCTTAACTCCGACTTAACTAACGCTCTCTCCTCCCGGGAAAGCTGTGATCGACCTACCTGCCCAGGCTCGGGATCGAAGATCGACCTGACTGCGCCAGAATGGTGAACAGAGATGGAGACACTGGATCTGCGGCTTGGGTAGTGTGAAACCTACCCCGGTCAATTCTCGTGTCCACCCGAAGAGTCAGTTCGATAAGTCCATTAAGCCGAGGGGTCAGATCCAGGGTGTAGATTTCCCGTTGGACGCGGTCAGCTAGCCCATGCAGGAACCTGTCCCACTGCGCCTCCTCGTTCCACTTGCAGTCGGCCGCGAGTGTGCGGAACTCGATCGAGTAATCCGGAAATGAACGATCGCCTTGTTGGAGTTCCACGATCTTACACGCTGCCTCGCGGCCGACCACAGACCAATCGAACACTCTCTTAATTTCTTCGGAGAAGACCTGGAACGAGGAGCAGCAAGGATCTTGATTCTCCCACACCGCCGTTCCCCACTTTGCTGCAAGGCCTGAGAGCAGCGTTATAACCAGTAAGACTTTCGCTTGATCAGTAGCATATGTCAATGGTTGAAGAGAAAAATATACAGAGCACTTCGTGATTTAGGCTCTGCAGAAATCCGGTTCACCGGCATACCTTTCTGGAGGTGGAAGGTGGGGCTCTTGCTGCCCTGCGGGACGACTGATGAGTGGAGGAACTGGCGGTGGGTCTGGCGCAGTGGCAACAGTTAGTTGTTGTATCCTATTGGTGAGCTCAGACACCTGCACCACCAGTGCTTGTATGGCGCACCCAGTAGCTAGCATCTGTTCTTCCTACCGATCTAGGATCTTTGATCCATGTTGTTGGTCGCGAAGTCCTGCCAGCCAGCCGCATTTGCTGAAGCCATAATTTATCGTGTTTATTCATTTAGCAGACACTTTTATCCAAAGCGACTTACAATTTGAGGAGTACAGAAGCGATTTTTCCTCGCTCACTGATCCTCAGTCGTCTCCTGCCCTCGCCAAGCCCCAGTTGCCTCCTGCGCTCGCCAAGCTCCAGTCGCCTCCTGTGCTCGCCAAGCTCCAGTCGCCTCCTGTGCTCGCCAAGCTTCAGTCGCCTCCTGTGCTCGCTAAGCTTCAGTTGTCTCCTGCCTCCCTGAGCACCAGTCGTCTCCTGTGCTCGCCAAGCTCCAGTGCCCTCCTGTGCTCGCCAAGCTCCAATCATGTCCTGCGGCCTCCTGCGCACGCCGAGCTCCAGTCATCTCCTGCACTCGCCGAACTCCAGTCATCTCCTGCACTCGCTAATCCCCAGTTGTCTCCTGCACTCGCTACTTCAGTAGTCTCCTGCCTTCTTGAGCTCCAGTCGTCTCCTGCACTCGCCAAACTCCAGTCGTCTCCTGCACTCGCTAATCCCCAGTTGTCTCCTGCACTCGCTACTTCAGTAGTCTTCCTCACCAAGCTCTAGTGGCCTCCTGCACTTGCCAAGGTCCAGTAGTCTCCTGCCTCCCTGAGCTCAAGTCGTCTCCTGTGCTCGCCGAGCTCCAGTCGTCTCCTGCCCTCGCCAAGCCCCAGTCGCCTCCTGTGCTCGCCCAGCTCCAGTGGCTTCTTGCGCTCGCCAAGCTTCAGTAGACTCCTGCCTCCCTGAGCTCCAGTTGTCTCCTGCGCTCGCCGAGCTCCAGTGGCCTCCTGTGCTCGCCAAGCTCCAATCGTGTCCTGTGGCCTCCTGCGCTTGCCGAACTCCATCGTCTCCTGCGCTCGCCGAACTCCAGTCGTCTCCTGCGCTCGCCAAACTCCAGTCGTCTCCTGCGCTCTCCGAACTCCAGTTGTCTCCTGCACTCGCTAATCCCCAGTTGTCTCCTGCCCTTGCCAAGCCCCAGTCGCCTCCTGTGCTTGCCAAGCTCCAGTCGCCTCCTGCGCTCGCCTAGCTTCATTCACCTCCTGCGCTCACCAAGCTTCAGTTGTCTCCTGCCTCCCTGAGCTCCAGTCGTCTCCTGTGCTCACCAAGCTCCAGTGCCCTCCTGCGCTCGCCAAGCTCCAATCATTTCCTGCGGCCTCCTGCGCACGCCGAGCTCCAGTCGTCTCCTGCACTCGCCAAACTCCAGTCGTCTCCTGCACTCGCTAATCCCCAGTTGTCTCCTGCACTCGCTACTTCAGTAGTCTCCTGCCTCCTTGAGCTCCAGTCGTCTCCTGTGCTCACCAAGCTCTAGTGGCCTCCTGCACTTGCCAAGGTCCAGTAGTCTCCTGCCTCCCTGAGCTCTAGTTGTCTCCTGACCTCGCCAAGCCCCAGTCGCCTCCTGTGCTCGCCCAGCTCCAGTGGCCTCTTGCGCTCGCCAAGCTTCAGTAGTCTCCTGCCTCCCTGAGCTCCAGTTGTCTCCTGCGCTCGCCGAGCTCCAGTGGCCTCCTGTGCTCGCCAAGCTCCAATCGTGTCCTGTGGCCTCCTGCGCTTGCCGAACTCCATCGTCTCCTGCGCTCGCTGAACTCCAGTCGTCTTCTGCGCTCTCCGAACTCCAGTTGTCTCCTACACTCGCTAATCCCCAGTTGTCTCCTGCCCTTGCCAAGCCCCAGTCGCCTCCTGTGCTTGCCAAGCTCCAGTCGCCTCCTGTGCTCGCCTAGCTTCAGTCACCTCCTGCACTCACCAAGCTCCAGTCGTCTCCTGTCTCCCTAAGCTCCAGTCGTCTCCTGCGCTCGCCAAGCTCCAGTGGCCTCCTTCGCTTGCCAAGCTCCAGTCATGTCCTGTGGCCTCCTGCGATTGCCGAACTCCAGTCGTCTCCTGCGCTCGCTAATCACCAGTTGTCTCCTGTGCTCGCCAAGCTCCAGTCGTCTCCTGTCTCCCCGAGCTCCAGTCGTCTCCTGCGATCGCCAAGTTCGCCAAATCAGAGTCTGAGAGGCGCCATGAATTCCCATGCCATGGTTTTGTGAAAATACCCCCCTCTGTTTATCCAATCTGCCCCTTCCCTCCACCACATAGTTGCCCAGGCCCTCCAGACCTTGTACCCCCTCCTTCTCCTCCTCCTCCACAGTAACTAACTAAAATCTGCTGAGGAACATCGATGTTGCAGGGTTTGAAAGGGAAAATATTCAAACCTAAGTCTGTAAATGTCTCCAACACACTCACAACAACAACACAAAAGTACTTATTTAAAAAAATAAATACTTTTTTACTGACCAGTGTGGTTGAGTGATAAACGTCTCAGAACACAATACTACAGTATTACAGAACAGAAAATCAAATCATCATGTCATCAACTGTTAGAATGCTTGAAAACATACATGTTGCCAGGAACAATTTGACAAATAATGCAAAAGATGTGAAAACCTCAACAAACATTTTCACGTTGTAATTTAAAGCCTTCATGACACGATCAATAACATCAACCTGGCTGTATAATCCCTTACTCTTACCAAGGCTTCTAAAGAACCATAACATTAGAAACATGTGGCTAAAGTTTGTTATTATTGATAACTTTAGTTTGATCTTAACAGTTTCTACAGCACATTTCAATACGAATTAACACACACACACACACACACACACAGTGTGATACAGACTTTTCAGAGGCTGTTATTGAAGAGTTTAAAACGCTTGTGGTCAGAGCAGCTCAGGTGACGCGGCTCAGGCTGTTTCTTAAAGACACAGCAACAAAAACCTGTTCATTTTCTAAACTTTCTAAAATTTTAACTTTATGGACTTCATCATATATCATATCACATGACCCTTTTAATCATACATAATGTTGTATCATCTCTTCAACAACATGCTATTGACTTTGCAACTGCAAGTATCATAGTCCACAGATCACAATGCGCCATCATTTTATGTTTGCATGGGAGAGTTTAGAAAAACAAAGCTCAGGAATCAAAATACAGGACGTAAAAAGGAATAAAAATGATCTGTTATTCCAAAAAAAAAGTTACAAACAATCAATGAACGATCAATGAAATCAATCAATGCCTCACTTTTATGGATGGTTTGTGTTAGAAGAAGATTAGTTTATGTGGGGAAAGAAATCCCACATCCAACGGGAAAAAATACATCCCTAAAATACAAACAGCAAAGTAGCATTAGTTGTTTTTCAATATCAAGCCTAAACTCAACCCTAACTAAAACTAAACTTTCCCTGGGAATCAAACCCATGACATTGGCGTTGCAAGCGCCACACTCTATGTTTTGAGATACAGGAAAGATATTATATATTTAAATAATATTTTATCTTAATTAAAACAATAATAAAACTTATTTAGAACACTGAGGGGATTTTCCAAAATAATCAATAATATAACGTAAAAAAAAGTAAAGAATTAAACTAATATAAATAGGACACTTTAAGGGTGACCAAAAGTTTTTTAAATATTTTTTTTTTCACTTTACATACTAAAAAGATTCGAATGAAGTTCAGTATCCTGTTGGGAATCAAGGCAATGCACATTGCACACAGAGGACTCTGTTTGCTGCGAATGAGCTTCTAATATTTTCAGTAGTGATGTTACGCTCTGTATCGAGGCTTTGGAGCGTGTGCCGAGAAATCATGTAAGCTTTTAGTAAAGCGCGTATCGTGGCTTGTATCGGTTTAGACCGATGACGTCAGAGATGACGTGTGAAGCCTTGCTTCCGCCAGAGTGGTTCGAATCTTGCCGCGAAATTTGTATTGATCTTTTTTTATTTGAATTTATCTTGCCGAACCAAATATCGGGCGATTGGAGGATCTACTTCAGTACTGGGAGAGACTGAAAGTTATATTTGCACATCTGTACAGGCTTCCTGTAAAGTATTTATGTACCCTGGCTTCATCTGTGCCTTGTGAAAGGGTTTTTTCAAAGGCAGGAGAAGTCTTAGCCCTAAAACAGTTGAAAATTAATATTCTTGAATAGTGTGGTGGCAAAATCTTTTACTAGTTCTGAGTAAGAGACAAAATAACCCAATCGTGAATTTTAAAAGGTTTATTTCTTTGCAAAGAAAGGACACAGTCATACAGACATCCGAAGCTGCCCTGCAGAGTGTGACAAAGAAGGGAGGGCCGCTTCGACATTTATATCTCTAGTCAAGGCTAAAGACTCAGTTGTAATTTTCCATTCCTTATCAGGAACACTTTACCCTCTCTATACCTCAAGTGTATTTCTTCAGACTTATTATTATTATATTTTACTTACTAGTTCTACAGAACAAAAATACAATTAATGTCACACAATAATCCAAGAAACAAAATATAATAATATATAAGAAGGAAGAAGAAAACATATCATTTATAAAATTCCATAACAATAGAAACTCCTAAAATATATCCTTCTCATTATTTTTCTTGTTTCCAAAAATCACAGTCCAAGATACATGAGCAGATTCACTGTCCACTGCAGTTAAACCCAGGCACTTATAAAATTATAATTTTGCCCCGTCTGCCTATGACCAAACAATTGATTTCCATACATTTGATTTATTTATTTATCCTTTATTTATCAGGGAAAATCCCAATGAGATATCATAATCTCTTCCTTCAGGGAGACCTGGTCAAAAAAACAGCAGCACATCATTGTTTCAGACAAATTATAAAAACACAGACAATCCAACAATAGTTGGATATAGTTGATAGTCACATAAATTTATTACAAATACATTTATACAAATACATTTCAAGCCAATACATTTATTACAAAGTTATGTTAACACAATCATTATATACCTCAAGAAAATACCCATTATACACAGTGTATCACACACCACATCAGGCACATCTGTAATGTATCTGATTGTTTTATACTCTTTGGTCACTAGATGGTTTTGTGAGCAAATGAGACTTCGAGAAATTAACCCTTTTGTGAACCATTTGGCTGAAAAGGTTCAATGCTTCATGAGGCTTCATCTCACCATCACTATTTTTAAGTGCATTAAGATAAAGTCACTGGCCTCATGTTAGGAACCGTGAAGAAAGTGTTACAAAATCCACAGTTGATTTGATTAGGGTACGACCTCAGTTTGCAAACACTGCAGGTATTTGAACTTCTCCTCCAACTCAAAGCCATACAGATCTTTAGCATGTTGCAATCTGCCCTCTCCCTTAAATCAATCATCTACTGATTGCTGTCATTGTGGGGCCACTGATAAGAGTGAGTGGAAGGGGCCTGTGATGTTGATTGAGACTCAATCAGGTCGTCAATAGCCAATCAGGAGAAGGGAGAGGGGTTTGTGGCTTTTAAATGACATATAAATAAGCTTCCGTGGCACATCTAGTTTTGTTGCTGTGTTTGGAAGAACGACCACAGCTCCACCATGAAGCAGTATGTGGTATTAATGATGGCCTTTCTGTGTGTTCACGGGGCTCCAGTGGATGTTTTGCCCACCGGATCCTGCCTAGATCCTGTAGCAATCAATGCTGCCACTGAAGCCCTGAACCAAATCAATCTGGATCGCACCGAGGGCTACATTTTTAGGCTGGATCATCTCAGCAATGTGCATCAGATGGTGCATGTGAGTCTATTTGGAGTTCTTGTGTTCTAATGGATACTTTTAAGTTAATTTAAAAGTCATTTAATCAAAAATACTTGTCCTATTTCCTGTGTCTATCTAAATGGCTTCTTTTTTAACATAATGTTTGACAAACATCTCTTTAATCTGTTTTTAGGGTGAAACGGGGATTGTCTTCTATCTCAAATTTAATGTTTTGGAGACCAATTGCCATGTCCTCAGCAAGGAAAAATGGTGCAATTGTGAAATCCGAAACCCTGCAGAGTACCCAGTATGGTTTTGCTAATCCACAAAAACACTAAAATATGATCTTATGTTTCTTCATCATTTTAATACTCTTTTCATCTGACAGGCCTATGGACAGTGCAAAGCCATTATGTACATGAACCGAGAACACGGAGTTGTCCGTCTGTACAAATATAGATGTACCGTTAGGCCAGGTAATAATCCGTTACCAAATAGCTGGGTTTCATCAAAAAGCAACAGAATGCAAGTGCAGTAACATTTTGCTTTTCCTTGACAGTGCCTTCCTCTAAAATCAGGGAACAGTGCCCAGATTGCCCTGTACAGCTCCCTCTGGATCACGAAGAAGCCCTGAATATAGTGAAGATGGGCATGGAGAGATATAATAACGAGAGTGCGCTGGCTAACTACTTTGTTCCAATGAACATTACAAGAGTATCTTCTCAGGTAAGTGTGCAAGTAACTAAATCTGAGGTAGATTTGTCTTTCTAATAGAAAGCTTCACCAAATTGTGTATGGATTTGGTCTTTGTGTATGATCCAATATTATTTGTCGTTATAGTTTGGTTTTGGAAGATTCTACAATGTGGAGTTCACCATCCAAGAGACTGTCTGCTCTTCCAAAACCGCTATAGCTAATATTTCCAAGTGTGAGGTCATGGCATGTGAGTTTGGGGTAAGTGAGCAGATTATTCTATAAGATATGCCAGTGTATGGGAGGCACACCAACAGTACACCTTTTGGATGTGTCCCTTATCTGCTCCATATATTTCTGGTCTTGGGAGTCTCTACCAACAAGTTGATGAGTTGAATCAGGTGTGTTTAATTAGGAGTTGGAAAACCTGTAGTGTTGATGTGCCTCCAGGAACAGGGTTGGGAAACGCTGGGATATGCTTAAATGTGCAGTCATCTGCTGTATTTGTCTTTGCAATTTAAAAGCAATATTTATCAGATGTTCCTGTTCTTTCACTGTTTAGCACAAAGGATTTTGCACAGCCTCTCACTCAATCTCAGTCTTTGCTGGGGAGCATTTCCGTGTTCAGTGTAAAATCTTTGAACCAGAGGTAAGCTTATCCATTTTCAATAGTGTTTGTGATCAAAATAAGCCACTTTTCCTAAAGGGGCAATTCACCACTTGCAGGAAGGGCTTTAAATAAAATGGCTCTTAATTTATAAATGGATCTCTGTGGTACTGGTGCGTGACTCGAAAATCATGCACTGGACGTGACCTAGTTTTATTGCGTCAACAATCTACTTTAATCAAATCGTAGCAATCTCTTCTGTCCATTTAATGTTAATGCAGCAGTGACTACCAATATAGCTAGCTGGAATTTTGGCTTTTAATCTGTTTAGCTTTTTGTTTCCTGTTGTATTTAGGCGGCTGAAGAGCAGAAGGAAAAGCACTTGATTGGCGGCGAACTGGATCACAGCCACAGTAACACAACTGCCTCGTCTTCTGGACATGAGCATGACCCCACCAAAGCCCACGACCATGAACACAGCGAGGGCCACAGGCACACACACTCTGACGATCATGACCATGTTCACGCCAATCACTCCAAAGCCCATGAGCACGCTCCGGACGAGTGGGAGCACCATCACCACCAGTACACTCACAAAACCGAAGAGACCCATGAACACGACCATGAGCTGGTCCTGGACCACGAGCACAAACACCGACACCTCCATGAGCATGAACACCATCACCACGAGCATGCACTTCAAACCCCAGTGAGGCGCCCTGATGGGATGGTCAATGTCCTTCCTCCTATGGATGAGCCCATGACCCTTCCGTCCTTCCCTGACGAGCCTTCTGCCGGACCAGAGCCGGCCTCCACCCTCCCTGACCCCCAGATACCAGGACAGAGGGAACCCACCATCCGGCCCTTCCCAAGCACCCTGTCCCCTGAATGTCCTGCTCCGTTCAACATTGCAAATGGAGTCCTCCTGCAGATCGTCAGTGAGGATCCGCTTTTTTAAAACCGTTGCATAGAGACCTTCGAACACTTAAGTGAAATAAATACTGCAAGATGTACTAGTTTGCTTTGTGCAATAAAGTATGTTTTTGGAAACGATTGTTGCTTATGTGATTAAGCTTACACATTTGGCAGATGCTTTTGTCCAAAAATGACTTCCATTGCATTTAAGGAAATCATTAACATTCTAATCAGTGCTTTCTTTTCAAATATACTGCAGCAACATTTATAAAGGTGTGGCAATATTGAGATTTTAACTCTGCTGAAAACCAAAGCCTCTATCTCTTTTTCACAAGTTCAGTAACATTTCAAATTTTTTTCTGCAGGCTAATTGCATTTACACATTTGTCTTGTTACATGACTTTGCATTGCTTCTCATGCATTTCTAAACTACTTACTGGTGATCATATGGAAAAGTTTCATTTTTTTTATTATACTGGCAGTTTATCTAATTTCACAATGCTGAGGATGGACACCAACTGTGAGGACACAGGGAGTGCAGGGACTTCAAGAGCAGAATGTGCCAAATTGTATGTGTCCCTCATCTGCTCCATATATTTATGGTCTTGGGAGTCTCTACCAACAAGCTGAAGAGTAGAATCAGGTGTGTTTAATTGGGAAGAGTTGGAAAACCTGTAGTGTTGGTGTGTCTCCAGGAACTGCCGTTGCATCATCCAGGTGGAGGCTGCACATTGCTGATGGTTGAGGAGATTCCCCATTCCTGTAAAGCAGTGGTCCTCAACCCCTGGTCCGTGGAGTAGTACTGTGGTACTGGGCCGTGGATTGAATTCGCGGACCGGTCCGAGAGCGGGTGCAAGCGGCTGTGACGCTGCCGCTTTGGCGTTTGAGGTGTGTTTAAACAATCTCGCGCGGACCCATCATCCATCTTGCGCCCCCCCCGGTCAACCATCTCGCGCGTGTGCACTTTGAGTGTCTATGATAAAGCTCTATATAAATGTAACAAATTATTATTAACTGATGACAGCTAATTAATTTTAGAAACATGCATTTTATGTAAAGCTGCTTTGAAACTATATATACAGTGGAGTTCACTTATCTCGACCTCAGTTAACTCACCAACCCTGTTATGTCGACGTTTTTGAAGTGTAACTGCCAAACTCCCTATTTGTCTTAGCGTTTTCTTATCGGTTATGTCAATTCTTTTATGTCACCGAACCCTAATATCTCCAGCACAAAAGTGGGACAAATTTGCCACTTAACATGGGTTATCTCGATCCCGTGACTAATGATAGTACCTAGTTCGCGGTGCATGTGCATGCCATGACCATTTTTGGTCTATCCGGTCCTTCCGGCCGCATTTGTCCAGACAAATTGTGATTTTTCAGCGGTAGGTTGAGTTAGTTTGTGTGGTCAGGTCATAAGGGTCGTATGTTGTGTAATTGATGATTTCATGTTATATAATTGTGACCTTGAGCACTTTTGTGATATATGCAATGTTTCGTTGATTATTTATGTTAATCTTCTATTTCTTTCACAGCACGTCATGTATTGATGTGCATGCTGTTTTCATTGCTTCAGAGTCCTCAAACTTATTTTTGTTACTCCAGTGATCCAATAAATTTCATTGATGGGACGAATTCTGGTGTTCAATAGTGATTACGAATTTACACAATGCAGATCACACACCTACAGAGATGCAGGAATTCACAGATTATACTGATATCGACAAAGACGTTGTTGCTGATAGAAGCTTTTTTTTCAAGCAGACCGTTAAAGGCAAAAGGCAACAAAGCATTTTAGACTTTGTAAATAAACCATTATAACCGTATGTGCAATACTTTCAGAACTGTGTCCGAGTGAAATGACTGTGTTATGAGGGAATGTGTTTATGTGTGTTGTGACTGTTTACGCTGTGAGCGAAATTGTGTTTGCAATGTTGGAGAATATAATTAAAGGTTTGTATAGAGAATCAAAGGTGTTTTTATTGTATACTGGTAAATCTCTGTTGTTAGTTGGTGCACATATGCCTTTTGTTGATAGCAAACATATAGAGTGTATGTACATTTTTATAGCATGCCGATCGCTTCATCAAACAAATCAAGTTCAAGTTCAAGTTCGGTTTATTTATAGAACACATTTAAAAATGGCCAAAGGCCAACCAAAGTGCGTAAAACAGGTTGAAAGAAAAATGTACATAAAGTTTAAAAGAAACAATAAAATAAGAAATAAAAATAGAAAACAAATAGAAAACAAAACAAAACAGAAATGATGTTTGATTAACAAAGTTCGGGAGGAACACGTTCAAGGATGAAAGCAATCAACTCATCATCAGCAATTACACCTCATCCTATCAATATGAGAGGAAGCATGTATATATAGCCTTGTTCGACTCACCTACATCCCTCGACAGTTTACGGCAGCTGGACAGTTTACGGCATACGGCTCCACCTTCCGGTCACGATACAGCCGGAATCGAGCGCTACACGTTAGGTGGATTTTCTACGAAAACCTCCGGAATCTGGAGCGATTCTCATCCACCTAACACCATGCTGACTATATTATACCACTCTCGGCATTTCATCACGGGTGCCAGATGTAGCGTCTGGACGGTGTCTCAAATTGATTGATCAAAAACAAATATCTGATTGTGACTTTTTGAATGAACAGAATGAGGCTTGAAAGCTTAGAAATGACGCTCTGTCTCACTCACGGTCATTTTGTGGCCCTGGGGCCATAAAACCCTTTGTTCTGGCGAGCAGGGCGGGGTCGAGGGACCGTGAGAGTGTCACGAGAGCCGGTGGCGTGATGGATAATGAGCGACACCTGCGAGCCATCGGTCTCTCGTCTCACGGAGGAGCGGAGGCTTAAAAGGAGGAGCGACGACAGTGAAGACGAGAGAGGACCAGGCCTGGGACTTATGTTGTGTTTTGTGTGGGCGGCGGTCGACCGCGAGGGGCCGCCGCCATTACTTTCGTTTTGGATTTATGTTTTATTTTGATTATTAAAGTCTTTAAATGTTTGCCGGTTCCCGCCTCCTTCCTCCCTGAACAAAGACATTGTTACACTGGTGCCGAAACCCGGGAGGTTGGAGGGACACGCTGTCGGAGAGCCCTCGCTGCTGGGAGGACTCGCGGTGCTGCGGAGGTCGGGCAGCGCGAGAGGGTGAAAACCGCGAGCGTCTGCCCGAGGCGGTGGTGCTGGAGCGAGAGAGGATCGACTGGGACGGCGAGCTAGAGACCGCGCTCTTGGGACGAGGTGGGAGGCTGCCGTCTGCGAGGGAGCGGAGGAGTCGCCCCGTTTGCAAGCGCGCCGAAAGCCTGCTGCCATGCTGGGGAGGAGCAGGAAACGGGGGACTCGCTGCCGGCTGCCCTCGAGAGGAGTCATCGCCGGCCGCCAGGAGGCGATGGAGCGCCAAGCCGTCCAGCGATCAGCGTCCGGTGCCAACGCATGGCGCCGCGAGGAAGTCTCTCGGTCAGTCGAGGACCGAGAGTCAGCGTGTCTGGGAACCAGACCAAGATTTTTTTTTTTCTTTCTTTTTCCTCTCTCCCCTCTCTCGTCGCTGTCGCTCCTCTTGTCTCCGTTTCCTTTTCCCTCGCCTCGTCTGTCCTTACCCCCAGGTACCACGGCCGCCGTGATCAGGCCCCCCCGGAGGAGGGGGGGGGGGAGTAGAGCGCAGTCTCGGGAGTACCCCCCGGCCTGCGAAGGGCGTTGGGGGTATGTGGCGAGCAGGGCGGGGTCGAGGGACCGTGAGAGCGTCACGAGAGCCGGTGGCGTGATGGATAATGAGTGACACCTGCGAGCCATCGGTCTCTCATCTCAAGGAGGAGCGGAGGCTTAAAAGGAGGAGCGACGACAGTGAAGACGAGAGAGGACCAGGCCTGGGACTTATGTTGTGTTTTGTGTGGGCGGCGGTCGACCGCGAGGGGCCGCCGCCATTACTTTCGTTTTGGATTTATGTTTTATTTTGATTATTAAAGTCTTTAAATGTTTGCCGGTTCCTGCCTCCTTCCTCCCTGAACAAAGACATTGTTACATCGTATAACACTGATGTATTCGTATGTATGCATGCCCTCCATGTGTAGTCTTTTTAGTTATTTTAGGTAGTTCATTTAGATGTTTAAATGTGTATAATCATTTAAACGAAACCACTTTATGTCTTTCTGCCTTTCTTGGGATCATTTGAATTCGTTCAGCCTTCACTTTCCGAATCTGTATTTTGTTTAATGCTGAAATGCATTGTATAATTTCTAACAGTGTTGCATCAAAATTCCCTTCAAGCCATAAACTATGCAGATTAGGTTGAACAGAGACAAAAGAAAATTTCCCCAGCATCCACCTCAAAGCCAGCGTTTGGCTCCTCATCCAAGGTGTGGGAGTGTCCCTATGTTTCTATAAAGACTCCTGATATCCAAACATCGCTCTCTTGATGTCTCTGTCCCTTCTTGAACTTCCTCTCCTGAAACTCTTCCTGCATATCTTGCTCCCCTGGGAGCAGGGCCTTCGGCCTTGCAGGGAGCGAGCCTTCCTCCAGCGACCGCACCTTCAAGACAAAGCCATTTTGAATCTCCCGCGATTCAAACAAAAGGACCTCAAGGAACAAACCAGCATCCAACCAAAGCAACTCTCTCAACGCAAGACTGGGTAACATCCACACACACGAGAAACCCAATGCAAGCATCGTTTACGAAATCTAAATGCGTTTAAAGCTATATGCCCCTTTTTAAAGGTGAATTTCCATGCTGGTTTTCTCAAAGGTTTAATTGTCTGCAGGAACGTCGCTTCCTTACTCTCTCTCTCTCTCTCTCTCTCAAGCATCTCTTTCTCTCACCCTCCGTTAAGTCTGTCTATGTTATGTTTAATGTTTGTTTTCATAGTTTGTTTAATAAAACACTGTATATATAATCACACATGATTGGTTCTGTAATATTCTTGAGTAAGTCACTTCTACGTTTGCATCTTGCTACAATGCTAAGTACTTCGGTACAATAATGAAAGATTCTTCTTTCTGACGATGAAGAAGATCTTTGTTAAAGTTCATAAAGATTGCGCGGCTCGTATGAGCGCACATATGGCCGCTGCTTTGAACTCATTGCTAGAATTAATCAATTCTATAAGCCGAATCAAGCTATTTGTATTCATAATTAATTGTAATCCGTTATGATTAATTATCAATATACACAATTCCCTTTAAGCTGGATCTATGTGCATATTTGGTCAAAACACATGATCAAACTATATACATAGATCCCGCTACCCCGATTACCTTTGAGCTGATTTCGCTACATATAATGGGGGAGAATCAGCGGGCGTCATTTAAACAATTATCTTGAGCTGATTCGCTACACAGTCCAAACAAATGGATCCTGAGCAACAAACAAGCAAACATACATTGCCAACACTGCCTTGATGATTCAACTTAATCACCTATTAAGTGGACTCTCTGGAAAAGAAACCAAATGCACTTCTTATTTCAAAGTAATTCACTGCCTTCACTGTCTTCAATCCTTTAAGTCTATGATAAGTCTTATAAGTCTATGATATTTGAATGATCTATTTAAATCTATGTCTGTTTAAAGCCAATAAGTGTGTGAACTTTCATCAATTTTGATATTCCGAATTCCAACAGGTAAGTAAGTGTGTTTAGTCATTAAATATGCAACATGCATCTGATATAAATTAAACTCCCTGTCAATTTTGTAATTGAAAGGTTATTTACTTTATGGAAATCAGCGTATCTTACAAACCATAGTGGTGTTTTGTTATTACTTGCGTATATATTTAGATATCTGTAAATAATCTTCAAGAGATTGAAAACACTGAATAGCAACAAGTTTTGAGCGCTTTCTCTGGCTCAGCACCTGCCAACGTGTTGGAATTTAGCAGGCGATCATGTGATGCCCCGCCTTTCCGCCACAATGTCCAAGATTGAGATGTACCTATTTGATGATGAAAACTTCCCCTCTCAAGTTCCTTCGCCGTATCCCACTGATGAATGGAGCTCCCAAGCTCAACAAAACACTGCAACCGAGCTTCCAACATCACCACACGGTCATCGCACACTATGACGCCAAGGCTTACATTCACCTCCAACATCAAGACATCCGCCATCTTCTTACTCAACTTCCTACGACACCTCAACACTTGCATCAATAGTGAAAGGAGAACGACCAAAGCAAAACTAACTAGAATACAGGTCTCGCTCCAGTCAGCTGTACCATCTCCAAATTCACTTTACCTTCAAAATGCCTCAAACCTTCGCTCCCTAAATCTTAATTTCTCTCCCTTGCAAGACCAGATCTTCAAGCATTAAGTCGCAGCAGCAGCACACTGCAGCTTTCCAGCACTGCACCTCACATGCCAGCCTTGAGTGACACACGCCGCCAGCGGTGCAGGCTCAGCACAGAAGCACATACCTAACCTTTCCCTTATTTTTGGCCTGCAGCCCTACCATCCAGTTCTAGCGTGAGGCTGCCTCCGCTAGCGGCGCAGGCCCAGACACTGTTTTATTATCCCTTTCTACCCCTTCTGTCTCTCTCCAGGCGTCAACCCAAGCGTGAGGTTGCCTCCGCAAGTGGCTTCGGCCCTTGCCTTTTTCTCTCCACCATGCTAAATCTCCTTTCATCCTGTTCTCTGCAATGCTCATGCCATTCCACAAATCCTCACTGAAGTTAAGGCTGCTGCCACCAGAGGCGGACCCATTCCCAACCAGTATATCAATATTCAAGTTGATATTTCTCGACGCCTCTAAATTTCCATTCTTCAATCCTTTTTCTCTTCAAACCACTCATTTTGGAAGATTACATGTGGAGTGGAAGAGTTCAAGACTTTCCACTCCACATATAATCCGCTTCACGTTGTCTCTATCCACCACCACCGATTCATATTGCATTTCAACAACACCAAGAACCTCTAAGCCAGCTTAACCATGGGTTACCTAGGTGAAATCTACTTCCCTCTGCTGAAATTTAATCCTCTGCTCATCAGAGGTATCTCAAGAACTCAACCCACCAGCTCAGACACCAGACAACCAATTACGTTGGAAATCCGTATACCTACTCTCCGCCAAGGATTCCACCCAAATGTTGTCCGAACACTCAACGCCATGATCAAGCCAAATTGGCTTCAGTTTCCTCAGATTCTATCTCATCCAACCTTAATCCAAATCCATCCATATTCTGACCCGTCAGCGCTGCACGACGAAAGTAAGGTAGACCAAACCATGAAGGCCTTTAACTTCCACAAACAACAACAATCCCTTGTACCTTCATTTAAGAGATCATTGTTGCTATTGTTATTGTTATTGTTATTGTTATTGTTATTGTTGTTGTTGTTCAACAATTGTTCAACAATTGTTGAACAACAACAATCCCTCCTACCTTCATTTAAGAGATCAGGCCAAACTCACATCCGACCCTCTCCTCACAGACGACTTCAATCACCCCATCACATGTTTTGTTCTAAAACTAGCAGATCCAAGCACTGGGCCACAGGTCATCGGAAGCCAAGAGATACATTCGATCAAATCAGTCTCTCCAGAAATGGCTTTCACTGCCACAGAGACAACAAAAGATGAGGAAAGAGACAATCTCCATCATCCAATACGTGATATGTTTCCAGAGGATTTTCTCCACTACCGCAGCAGCGATGCACCTCCACACCCACATGAGCTCAGTTCAAAAACTGGAATTATTCCACTGCAACCTCCATTGCTGCAGCAATGATGTTCCCCGACACTCCCGCAGGAGTTAGCCAAGGGGAAATTATCCCACTGCAGCAGCAGTAAAGCTATCTTCTTACTGGCTTTTCGGTTTCCTCAGATGCTCATAACTCACCATCACATCCAAATTTAACCCAAAATTACATCCTACAAATTCCGACTTGTCAGTACTGGACGACGAAACCATTTCTTACTTCATCAAACAAAGAAACGCCTACTTCTCCAAACTTCCATCACCAATCCAACCATATCAAATCCTCCTAGCCTACTTCCATTTCAGAAACTCACAGGCTAAACTCCCATCTGACCCACTCTCCATGGATGATTCCAACCCCATTACAAGTTTCGGTTCCAAACTTCTTAAAGCTACGCTACTCCAAACCGGATTCCCAACAGACCATTTATCCAGCCATTCATTTCGCACAGGCGCAGCAACCACGGCTGCACAAAAGGCCTTTCCCAACAGCAAATACAAGCATTGCGCTACTGATCTTCAGAAGCTTTCAAGAGCCATCCCACTCCCCCCAGACTCTCCTCTCTACCCCCCACCATCCCACTTCCCTCATAGACTCCTCTCCCCCCCACCATACCACTTCCCTCACAGACTCCTCTCCCCCCCACCACCATCCCACTACCCTCACAGACTCTCCTCTTACCCCCCCCTCACCAGCCCACTCCCCTCATAGACTCCTCTCCCCCCCACCATCCAACTCCTCTCACAGACTTCTCTCACCCCCTTGCCCGCCACCACCATCCCACTCCCCTCACAGACTCTCCTCTTACCCTACCACCATCCCACTCCCCTCACAGACTCTCCTCTACCCCCCCACCATCCCACTCCCCTCACAGACTCTCCTCTTACCCCCCAACCACCATCCCACTCCCCTCACAGACTCTCCTCTTACCCCCCACCATCATCCCACTCCCCTCACAGACTCTCCTCTACCCCCCACCATCCCACTCCCCTCATAGACTCCTCTCCCCCCCACCATGCCACTCCCCTCACAGACTCCTCTCCCCCCACCACCATCCCACTACCCTCATAGACTCATCTCTCCCCCTATACCACCATCCTACCACCCTCATAGACTCCTTTTACCCCACCACCACCATCCCACTCCCAACAGACTCTCCTCTTACCCCCCCCCACCAGCCCACTCCCCTCACAGACTCTCCTCTTACCCCCACCACCATCCCACTCTCCTCACAGACTCTCCTCTTACCCCCACCACCATCCCACTTCCCTCATAGACTCTCCTCTTACCCCCCACCACCATCCCACTCCCCTCACAGACTCTCCTCTTAGCCCCCACTGACATCCCACTCCCCTCATAGACTCCTCTCTCCCCCACCACCATCCCACTCCCCTCACAGACTCTCCTCTTACCCCCCCCACCACCATCCCACTCCCCTCACAGACTCTTCTCTTACCCCCCCACCACCATCCCACTCCCCTCACAGACTCTTCTCTTACCCCCCCACCACCATCCCACTCCCCTCACAGACTCTTCTCTTACCCCCTCACCACCATCCCACTCCCCTCACAGACTCTCCTCTTACCCCCCCCCCCACCATCCCACTCCCCTCACAGACTCTCCTCTACCCCCCCACCATCCCACTCCCCTCATAGACTCCTCTCTCCCCCACCACCATCCCAACTGCAGACTGTTCATTACAGTAACAACTGTTTACTGTTTACAGTAACAACTGTTTACACTTGCACCTTGCACTACTGTACTTTAGATGGAACATGCTCATTTGCACTACCAACTGTTCATACAGTACCGACTGTTTACATTTCGCATCTCACTTATTTGCACTGTCCATGCTCATTGCATTACCTTAAATCTACTGCTTACCTTAAGATAACAATTGTATGCATCTACCTGTAAAATTCTGTTTATAGTTAGAGACATCTGTATATACATTACATTTATAGAATATATTCACCTGTAAATGCTGTTTATAGACACCTGTAATTATATTTATAGCACACACTTACCTGTTATAGTAATAACCATCTGTATATTTATATTCATTGTACATATTACCTGTAAATCCTGTACATCTCCATATCCTGCACTTATGCAACCATTGTATATATCCTGCACTTGCTGCTATTGCACTTCTGGTTAGACCTAAACTGCATTTCGTTGCCTTGTACCTGTACTTGTGTAATGACAATAAAGTTGAATCTAATCTAATCTTCAAACTCTGTTAAGCATCAGCTCCTCCCCACTTACAATTTCATGGCCACTGCTTTCCATTGCCGCAGCAGCAACGCCCCCGCAGTAGCCAGGTCTCTCAATCCTCCACTGCCGCAGCAGCAATGCTCAGCCAGGCCTCTCGAATTATCCACTGCCTCAGAAGTGACATTCTCGCAGGAGCAAGGCCTCTTGAATTATCCACTGTCGCAGAAGTGACACTCCCGCAGGAGTCAGCCAATGGGAAATTATCCCACTGCCGCAGCAGTGATACTATGTTCATCCTGGCCTTTCGGATTCCTCAGATGCTCAGAACTCACCGTCCCATCCAGCTCTAACCCAAAAGTACATCCTACAATTTCTGACTTGTCAGTACTGGACGAAGAAACATCTCTTATTTTCATCAATCAAAGCAAGACCAACCTAACAAGAAAAAGGCTACTTCATCTACATCTTCAATCTTCCATCACCAATCCAGCCATATCAAACCCTCTCAGCCTACCTCCATTTCAGAAAACTCACAGGTCAAACTACCATCTGACCCAATCTTCATAGATGATTCCAACCACCCCATCTCACATTTCTGGTTCCAAATACACCTTAAAGCTACGCTACTCCATACTGGCTTCCCAACAGCAGATACAAGCACTCGCTGGTCGCTGGTCGCTGGTTGCTGGTCTTCAGAAGCTCAAGAGCTACATCTGATCATACAGATCAAACATCAAACAAGCCCAACAAACTCTAATCAGTTAATATCTGCTCCTTTCCACAAACTATCTTCACGGCCACAGCTTTTCCACTGACGCAGTAGTGATGCTCCAGAAGGAACCCAGCCCTGGAAACCCCTCCATTGCCGTAGCAATGATGTTCCCCCACACTCCCGCAAAAGTCTGCTTAAGGGGAAATTACTCCACTGCCACAGCAGTGAGGCTCCCGCAGGAGCTCTGTTCCGAACTTCCTTCCATTGCCGCAACAATGATGTTCCCCCACACTCCCGCAAAAGTCTGCTTAAGGGGAAATTACTCCACTGCCACAGCAGTGAGGCTCCCGCAGGAGCTCTGTTCAGAACTTGCTTCCATTACCGCAGCAATGATATTTCCCCACAATCTCGCAGGAGTCAGCCTAAGGGGAGTATTGCTCTACTGCCACAGCACCGACACTCCCGCAAGAGCCAGTTCTCTCAAATTCTCAACCACTGCAGCAGCAACGCTCCCCCAGGAGCCCAGTCCTGAAACCCTTTGATCACCACAGCAACGACATTACCACACCCCCAAAGAAGCCAGAACTAAGGGGAAATTACTCCACTGCTGCAGCAGCGACTCAACCGCAGGAGCCAGTTCTCTCAAATTCTCTACTGCCGCAACAGTGACACTCCTGCAGGAGCCAATTCTCTTGAATTCCCATGACCGCGGAGTTTAGCCGGAGAGGCTCCAAAGACCTGGCGACATCAGCTAGTATCCTGATAAGCGCCCCCCGCTTCCACAGAGGTACCCCTATACTCCCAGGAACTAGGTCTCCAACCAACTCGCCTTCTTGCTACAAGTCGAATAACAAGCACATCTCCAATGCAAAGCAAACCTTTGTGCCTCAAGCCATCTACAACCAACTGTCAATGATACTCTTCCTTTTGGATAACATAAACAACAAACTCCCTCCCGACGATACAAGAACCCACCCAGCTTCAACGCGCCATTTTTGGGGGTCACCAACTCCTTCCTAGCGGCTGTCCGACTGGACTTTTGCAATTTTTGGGGGAGTGCTCCAGGTTCAGGCCAAATATCGAGGTCGGAGCCCTCTCCTCGGACAGCAAGCCAAATACGCATACCTTTACTGCTCCTGAATAATTGGTAAGTGTGAACTCGTGAAATGATGTTTGATTGACAAAGTTTGGGAGTGTCACAGGGAGACTTGTGACTGTAACTATTTTATAAAGAGACTCTTACAGGTATGGGACTTAAATCTTATAAACCCGGTTGCTTTTAAGTGCTACCATTTTTAAGGGCTTAATTCCCGCCAATTGAAGGCCCAATTAACTTGTCCTCAGGAATGAGGGGGACCTTCTTGGTGACCTGTTTGACTCTTATTTAATTGATAAATGAGAGAAAGGGGTGCTGCTGTGGACTAAAACCAATCTGAGGCCCCTTGTCTCTGTTACAAATGGTGTCAGAAGTTTTTTTGTACCGCTGAGGTGACATGGACATTATTGTTTTTGCAAAACTACCCAAAACAAGGATTCAGCAGGACGAAAGCACTAGGCCAGATGCACACCAGAGAGAAGCCGAAAGAGCCACTTGAAAGAGTACAGTCTGCAGTACTTCATGGGGCTGGAGCTGAGGCTGTTCTTACTGCTTTGGCACAGATGTTTAAATCCTGCATGGAGTATCGGGGGAGAATCAAGACGATCGACGGGAGAGAGAGACAGTCCGATGAGAACAGCATTTTACGGCGCTCAGTCGCCACATCAAGCTGATGCAAATTGATATGGACCGGGTCAGTTTGGAGCATTTTTCCGACAGACTTACTTTCCAGGACACCATATGCGGTGTCTGGAGAGGGAGGGGGAAGTGTCACGTGGAGAACCCGGATGCTATTGAACATTATTTGCTGACACTGAAGAGACCGATCATCGAGCATTGGCCTGGTTTGGCCGCATGACGGACATACATGCTTTCACTACTAGGTGGTTCCTGGCTGTGCAGCCGTTTGATTTTGAGGTACTGTACAGGTCAAGACCACAAAGTTGCACTACAAACTTTCTTCCCAGGACCCCATATGCGGTGTCTGGAGAGGAAGGGGCAAATATCACAGGGAGACTTGTGACTGTAACTAATTTATAAAGAGACTCTTACAGGTATGGGACTTAAATCTTATAAACCCGGTCGCTTTTAAGTGCTACCATTTTGAAGGGCTTAATTCCCACCAATTGAAGGCACAATTAACTTTTCCTCAGAAATGAGGGGGACCTTCTTGGTGACCCGTTTGACTTTTATTTAATTGATAAATGTTAATTATTTTAATTTTGTTTTTGTTTCAAATGTTTGGGTATTTTGTATTATTATGATGCCTTGTTTATTGGTTATTGGGTGAATGTCTGTCCTGAGTTTTATATTTACTTTTTGTTACCTTGTTCTAAATGGTTTAGTCCAAGGGGGAGGGGCTTGGCCTTTTTAAGATGGCCTCACAGAGCTGTGAGAAAAAAGAAAGGGTGTGCGTGACTGTTTTAGTTTGGGTCAATATATTGGCATAGCCAAACGTTTGTTTGCCTATTCCTTTTTTTTTTTGGAACCGTGTAATTGTCTTTAATTTGGATGTTCTCTCTAGTCTCGTTATACCCTATTGGAAGACCTTTTGTTTTTTACTTTGGCACTTTTTGGGATTAAACACTACATTTTTGATTGTGAAATCATGTCACTTCATTTTTGCGCCTCCATCTGCGGTTACATCCACAGAAAGGGGTGCTGCTGTGGACTAAAACCAATCTGAGGCCCCTTGTCTCTGTTACAGGGAGGAACACGTCCAAGGATGAAAGCAATCAACTCATCATCAGCAATTACACCTACATCCGACTCACCTACATCCCTCGACAGTTTACGGTAGTGATGGCAAAATGAAGCCCCATGAAGCAGTGAAGCCCTGCAGAGAAATGCTTCACACACACATGGGGGCTTCAAGATGATTCATTTGCTCGACTACCCCATCATGTGGGCAGAAAAATGTATAACATGCTTGGTGCTTGCAACAAAATGGTGGGATGTGAATCATGCTCTGAATACAAAATATTATTTGAAGAGTTTTAACATGAATTGTTTTGTTACTTTGTTTTTTGTTTTTGCTTATGCAACAAGTGAAAATGTTAAATAAGGAGGTAAAATAAAGAGTTTATTAATTTTTATTTAAAAACAAATTTTTCCACCATGGCTTTCAAAGTCTAAAAATGTGAAATGTGATAATAAAGTGCTCAGCCAAGTCAACCTTCTCAGCTAAATTGAATTAGATATGTAAGAGTTAAAAAACAACTATACAGTGAAGTGTGGGGCTATGAATATAAATGGGCTACCTGAGCCAGGTTCAACCTGGTTGGTTTCCTCGTTGCCATGCAAGACTCTAAAGTGCCTTAGCATAGTTGAGGTGTTATTATTATAACTTAGCTCCTTGGAACACACCAGATGCTTCAGCTACAAGTATTCAGAAAAGTTGTCACATTTTATTTTATTCATTAATGGAATCTATTACATAGTAATTACAGGTGCCTTACATTCTTAAGTGAGAACAACTCAAAGTGCTCCCAAACAGGGGAAAATCTCCTCTTTCTTGCTGGTTTCATCGCAAAAAAGAAGCTCGAATCGAATGCCAAAAACAGCGCAATAAAGGGACCCAAAAACACAAAAAGCGAGGAGCAATACATAGTGTTTTACTGCCGCTTTTATTTCGAGCTGCACTCAAACCTAGCGAATCCTTTCCTGAAGCAGTCACGTGGTACACCCGCTACGTGGGGCTTCAAACGTCAGCACTTACGTCATCAACACGCGCATCGACCCGTGGTTCAAGAACCACTCATCTAGATTACTCGGCACACGCTTCAGGGATTCGAACCGAGAAGCACATCACTAGTTTACGGCAGTGGTCCCCAACCTCCGGTCCGCGGCCAGGTACCGGTGATGAAATGGTGAATGAAATGAGCGGCTACAAGCGGATGTGACGCTGCTGCTTTTGCGGTGAGGAGGTGTGTTGAATCTCGCGCGGACTCATCATCCATCTCGCTCGCACCCACCCCCACCCCCCGTCAACAATCTCGAGTGGACTCATCCATCTCGCTCGCACCCCCCCCCCCCACCCCCAGTCAACAATCTCGAGCGGCCACCGGTCCGCGGCAAATTTATTACGCGTTTATCGGTCCGCGCCAAAAAAAAAGGTTGGGGACCACTGGTTTACAGCATCCCTCCACCACCCCGACTCCTCACACTTAATTGTTCCTATCAAAGTCAGGAATACGGGGGGGGGGGGGGGGGGTCCAGGTTCGGGCCAAATACCGAGCTCGGAGCCCTCACCTAGGACAGCACCCCAAATAGCAATATCTTTACTGCTCCTGAATCATTGGTAAATGTGAACTCGTGAAACAGCCAAAAAACAAAAAGCTGAGAGGCACAGGCAAAGAGACACAATCAACCATACACACATCCACATATACACATATGTATATACAACATACATACATGCCTAAACAACTGCACATACACAAATACCCCAAATAATTACATATTATACATAAAATGCTAGAGAGAAAAGATGAGTTTTAAGGCACAATTTAAACTTGGATAAACTAGAAGCCATTCTAACAGGGTCAGGAAGATTTTTCTATAGCGTGGGGCCAGCCACTTCAAAAGCTCGATTTCCCATTGTCTTTAGGTGACTTCTGGGGATGTTTAAAAGTTGTTTTTCCTCCGATCTCAGTTCTCTCACGGGAGTGTAAGGGTGAAGAAGATTGGTCAGGTAGGAGGCCAGATTATTTAGAGATTTGTAAACAAGTAGTAGAATTTTGTATTCAATTCTAAACTGGGTAGGCAGCCAGTGAAGGCAAGGCAAGGCAAGGCAAGTTTATTTGTATAGCACATTTCATACACAATGGTAATTCAAAGTGCTTTACATAAAGAAGAATGATAAAAATAAAACATTAAAAATGATTAAAAGAATAAAAAGATAATACGTATAAAATAAAATGCAAACAGTTCGGACATAGCACAGTGCTCAATCTGCAAATGCATAGGTAAAAAGATGTGTTTTGAGTCTTGATTTGAATGTGGCTACTGTTGGAGCACACCTGATCTCTTCTGGAAGCTGGTTCCAGCTGCGGCTGGCGTAACAGCTAAAAGCAGACTCTCCTTGCTTTGAGTGAACCCTGGGTATTACTAAGTGACTTGATCCTGATGATCTTAGTGATCTGTTAGGTTTATATTCTATGAGCATATCTGCAATGTATTGAGGTCCTAGGCCATTGAGTGATTTATAAACAAGTAACAGTACTTTAAAATTAATTCTAAATGTAACTGGAAGCCAGTGCAAGGACCTAAGGACTGGTGTGATGTGTTCATATTTTCTGGTTCTGCTCAGAATCCTGGCAGCAGCGTTCTGTACGAGCTGCAGCTGTCTTATGGTCTTTTTGGGAAGGCCGGTGAGGAGCCCATTACAATAATCCACCCTGCTGGTGATGAAAGCATGAACAAGTTTCTCTAAGTCTTGATTGGAGACAAAGCATCTAATTCTTGCAATATTTTTGAGATGATAATATGCTGATTTAGTTATTGTTTTTACATGGCTACTGAAACTCAGGTCTGACTCCAAAATCACACCAAGATTCCTGACCTGATTTTTAGTTGTTTGACCCCTAGAGTGAAGGTATGCATTCACTTTGAGAACTTCATCTTTGTTTCCAAATGCAATGACTTCAGTTTTGTCTTTGTTTAACTGAAGGAAGTTTAGGCACATCCAGTTTTTAATTTCATCAATGCATTAACACAGGGAGTCAATGGGGCTGTAATCATTAGGTGATAACGCGAGGTAAATCTGGGTGTCATCTGCATAGCTGTGATATGCAATTTGGTTCTTTCTCATTATTTGGCTCAGTGGCAGCATATATAAGTTGAACAGGAGGGGTGCAAGTATTGAACCTTGAGGGACTCCGCATGTCATGGATGTCCACTCAGACTTATGGTCACCGATACTCACATAATAACCTCTCCCTTCTAAGTATGACCTGAACCATTTAAGAACCATCTCAGAAAGCCCAACCCAGTTTTCCAGCCTGTCAAGGAGAATGTTGTGATCTATGGTGTCAAACGCAGCACTGAGGTCGAGTAAAACCAGCACTGATAATTTACCTGAATCTATGTTAAGACGAATATCATTTATTATCTTTATGAGTGCTGTCTCTGTGCTGTGATGTGATCGGAAACCAGACTGAAAGTTGTCAAAGTATCCATTCAAGCTTAAGAACTTGTTCAGCTGATTGAAAACAACTTTTTCAATGATCTTGCCAATGAAAGGTAGATTTGAGATTGGTCTGTAATTGCTCAATATGATGTTGTCCAGATTGGTCTTTTTCAGAAGGGGCTTAACAACTGCAGTTTTTAGGGAATTTGGAAAAGTCCCAGAAAGAAGTGAGGCATTTACCACTTCTAGGATATCTGCTTCTAAACAGTTAAACACGCTTTTGAAAAAAGATGTGGGAAGTATGTCAAGGGCGCAGGTTGATGTTTTAAGGTGCTGTACTGTTTCTTCCAAAATTGTACCATCAATTGCTTCGAAAACAGACATAATAGCTACTTTCTGAGATTGTGGTCTGATCTGTTTTACCCCAGTTCAGCTCAAGGTTGTGCTGATCGCCTTTCTGATATTATTTATTTTCTCAGAGAAGAAGGAAGCAAACTCACAGCATTTGCTGTCTGAGAGCATTTCACTGGGAATCTGACTTGGGGGATTTGTTAGTCTCTCTACAGTAGCAAAAAGAGTGCGGGTGTTGTTTAAGTTTCTGTTTATAATATTTGAGAAGAAGGTCTGTCTAGCTTTGCCTAGTTCCACATTGAAAGCATGAAGGTTATCTTTATAGATGTTATAGTGGATTTCAAGATTTGTCTTTCGCCACATGCGCTCAGCTTTTCTGCATTGTCTTTTCAGATTTTGCACTGCTGTTGAATTCCTCCAGGGTGATTTTTGTCTGCCACTCTTCTTCCTGACTTTCACAGGAGCAATGTTATCAATAACATTCTGAACTTTTGAGTTAAAAGAATCAAGAAGAAAATCAACAGAGTCTGCAGATATGCTTGGTGTTAAAGATATAGCCTTCATAAACAGAGCACTAGTATTCTCATTTAAGCATCGCTTTTTGACCGAGATAGATCTAGCTTCAACAGTCGGAGAGATCAATATATCAAAGAAAATACAGAAATGATCTGATAGAGCTACATCCTTAATGACAATGGATGAGATGTTTAGACCCTTACTGATAATTAAATCTAGTGTATGTCCTCGATTGTGTGTGGGTCTATGTACATGCTGAGTCAGATCGTATTCAAAACTGTTAGAATTTCTTTTGCCATTTTAGATTCTGCATTTTATATGTGGATGTTAAAGTCCCCAGTAATAGCAAGACAGTCAAACTCTGAGGAAGTTGCTGATAACAGTTCTGTAAAGTCCTCCACAAAGGCTGGAGAGTATTTTGGAGGCCTGTAAATGACTAAAAGTAGAATGCGAGGAGCACCTTTTAGCACAATACCCAAATATTCAAAAGACAAGTAATCACCAAATGACACTTGCTTGCATTGATAGACATCTTTAAATAGAGCAGCTTCACCTCCACCTCTCCTAACAGCTCTGCAGACACTCATAAAAGTAAAGTTTGGAGGGGCTGTTTCATTCAGGATTGTTGAACTGCAACTGTCTTCAAGCCATGTTTCATTTAGAAGCATAAAATCTATATTGTTTGTGGTTATTAAATCATTGACTAGAAGTGATTTATTTTTAAGTGAACGGATGTTTAAAAGTGCTAACTTAACAGTCTTACTTTCTGTCTCTACAGTAATCTTAGTTTGGCGTGTTATATGCAACAGATTAAGTGGGTTTGCCAAACGGTTTGAGAAGGCCTTTGGCTTTCTATCACGTAATAAAACTGAAATAGCGAAAGCAACAGGCACACTGGGTTCCCGCTTGTTCTGTAAACATTTGACAAAGTCACTATTATCATAGCGGGGACCCGGCACACATTACTGAGAGCTTTTATCAGTTGTTTTTGGTTCACGTAGAACAGATGGAGGAGGGTGAGGGCCCTGGCGTTGTGGTAGCGACTGAAGAGCTCTCGCTGGAGGAATGGGAGGTCGAGCTGGGCCCACAGGCTTTGGTGGTTGTGGAGCTCGCCGCCTTTTGTCATTACATAAATCCAATTTCGTGAAGGTAGAGGCTCCCTGCAACCTCTCGAATGCTGAAGACATCAACGGCAAAGGATATGTTTTCTTTACCGTGATGTTATTCAGCCCTCGGTAATCAAAACAAGGTCACAGTGAACCATCCTTCTTTCAAGTCAAGTCAAGTCACCTTTATTTATATAGCGCTTTTTACAATGTAGATTGTTTCAAAGCAGCTTTACAGGAAAAACAATATAAACAAAGTTTGTTTGGCTGAACAGAAGCCCCAAAAGAGCAGGCGAATCAATACAACTGATGAATTTTAAGTGTTAAGTTTCCCCAACTGAGCAAGCCATAGGCGACAGCGGCAAGGAACCAAAACTCCGGCAGGTGACGTAACGAATGAAGAATAGAATGGAGAAAAAACCTTGGGAGAAACCAGGCTCAGTTGGGGGACCAGTTCTCCTCTGGCCAACAGCCAAACCGTGCATGATTATTATACAACAATTCAAGTCCAATATGAAGTCCAATTTGGTCCGGTTAGAGATGGGTTCATGATCGTCACAGGGGAGGGTCCAGTAGAGTCACGGTCTCCGCAGACACCCCAGGGCAGTGCTGTGCTCGTGTCCAGGTCCTTCATCTGATCTGGATACGGCCCGGATCCAGCTGCCCACGGTAACCTCGGAATAAACAGAGACCAATATCAGCGTAGATGCCATTCTTCTTCTGATGTATCGAGTACATCAGGTGTTATGGAAATGTTCCCGGTTCCGGCTTATCTAAATTATGCAGCCTAACAATCATTTTACATGATTTGGATTAAAAATGTATGTATAATGTGTTATGTGTATGCCAGGTTGAAAAGATGTGTTTTTAGTCTACATTTAAACTGACAGAGTGTGTCTGCTTCCCGAACTGTAATAGGAAGACTGTTCCAGAGTTTAGGAGCTAAATAGGAAAAGGATCGCCCGCCAGCAGTTGACTTTGATATTCTAGGTATTATAAGCTGGTCAGTATTTTGGGATCGTAATAGACGTGAAGGACTATAATGTGTTAAGAGATCGCTCAAGTACTGTGGAGCTAAACCATTTAATGCTTTGTAAGTAATTAGCAAGATTTTAAAATGTATTCGATAGGAAGTGTGTTTAATAGGAAGCCAGTGCAGGTTTGACAGAACTGGGCTAATATGCTCATACTTCCTGGTTCTAGTAAGAACTCGAGCTGCTGCATTTTGGACCAGTTGGAATTTGTTTATTAAGCGTGCAGGGCAACCACCTAGTAAAGCATTACAATAATCTAGCCTTGAACTCATGAACGCATGAACTAACTTTTCCGCATTTGTCTTAGATAGCATATGTCGCAATTTAGATATATTTTTAAGATGGAAGAACGCCGTTTTACAGATACTAGAAACATGGCTTTCAAATGAAAGATTGGTATCAAAGAGCACACCCAGGTTTCTAACTGACGACGAAGACTTGACAGAGCAGCCATCGAGTGTTAGGCAGTAGTCTAGATTATTATGTGCCGAACTTTTTGGTCTAATAATTAGAATCTCTGTTTTTTCAGAATTTAGCAGTAGAAAGTTATTAGTCATCCAATTTTTTATATCGGTTATGCATTCTGTTAATTTAGTGAATTTGTTCGTTTCATCAGGATGAGAAGAAATATAGAGCTGAGTATCATCAGCGTAACAATGAAAGCTAATGCCATGCTTCCTAATAACTGCACCCAAAGGAAGCATGTACAGGGTGAAAAGCAATGGTCCTAGTACTGAACCTTGAGGAACTCCATACTGAACCCGTGACCGATATGACATCTCCTCATTTAATGCTACAAACTGATAACGCTCAGATAAGTATGACTTGAACCAGGCTAATGCAACTCCACTAATGCCAACATAATTTTCAAGTCTATTCAGAAGGATTTTGTGGTCAATTGTATCAAATGCAGCACTAAGGTCCAGTAACACTAACAGAGAGATACAACCACGATCGGATGATAAGAGCAAATCATTTGTAACTCTAATGAGAGCAGTCTCAGTACTATGATATGGTCTAAATCCTGACTGGAAATCCTCGTAGATGCTGTTTCTTTCTAGAAAGGAACATAGTTGTAAAGATATTGCCTTTTCTAGAATCTTTGACAAGAAAGGTAGATTCGATATCGGCCTGTAATTAACTAATTCTGTAGGATCAAGTTGTGGTTTTTTAATAAGCGGTTTAATTACAGCCAGCTTAAAGGTTTTTGGTACGTATCCTAATGACAAAGAAGAATTAATAATATTAAGAATAGGATCTATGATTTCTGGAAGCATCTCTTTCAGTAGCTTAGTCGGTATTGGGTCTAGCATACATGTTGTTGATTTTGATGATTTAACGAGTTTAGACAATTCTTCCTCCCCAATAGCAATGAAGGATTGGAATTTTTCTTCAGGGACACTAAAATGTACTGTATTTTGGAATATTGTAGTAGATTGTTGCATGTTTATTATTTTCTCTCTAATATTATTAATTTTGCAAGTAAAGAAGTCCATGAAGTCATTAGTGCTGTGCTGATTTAAAGCATCTGGGGTTGAGGCTTTATTTCTTGTTAATTTAGTCACTGTATCAAATAAATACCTAGGGTTGTATTTGTTTTCTTCTAAGAGGGTAGAAAAGTAAGTAGATCTAGCTGATCTTAAGGCCTTTCTGAATGCAATAGAGCTGTCTTTCCATGAAATGCGAAAAACCTCTAGCTTAGTTTTTTTCCAGCTCCGCTCCATTTTTCTGGCTGCTCTCTTGAGGGCCCGGGTGTGCTCGTTGTACCACGGTGTTGGACTATTTTCTTTAATCTTCTTTAAGCGTAACGGAGCAACAGTGTCTAAAGTGCTGGAAAAGAGAGAGTTTATAGTTTCTGTTGCAACATCAAGTTCTTCTAGGCTATCTGGGATGTTAAGTAGATGAAACTGATCGGGAAGATTATTTATAAAGCTATCTTTTGTGTTAGGAGTGATAGTTCTACTATATTTATAACAGGGAGTTAGTTTTTCGACTTTGGCTAAAGGTAATCTACACGCAACTAAGTAATGATCTGAGATGTCATCGCTCTGCTGCAGAATTTGAACAGTATCAACATTGATCCCATATGACAATATTAGATCTAAAGTATGATTACGAGAATGAGTGGGTCCTGATACATGTTGTGTAACTTCAATAGAGTTTAAAATGTCTCTAAATGCCAATCCCAATGCGTCTTTTTCATTATCTACATGGATGTTAAAATCACCGACGATTATGACTTTATCTGCAGACATTACTAATCCTGAGAGAAAATCAGCAAATTCTTTGATAAAGTCTGTATGGTGCCCTGGTGGCCTGTATAGAATAGCCAGCACAAAAGTTAAACAGGAATTATTACTTGCACTAGATAATTTTACATTGAGGACCATCACTTCAAAATAATTATATTTCAAATTAGACCTTTGAGCAGTACTGATCGTGTTACTATAAATTACAGCAATACCTCCTCCTTTACCTTTCAGACGAGGCTCATGTTTATAACAGTAATCTTGAGGGGTGGACTCATTTAAAATGATATAATCGTCTGGTTTTAGCCAAGTTTCTGTCAAACACAGCACATCTAGTTTATGATCTGTAATCATATCATTTACAATAAGTGCTTTTGAGGAAAGGGATCGTATATTCAGTAACCCAAGCTTTATCATTTGTTCATTTGTGTTATATCCGTTCTTAGCTGTTTGTAAATCAATTAAATTTTTACTCTTAAACGATTTTGAGAGATTTTTGTATTCGGGGAACAGACACAATCTCTATAGGATGATATCTAGGTGAAAGAGTCTCTATGTGTTGGAATTTATCTGACCTCTGTGACGTGAGACAGCTAGCAGACGGTCGGTTTAGCCAGTTTGTCTGCTTCCTGACCTGGGCCCCAGTTAGTCAAGGTTTAGTTCTAAGACTATATGCCAAATTATTAGAGAGAAGAGCGGCACCATCCCAGGTGGGATGAATACCATCTCTTTTCAACAGGTCAGGTCTGCCCCAAAAACTTTTCCAATTGTCTATAAACCCTTTGTTATTCCGCGGGCACCACTTAGACATCCAGCCATTGAGTGAGGATAATCTGCTAAGCATCTCATCACTCCTGTGCATAGGAAGAGGGCCAGAGCAAATTACGGTGCCTGACATCGTACTTGCGAGTTCACACACCTCTTTAATATTACTTTTAGTGATCTCCGACTGACGAAGTCGGACATCATTAGCGCCGACGTGAATAACAATCTTAGAATATTTACGATTAGCCTTAGCCAGCACTTTTAAATTTGCTTTGACGTCAGGCGCTCTGGCTCCCGGCAAACATGTGACTATGGTGGCTGGAGTCTCTATTTTCACATTCCGAGTAATAGAATCGCCAATCACTAGGGCACTTTCAACAGGTTTCTCAGTGGGTGTGTCACTGAGTGGGGAGAACCTGTTTGATGTTCTGATCGGAATGGAACAGTGGTTTTTTGACCCGCGATTATGCCGTCTCACAGTCACCCAGTTGCCCTGCTGCACGGGCTCTACAGCCGGAACCGAACAATGTACAGGGTTTGCTAAGCTAGTCGCATCCAAAGTAGTATCTAAAGCCCTTGCATTCTTACTATCCTCGATTAAAGTTTGGATGCGTGTCTCTAATTCTGAAACCTTCTCTGTCAGCCTAATTATGTCCCTACATTTATGACATGTGAAGCCTTCACAGCTGACAGAGACAGAAAGACTATGCATGAAGCAGGCAGTGCAAGTGACAATTTTGAGAGAAGATGACATGACTCACCGCGTGTGTTGATCCAACTTGTTGACCAGTTGTTTGATGAAGTCGGGAAAAAAGGCACGAGCGAGAAAAACGCTGTATGCACGGACAGTGAGATAGCACAATGCTAACGCGTTTAGCGACTTAGATTAAAGCGAACGATTACAATATATTAAATAATCTAATATTGTATTTAGCAATACAAACGAACGTCGAGTTTAAGATCTAAAACAAAAATCAAGTTTATATGTCAGTACAAACGCAAACGCAATCCACTCGAGCAGACAGGAAACAGCAGTGCAGCAGTCAAAAACGGTCCGTCTGGAACAATCATTCCCACAAAAGAGAATCCCGCCCCCACCGGAGAAGAAGAGGGGCGGATGAACCCGGTAGCCAAAGAATAAGAAATATATTTCATTTACATTTACTCATTTAGCAGACGCTTTTATCCAAAGCGACTTACAATTTGAGGAATATAGAAGCCATTTGTCCAAAGGATACAAAAACGCATAAGAGCGCTTACAATACAAAGTTTCAAAAATTTCGAACACAAGTAGCACAAGCATGGGGAATTTTTTTTTTTTTTTTTTAAAGAGAGTGTTTGTGTGTCATGTTAGGTGCTCATGGAAGAGGTGCGTTTTGAGTAGTCTTTTAAACTTCGACAGGGAATCTGCATTCCGGATGAGGACAAGGAGGGCGTTCCACCAGCCCGGGGTGGTGAATGAAAATGTTCTTGTGATTGTTCTTTTTCCTCTCTGTGATGGAACCACGAGTCGCCGCTCATTGATCGATCGAAGGTTTCTGGTAGGTGTGTAGAGTTGTACCAATGAGTGGAAGTATGAAGGTGCTGAGTTTGTGTAAGTTCTGTATGCAAGAGTCAGTGCTTTGAATTTGATGCGTGCTGAGAGAGGGAGCCAGTGTAGCGAGATGAAGAGTGGTGTGACATGAGACCTTTTCGGTTGGTTGAATACCAGACGAGCTGCTGCATTCTGGATCAGCTGCAGGGGTTTGATTGCACTTGCAGGAAGCCCAACCAGAAGAGCATTGCAGTAGTCCAGTCTTGAAATGACCATGGCCTGCACCAGAAGTTGCGTAGCTTGCTCAGTAAGGAATGGCCTGATCCTTCTGATGTTGTACAGTGCAAACCTGCATGATCGAGCCGTCTTTGCAATGTGGTCCTTGAAGGTCAGCTGGCCCTCAAAGATCACTCCAAGATTTCTGACAGACTTTGAAGGGGTAATCGTGGTGGCACCGATCTGGATAGTGAAATCATGCTGTTGGGTTGGATCGGCAGGAAAGACTAGAAGCTCCGTCTTTGCCAGGTTGAGCTGCAGATGATGCTCTTTCATCCATGTCGAGATGTCCGCGAGGCAGCTTGTGATTCTCGCAGCCACCGTTGGATCATCTGGTTGAAATGATATGTAGAGCTGAGTGTCATCTGCGTAGCAGTGATAGGAGAAGCCGTGTGCCTCTATAATGGGACCCAGTGATGTGGTGTACATGGTGAAGAGAAGTGGTCCAAGAACTGAGCCCTGTGGAACACCGGTGATCAGTTGACATTCTTTGGAGACCTACCCACACCATGCCACCCTGAAGGACCTATCCGTGAGATAGGATTCAAACCACTGAAGGGGAGTTCCGGTGATGCCTAGTGACGAGAGGGTAGATAAAAGGATTTGGTGATTAACAGTGTCAAAGGCAGCAGAAAGATCTAAAAGAATGAGAACTGACGATTTTGAATCAGCTTTTGCACTCCTTAGAGCTTCCGTGACAGATAGTAATGCCGTCTCGGTTGAATGGCCCTTCTTGAAACCAGACTGGTTGATGTCCAACCGGTCATTCTGAGACAGAAAAGAAGATACTTGGTTAAAAACAACACGTTCAAGAGTTTTAGATATGAATGGTAGGAGAGAGACAGGTCTGTAATTATCAACGAGTGATGCGTTCAATGTGGGTTTTTTGAGCAGTGGGGTTACCCGAGCCTGCTTGAACGCGGTAGGGAAGGATCCCGTGTGAAGGGATGTGTTGATGATGTGAGTAAGTGCTGGTAAGATTGTAGGAGAGATGGCTTGTAGAAGGTGTGAGGGGATTGGGTCTAAAGGGCAGGTGGTTGGATGGCTGGAAAGGAGAAGTTTAGATACATCTACCTCAGTGAGTGGAGAGAAGGTTGCGAGAGTGTTTCTGGTTTCAGAGGTCGGTGTATGTTTGTGTGTGTGTGGAGGTGAGAACTGGCTACTGATAGTTGCAGTTTTGTTAATGAAGTAATGGGCAAAATCATTGGCAGTTAAAGAGGTAGAGGGAGGTGGTGGAGGGGGAGAGAGTCGAGAGTTGAATGTTTTGAAAAGTGCATGCATGTTGGAAGTGCTGTTGATCTTTGTGTGGAAGTGTAAAGATTTAGCAGTATGGACATCAGTAGAAAAGGTAGAGAGAAGAGATTGATACAAACTCAGGTCAGATGGGTCCTTAGACTTGCGCCATTTTCTCTCAGCTACCCTTAGCTTGGCCCGGTGTTCACGAAGAACATCAGTTAGCCAGGGGCTAGAGGGAGTAGCACGTGATGACCTGGAAGAGAGCGGACAGACATTATCTAGGCAAGACGTTAGAGTAGAACATAAGGTATCCGTTGCAGTATTCACATCCAGAGTTGAGAACTGTTTGTGAGAGGGAAGAGAGGATGAGACGATAGAGGAGAAGTGAGAAGGAGAGAGAGAGCGCAGGTTACGCCTGAAAATGACTGGAAGAGGGGTTGGTGTTGCAGAATTAGTAAGATGCATATGAAATGTAATGAAAGAATGGTCAGAAACATGCAGCGGTTTAACCAGAGTGTTGTCTATGATGCAGTTGCGTGTGTAGATCAAGTCGAGTTGATTGCCCGACTTGTGAGTACCTGTGGTGATGAGTCGGTTGAGGTCAAATGAAGCTAGGAGAGAGAGGAAGTCTGCAGCGCAAGGCTTCTCCAAATGTATGTTGAAGTCACCAAAGACGACCAGCGGAGTGCCATCCTCAGGAAATGAGGAGAGCAGCATATCCATCTCCTCAACAAAGGTGCCCAGCTGACCTGGAGGGCGATAGATTACAACAAAGTGGATTACTGCAGGAGATGAAGCTGTAATGGAGTGAAATTCAAACGAATTGTACATGCATAAAGAGGAGCGAGTAGAATATGTCCAGTTGCTAGAAATGAGGAGACCTGTGCCCCCACCCCTCCCAGACTGTCGAGGGGTGTGGGAGAAAGAGAAATTGTTAGAGAGAGCAGCGGGGGTTGCTGAGTCCTCTGGACGAATCCATGTCTCAGTCAAACCTAGGATATTAAGAGCAGAGTTAGTAGCAAAGGCTGGGATAAAGGTAGCCTTATTGACTGCTGACTGACAGTTCCAGAGACCTACAGAGATGGAGAGAGGTGCTTTAGAGGAAGTCACAGAATGCAGGTTGTTAATGTTGCGTCGCCCTCGGCGAGTTTTAACAGGGCGACGTTGAGAGATGACAGGAATATACTGAAAGCACATGATAGCAGAGAAGTGTAGTGTGAAAGAAAGAAATATAAATATTAGACAGACTTGCCGGTGTCGTTGCTCGGTGGAGTCGCGCAGGTAGAGTCGAACGTCTTTACACTCGTCTGTCTTCACACGAGGTCGCTGAAACGCTTCCGCTGACGCTTCCGCGACAGCGTGCGTAGCAGCTAATTATCCTGTTTGGGTGAAACAGCCAAATGCCACGCCCACAGCTTCGCACGGCGTTTAAAGTGCAATAAAAGGCAAAAACACATGAGGCAGAAAAACGGTTTTGACCGAAACTAGCACGCAGAGTCGCAACGTGGTAAACAAACAAACAATCACAGTACAGTTACCACAGTTACCACAGATTACTCCTTGCTAAAGACTACTGATTCACAAAATGAAAGCAAACAAAGTATGTAAACAAGACTCACGTGTCTTTCTTATATAAAGAGACTCACGTGTCTTTATATTTCTTCATGGCCTCCCTCTCAGGAGTAGAAAGAGAGTACAACTTGCCTTTAGGAGGAGACATACCTGGCAAAATATCTATGGCACAGCTTGTAGGGAAGATGCGGAGGAAGAGAAGCTGCCCGAGACTTACTGAACACTTCCTTCAGGTCGAGGTACTCCGGGGGCAAGTTAGAAAAATTGATTGGCTCCTCCTGCAACACAGAACTAGACACAGACGAACATGCAGACACAAGACACGAGGCATGGCACTGATCAATATTTTTGTGTCCCCAGTCCACCCGGGGATTGTGTTTGAGTTCATTGTGATTCCCTGCGATGGTGAGAGTGATGGGAGAAGTTATCCATGAAATGTCCGGCTCTAACCGCCAAGAGCATTGACTGGAATGGGGTGAGTAAGTGGCTTGGTGGTGATTTGAAGTTGCAGTGCTAGCGAACGGTCCATGAAATTGCCCTCAGCCCCAGAATCCAGTAACGCGTTACACAGATGAGAAGTGTTGGCCCATTGGAATCTTACCGGGAGGAGAGTCGACGAAGAAGTCCTGTTGGTGGAGATGGTGTCCGTCAGTAGCCCCCTTCTTACTGGCGGGCGTGGGCGTGGGCCCTTAACTCTGACTTAACTAACGCTCTCTCCTCCTGGGAAAGCTGTGATCGACCTACCTGCCCAGGCTCGGGATCGAAGATCGACCTGACTGCGCCAGGATGGTGAACAGAGATGGAGACACTGCATCTGCGGCTTGGGTAGTGTGAAACCTACCCCAGTCAATTCTCGTGTCCACCCGAAGAGTCAGTTCGATAAGTCCATTAAGCCGAGGGGTCAGATCCAGGGTGTAGATTTCCCGTTGGACAGCTAGCCCATGCAGGAACCTGTCCCACTGCGCCTTCTCGTTCCACTTGCAGTCGGCCGCGAGTGTGCGGAACTCGATCGAGTAATCCGAAACTGAACGATCGCCTTGTTGGAGTTCCACGATCTTACACGCTGCCTCGCGGCCGACCGCAGACCAATCGAACACTCTCTTAATTTCTTCGGAGAAGACCTGGAACGAGGAGCAGCAAGGATCTTGATTCTCCCACACCGCCGTTCCCCACTTTGCTGCAAGGCCTGAGAGCAGCGTTATAACCAGTAAGACTTTCGCTTGATCAGTAGCATATGTCAATGGTTGAAGAGAAAAATATACAGAGCACTTCGTGATGAAGGCTCTGCAGAAATCCGGTTCACCGGCATACCTTTCTGGAGGTGGAAGGTGGGGCTCTTGCTGCCCTGCGGGACGACTGATGAGTGGAGGAACTGGCGGTGGGTCTGGCGCAGTGGCAACATTTACATTTTACATTTACATTTATGTATTTGGCAGACGCTTTTATCCAAAGCGACTTACATTGCAATCAAGGAACACATTGAATTACTTCTTGCTTTCCCTGGGTTTGAACCCATGACCTTGGTGTTGTTAACACCAATGCTCTACTGATTGAGCTACAGGAAAGCTACAGTTAGTTGTTGTATCCTATTGTTGAGCTCAGACACCTGCACCACCAGTGCTTGTATGGCGCACCCAGTAGCTAGCATCTGTTCTTCCTGCCGATCTAGGATCTTTGATCCATGTTGTTGGTCGCGAAGTCCTGCCAGCCAGCCGCATTTGCTGAAGCCATAGTTTATCGTGTTTATTCATTTAGCAGACACTTTTATCCAAAGCAACTTACAATTTGAGGAGTACAGAAGCGATTTTTCCTCGCTCACTGATCCTCAGTCGTCTCCTGCCCTCGCCAAGCCCCAGTTGCCTCTTGCGCTCGCCAAGCTCCAGTTGCCTCCTGCGCTCGCCAAGCTCCAGTCGCCTCCTGTGCTCGCCAAGCTCCAGTCGCCTCCTGTGCTCGCCAAGCTTCAGTCTCCTACTGTGCTCGCTAAGCTTCAGTTGTCTCCTGCCTCCCTGAGCTCCAGTCGTCTCCTGTGCTCGCCAAGCTCCAGTGCCCTCCTGCGCTCGCCAAGCTCCAATCATGTCCTGCAGCCTCCTGCGCACGCCGAGCTCCAGTCATCTCCTGCACTCGCCGAACTCCAGTCGTCTCCTGCACTCGCTAATCCCCAGTTGTCTCCTGCACTCGCTACTTCAGTAGTCTCCTGCCTTCTTGAGCTCCAGTCGTCTCCTGTGCTCACCAAGCTCTAGTGGCCTCCTGCACTTGCCAAGGTCCAGTAGTCTCCTGCCTCCCTGAGCTCCAGTTGTCTCCTGCCCTCGCCAAGCCCCAGTCGCCTCCTGTGCTCGCTCAGCTCCAGTGGCCTATTGCGCTCGCCAAGCTTCAGTAGTCTCCTGCCTCCCTGAGCTCCAGTTGTCTCCTGCGCTCGCCGAGCTCCAGTGGCCTCCTGTGCTCACCAAGCTCCAATCGTGTCCTGTGGCCTCCTGCGCTTGCCGAACTCCATCGTCTCCTGCGCTCGCCGAACTCCAGTCGTCTTCTGCGCTCTCCGAACTCCAGTTGTCTCCTGCACTCGCTAATGCCCAGTTGTCTCCTGCCCTTGCCAAGCCCCAGTCGCCTCCTGTGCTTGCCAAGCTCCAGTCGCCTCCTGTGCTCGCCTAGCTTCAGTCACCTCCTGCACTCACCAATTTCCAGTAGTCTCCTGTCTCCCTAAGCTCCAGTCGTCTCCTGCGCTCGCCAAGCTCCAGTGGCCTCCTTCGCTTGCCAAGCTCCAGTCGTGTCCTGTGGCCTCCTGCGATTGCCGAACTCCAGTCGTCTCCTGCGCTCGCTAATCACCAGTTGTCTCCTGTGCACGCCAAGCTCCAGTCGTCTCCTGTCTCCCCGAGCTCCAGTCGTCTCCTGCGATCGCCAAGTTCGCCAAATCAGAGTCTGAGAGGCGCCATGAATTCCCATGCCATGGTTTTGTGAAAATACCCCCCTCTGTTTATCCAATCTGCCCCTTCCCTCCACCACATAGTTGCCCAGGCCCTCCAGACCTTGTACCCCCTCCTTCTCCTCCTCCTCCACAGTACCTAACTAAAATCTGCTGAGGAACATCGATGTTGCAGGGTTTGAAAGGGAAAATATTCAAACCTAAGTCTGTAAATGTCTCCAACACACTCACAACAACAACACAAAAGTACTTATTTAAAAAATAAATACTTTTTTACTGACCAGTGTGGTTGAGTGATAAACGTCTCAGAACACAATACTACAGTATTACAGAACAGAAAATCAAATCATCATGTCATCAACTGTTAGAATGCTTGAAAACATACATGTTGCCAGGAACAATTTGACAAATAATGCAAAAGATGTGAAAACCTCAACAAACATCTTCACGTTGTAATTTAAAGCCTTCATGACACGATCAATAACATCAAACTGGCTGTATAATCCCTTACTCTTACCAAGGTTTCTAAAGAACCATAACATTAGAAACATGTGGCTAAAGTTTGTTATTATTGATAACTTCAGTTTGATCTTAACAGTTTCTACAGCACATTTCAATACGAATTAACACACACACACACACACACACACACACACACACACACACACACACACACACACACACACACACACACACACACACACACACACACACACACACACACAGTGTGATACAGACTTTTCAGAGGCTGTTATTGAAGAGTTTAAAACGCTTGTGGTCAGAGCAGCTCAGGTGACGCGGCTCAGGCTGTTTCTTAAAGACACAGCAACAAAAACCTGTTCATTTTCTAAACTTTCTAAAATTTTAACTTTATGGACTTCATCATATATCATATCACATGACCCTTTTAATCATACATAATGTTGTATCATCTCTTCAAAAACATGCTATTGACTTTGCAACTGCAAGTATCATAGTCCACAGATCACAATGCGCCATCATTTTATGTTTGCATGGGAGAGTTTAGAAAAACAAAGCTCAGGAATCAAAATACAGGACGTAAAAATGAATTAAAATGATCTGTTATTCCAAAAAAAAAGTTACAAACAATCAATGAACGATCAATGAAATCAATCAATGCCTCACTTTTATGGATGGTTTGTGTTAGAAGAAGATTAGTTTATGTGTTGGAAGAAATCCCACATCCAACGGGAAAAAATACATCCCTAAAATACAAACAGCACAGTAGCATTAGTTGTTTTTCAATATCAAGCCTAAACTCAACCCTAACTAAAACTAAACTTTCCCTGGGAATCAAACCCATGACATTGGCGTTGCAAGCGCCACACTCTATGTTTTGAGATACAGGAAAGATATTATATATTTAAATAATATTTTATCTTAATTAAAACAATAATAAAACTTATTTAGAACACTGAGGGGATTTTCCAAAATAATCAATAATATAACGTAAAAAAAGTAAAGAATTAAACTAATATAAATAGGACACATTAAGGGTGACCAAAAGTTTTTTAAATATTTTTTTTTTCACTTTACATACTAAAAAGATTCGAATGAAGTTCAGTATCCTGTTGGGAATCAAGGCAATACACATTGCACACAGAGGACACTGTTTGCTGCGAATGAGCTTCTAATATTTTCAGTAGTGATGTTACGCTCTGTATCGAGGCTTTGGAGCGTGTGCCGAGAAATCATGTAAGCTTTTAGTAAAGCGCGTATCGTGGCTTGTATCGGTTTAGACCGATGACGTCAGAGATGACGTGTGAAGCCTTGCTTCCGCCAGAGTGGTTCGAATCTTGCCGCGAAATTTGTATTGATCTTTTTTTATTTGAATTTATCTTGCCGAACCAAATATCGGGCGATTGGAGGATCCACTTCAGTACTGGGAGAGACTGAAAGTTATATTTGCACATCTGTACAGGCTTCCTGTAAAGTATTTATGTACCCTGGCTTCATCTGTGCCTTGTGAAAGGGTTTTTTCAAAGGCAGGAGAAGTCTTAGCCCTAAAACAGTTGAAAATTAATATTCTTGAATAGTGTGGTGGCAAAATCTTTTACTAGTTCTGAGTAAGAGACAAAATAACCCAATCGTGAATTTTAAAAGGTTTATTTCTTTGCAAAGAAAGGACACAGTCATACAGACATCCGAAGCTGCCCTGCAGAGTGTGACAAAGAAGGGAGGGCCGCTTCGACATTTATATCTCTAGTCAAGGCTAAAGACTCAGTTGTAATTTTCCATTCCTTATCAGGAACACTTTACCCTCTCTATACCTCAAGTGTATTTCTTCAGACTTATTATTATTATATTTTACTTACTAGTTCTACAGAACAAAAATACAATTAATGTCACACAATAATCCAAGAAACAAAATATAATAATATATAAGAAGGAAGAAGAAAACATATCATTTATAAAATTCCATAACAATAGAAACTCCTAAAATATATCCTTCTCATTATTTTTCTTGTTTCCAAAAATCACAGTCCAAGATACATGAGCAGATTCACTGTCCACTGCAGTTAAACCCAGGCACTTATAAAATTATAATTTTGCCCCGTCTGCCTATGACCAAACAATTGATTTACATACATTTGATTTATTTATTTATCCTTTATTTATCAGGGAAAATCCCAATGAGATATCATAATCTCTTCCTTCAGGGAGACCTGGTCAAAAAAATGGCAGCACACATAGTTTCAGACAAATTATAAAAACACAGACAATCCAACAATAGTTGGATATAGTTGATAGTCACATAAATTTCAAGCCAATACATTTATTACAAAGTTATGTTAACACAATCATTATATACCTCAAGAAAATACCCATTATACACAGTGTATCACACACCACATCAGGCACATCTGTAATGTATCGGATTGTTTTTTACACTTTGGTCACTAGATGGTTTTGTGAGCAAATGAGGCTTCGAGAAATTAACCCTTTTGTGAACCATTTGGCTGAAAAGGTTCAATGCTTCATGAGGCTTCATCTCACCATCACTATTTTTAAGTGCATTAAGATAAAGTCACTGGCCTCATGTTAGGAACCGTGAAGAAAGTGTTACAAAATCCACAGTTGATTTGATTAGGGTACGACCTCAGTTTGCAAACACTGCAGGTATTTGAACTCCTCCTCCAACTCAAAGCCATACAGATCTTTAGCATGTTGCAATCTGCCCTCTCCCTTAAACCAATCATCTACTGATTGCTGTCATTGTGGGGCCACTGATAAGAGTGAGTGGAAGGGGCCTGTGATGTTGATTGAGACTCAATCAGGTCGTCAATAGCCAATCAGGAGAAGGGAGAGGGGTTTGTGGCTTTTAAATGACATATAAATAAGCTTCCGTGGCACATCTAGTTTTATTGCTGTGTTTGGAAGAACGACCACAGCTCCACCATGAAGCAGTGTGTGCTATTAATGATGTCCTTTCTGTGTGTTCACGGGGCTCCTGTGGATGTTTTGCCCACCGGATCCTGCCTAGATCCTGTAGCAATCAATGCTGCCACTGAAGCCCTGAACCAAATCAATCTGGATCGCACCGAGGGCTACATTTTTAGGCTGGATCATCTCAGCAATGTGCATCAGATGGTGCATGTGAGTCTATTTGGAGTTCTTGTGTTCTAATGGATACTTTTAAATTAATTTAAAAGTCATTTAATCAAAAATACTTGTCCTATTTCCTGTGTCTATCTAAATGGCTTCTTTTTTACATAATGTTTGACAAACATCTCTTTAATCTGTTTTTAGGGTGAAACGGGGATTGTCTTCTATCTCAAATTTAATGTTTTGGAGACCAATTGCCATGTCCTCAGCAAGGAAAAATGGTGCAATTGTGAAATCCGAAACCCTGCAGAGTACCCAGTATGGTTTTGCTAATCCACAAAAACACTAAAATATGATCTTATGTTTCTTCATCATTTTAATACCCTTTTCATCTGACAGGCCTATGGACAGTGCAAAGCCATTATGTACATGAACGGAGAACACGGAGTTGTCCGTCTGTACAAATATAGATGTACCGTTAGGCCAGGTAATAATCCGTTACCAAATAGCTGGGTTTCATCAAAAAGCAACAGAATGCAAGTGCAGTAACATTTGCTTTTCCTTGACAGTGCCTTCCTCTAAAATCAGGGAACAGTGCCCAGGTTGCCCTGTCCAGCTCCCTCAGGATCACGAAGAAGCCCTGAATATAGTGAAGATGGGCATGGAGAGATACAATAATGAGAGTGTGCTGGCTAACTACTTTGTTCCACTGAACATTACAAGAGTATCTTCTCAGGTAAGTATGCAAGTAACTAAACCTGAGGAAGATTTGTCGTATAGAAAGTTACTCCAAATTGTGTATGGATTTGGTCTTTGTATATGATACAATATATATATATTTTTTAAATAGTTTGGTTTTGGAAGATTCTACAATGTGGAGTTCACCATCCAAGAGACTGTCTGCTCTTCCAAAACCGCTATAGCTAATATTTCCAAGTGTGAGGTCATGGCATGTGAGTTTGGGGTAAGTGATTAGATTATTCTATAAGATATGCCAGTGTATGGGAGGCACACCAACAGTACACCTTTTGGATGTGTCCCTTACTGCTCCATATATTTCTTGTCTTGGGAGTCTCTACCAACAAGTTGATGAGTTGAATCAGGTGTGTTTAATTGGGAAGAGTTAGAAAACCTGTAGTGTTGGGCAACACTGGAAGCTGCTTAGAAGTGCAGTCATTTTCTGTATTTGTCTTTGCAATATTTATCAGATGTTCCTGTTCTTTCACTGTTTAGCACAAAGGATTCTGCACAGCCTCTCACTCAATCTCAGTCTTTGCTGGGGAGCATTTCAGTGTTCAGTGTAAAATCTTTGAACCAGAGGTAAGCTTATCCATTTTCAATAGTGTTTGTGATCAAAATAAGCCACTTTTCCTAAAGGAGCAATTCACCACTTGCAGGAAGGGCTTTAAATAAAATGGATCTTAATTTATAAATGGATCTCTGTGATACTGGTGCGTGACTCGAGAAAACCATGCACTGGACGTGACCTAGTTTTATTGCATCAACAATCTACTTTAAGCAAATCGTAGCAATTTTTTCTGTCTATTTAATGTTAATGCAGCAGTGACTACCGATATAGCTAGCTGGAATTTTGGCTTCTAAATTGTTTAGCTTTTGTTTCCTGTTGTATTTAGGCGGCTGAAGAGCAGAAGAAAAAGCACTTAATTGGCGGTGAACTGGATCACAGCCACAGTAACACAACTGCCTCGTCTTCTGGACATGAGCATGACTCCACCAAAGCCCACGACCATGAACACAGTGAGGGCCACGGGCACACACACTCTGACGATCATGACCATGTTCACGCCAATCACTCCAAAGCCCATGAGCACGCTCCGGACGAGTGGGAGCACCATCACCACCAGTACACTCACAAAACCGAAGAGACCCATGAACACGACCATGAGCTGGTCCTGGACCACGAGCACAAACACCGACACCTCCATGAGCATGAACACCATCACCACGAGCATGCGCTTCAAACCCCAGTGAGGCGCCCTGATGGGATGGTCAATGTCCTTCCTCCTATGGATGAGCCCATGACCCTTCCGTCCTTCCCTGACGAGCCTTCTGCCGGACCAGAGCCGGCCTCCACCCTCCCTGACCCCCAGATACCAGGACAGAGGGAACCCACCATCCGGCCCTTCCCAAGCACCCTGTCCCCTGACTGTCCTGCTCCGTTCAAAATTGACAATGGAGTCCTCCTGCAGATCATCAGTGAGGATCCGCTTTTTAAAACTGTTGCATAGAGACCTTCGAACACTTAAGTGCAATAAATACTGCAAGATGTACTATTTTGCTTTGTGCAATAAAGTCTGTTTGGAAATGATTTTTGCTTATGTGACTATAAATTTGGTAGATGCTTTTATCCAAAAATGTGTTCCTTAAAGGCAAGTGGAAGTCCTTAACATTTTAATCAGTTCTTGCTTTTCCTGGCTTTCTATTCAAATATACACCAGTGACATTTATAAAGGTATGGCAAGATTGAAAAATGTGTAACTCTGCTGAAAACCAAAGCCTCTGCCTTTTACAAGTTCAGTAACATTTCAAATTCATTTGTTCTGCAGGCTAATTGAATTTGCACATTTGTCTTGTTACATGACTAATGACTTCTTCTTTTTTTTTTTGCATGTCTTGTCTGCATATATATTTTTTTTGTATTTCTAAACTACTTGAAGGTGATCATATGGACAAGTTTCTTTTATTATACTGGCAGTTTATCTAATGTCACAATTCTGAGGATGGACAGCAACCATGAGGACACAGGGAGTGCAGGGACTTCAAATGAAAACCCTTTAACCTCTGATCTAAAGCTCAGAACAGAAATTAATTCCATATAGATATCCAACTTCAGGACAGAACACATGGGCAGAAGCATGATGCTTGTAATCATTGCTTTAACATGTCATTATTGTTGCAAAAATTAATACAGTATGTTAGCTAACGGTATAATTTGTATATCTTAGTGTAAGTTCACCCTAACGGTCAGCAGCCATATCCAGGGTTGGGTAGGTTACTTTCAAAATGTATTTCACTACAGATTACAAAATACATGCTTTAAAAAGTAATTTGTAATGTATTTCGTTACATTACTCAAGTTTAGTAACGTTATCTAAGTACTTTGGAATACTTTGAAATACTTAACAAAAAAGACCTTATTAACTTGATGTCCTGTTTTAAGTTTACAACCTGTAAATAAAAATGAACTCTACCCATCATAGGATTTGGTTTTCTGCTACATTTTATTTTTAACATCAGTTTTCCACAGCACTTCTAAAACAATGAGGGCAATCTTTCAACAACAAAAAATAGTGCTTAAATGTACCAAAATTAATTAAATATTAATTAGCTGCAATAAAACCAACAAGTGTCATTTTAATGCAACAAGAAAATACTCAAAGTGCTTTCAATACCATTTTTCAAGTTTCAGTAAACAGGAGCTTGAATTTGTAGCAGACATAAAAACACTACAAAGAAATTAAAGCATTACATTCACTGAAATGTTTACTCTCCAACTTGAAAAAGTGGCAGTCTTGTCTGTGTGCCACTGCCTTGATTTCTCCATTATTGCGTTTAATTAGTTGACGTTTATTGACGTCATGTGTCGCAAAGCACGTAGTGCTGCGCCTTGAATTGCAATTGCGCATTTACAATAAATGTTTTAATTAATTTACATTTAATTTAAACATTTAATATGTTTACTCTGTTGTAATTCAACTATAAAACAAACAAAATTATGTCAAATTAGAAATCACAATCTGTGTCGAAGGTATCTCTCTGTCTCTCTCTCTCCTCGGATGGTACGGCGTGCCAAATCAAATGTTACCGGGTTACTTTGCGGGTCAAACTTAGTCAGGATGCGTTTCACAAATCAAATATGGACGCAATGAAGTTCAATGGAATTTATGACTATAGTTATCTAGCGATGCTTTTGGGAAACACACCCCAGGGGCATATTCTTCGTACCTCGCTAACTCACGTAGCTCGATTAGATTGTTGACGATTTCACATGATCTTGGATTGTTCGGTTCTTCGACGCTCATCCGGGACTTGTTGTCATAGTAACAGGTCCGTTGAATTGAACCTGCTCGGAGCAGGCTTACTTCAAGTTAGCAGGATTAGTTCACGGCTTTATAAGCGGAGGTGAAATGGGAAGTTTGTCGCAACATGTCCTGTCCGTTTTTACGAGAGAAACCTGTTACTGAAGGTGCAATATAATATAATATAATAATAATTATAATATATTAAAAAAATAATTATATATATATATATATATATATATATATTATATTTCGTTTTTCACGTGAGGGTATAATGTATCTAATTAATTTAGATACAATTAGTCGTAGTCGGGTGTTAACTACAGCTCAAACTGTGTGTATTGCCTTGCGCTACTTTGCGAGCGGCACGTTCATTTACACTGTTGGGATGCGGAGAACATTGTGAAAGTGCTGTGTGTCGTGCCATTCGCAAAGTTACCAGCACTCAAGCAGTCATTTTTGAAAAAAGGGAACTTTGCACACAGTTTAGTTTACAGTTTATTTTATTTATTTAAAAAAATCCAGCTGATCATCTCTTGCCTGTGGAATGAAATACATAAATCATGCAAGGTCCTCAATAGTACAATGTGTTTATTCGTGTATTTTATTAACTTTGAAGTTCCTCTTGAAGCAATTCAATCTCAAGTCTGACTTTTTGCTTTATTAGTTTTTGCAATTCTATTTCATTAATTGACTCTTTTTTTTGCAGCACAGCGCAAGTAGTAAAGATACTATTTTGCAGAATATTTTTGCATTTTACTTTTACTTGTTCCCAAGTTCTAGTGGGTCCTGTGGTGGCTCTAATATAAAAGATGATTATGAAATACAGTACAATTAATATGAGTCAATATAATTACACACACGATCACTAGGCTACTCACAAATTTAATTTGTCGGCAACTTTTTGTCAGTCCTGTCTACTGGCTTTTGCAGCCTTTGAAGTGTTGCTTTGTGTTTTAATTAAACACTGAAATTAAGCGACGTGCGCGCCGAGAAATACTGTGCGCGCTCTTTCAGCGTGCTCGCTGACCAATCAAAATGTTGCTGATCAGTGTTTCTACTATCGATACATATCCCCTTTTAAGCCAGCACATGAACGCGCAATGATCTCAGATAACTCAATCCAGCTATACTAATCGTCAACAACAGGTGCGTTTGAAGAACCGAATCATCCAGCTCATAGTTAGCGCGATTATCTCATCCCGGATGTGTCATCTGATCTTGGATGTAGTAGGCGACGTACGAAGAATATGCCCCAGATCTATAAAATTTGTGAATTGACAATATTTTTGTAAACAAAACAAATTATTCATTTTTGTTGAGTTATGTTTTCATCATCCATGTTGTATTATGTTGTTTGATACCATTGTTGTTATTTGTTGTCCCCCCCCTTGTGTCAGATTATGTTAATGACTGTTGTGTGTCCAAAAGTGGGCGGTAGTTACTTTGTGCGCAGGTGTGTTTTTTGTTCAGTATGTTTTCACATGTGAATGCTCCCTCGAGCACTGATGTTATGGCAGTGTGTTGAGACGAGAATAGGAATAATAAAAGAATACTACAAAGTCATTTCAGTGGTGGTCTTTGGTGGATGAACGACGGCAACATTCCACACGTGAACATTGCGGAGGGAAATGAAATCGCAACAGGTTATGGGCCCAGGCGCGCCAATTCTAACGCTACAGGAGGAAAATGGCAGAGGCTAGTCTTTGACGGAGACGAAAATAACTACGAACTATGGAAAGTAAAATGTCTTGGTCATATGAGACTAATGGGCTTAAAAGAAACAATACTGTCTACCGGGGATATAGACGAAGCAAAGAATGAGGAATGCTACGCTGAACTAATCCAGTTTCTCGATGATAAAAGTTTGTCACTGGTGATGCGAGAGGCGACTGATGACGGCAGGAAAGCTCTGGAAATACTTCGAAGTCACTACGCCAGCCAGGGTAAGCCGAGAATTATTGCCCTATACTGTATACTGAACTAACCTCGTTAAAGAAGGAATCTAACGAGACGATAACAGACTACATCATCCGAGCTGAAAAAGCGGTAACTTCCTCAAGAAACGCGAAAGAAGTAATAAGCGACGGTGATTCAACTCACAGTGATGAGACATGTCGCCGGAGAAAAGAGGGGCTCAAAGACGAAGCGAGACAGGCTGCAGAAAGACAAGAGGAACATGAAAAAGAACAAACATTTGTTTTCAAAGTAAGTCAAACACTTCTTCCAGACAACATTTTGAGAAATGGATTAATGGTGGACTGTGTTGCAACATCTCACATCTTAACAGAGAAGAACTATTTCACGAGATTTGATGAGGGTTTCGATCCAAAGTCACACTACAGGGAACTGGCAGATGGAACCAGGATGAGCAACGTGGCATTAAAGCGAGGCGACGCAGAGGTGTTACTACTGGATGTGGAAGGGAAATGCGTCAGGGTCCCTCTAGAGAAGGCCTTGTTCATACCATCATATCCACAGAGCATCATCTCTGTTCAAGCTGCCACAGCAGACGGGGCCAAGGTGATCTTCCAGGAAGGACAGAATGAACTGATAAGCAAGGATGGAGCTGTGTTCCACTTGGAAGAGCATGAGAGACTGTACTACCTAAAATGGTAAATGACAACAAACACTGTGTTGATGCATCTGTTACTGATATAATGTCCAGGGACAAAGTGCGTTTAACTTGTGATGTTAAAACTTGGCATGAGATCATGGGACATTGCAATGTTAGTGATGTGTTGAAATTACCTGGAGTGGTAGAGGGTATGAAAATTACAGGTAATAACAAACTAGACTGTGACATTTGTACAGAGGGAAAATTCATCAACACCAGAAATAGGAAAACTGACACAAAAGCTGACAAGGTCCTAGAGTTAGTACACACTGACCTAGCAGGCCCCATTGAACCAACTTCTAAAGATGGATACAAGTATGCCATTTTATTCACAGATGATTTTTCAGGGGCAATATCTGTTTACTTCCTCAAGAACAAGAGTGACACTACTCTAGCAACAGAGAAGTTCCTTGCAGACTGTGTACCATACGGTAGAGTGAAATGCATACGATCAGACAATGGTACAGAATACACAGGCAATGCATTTCAGTCACTTTTACGAGAAAAGAGTATAAGACATGATACATTATCCCCGTACTCCCCACATCAAAATGGAACAGCTGAGAGACAATGGCGAACCATTTTTTAAATGGGAAGGTGTTTACTAATAGAGAAGGGATTACCAAAAGCTCTGTGGCCTTATGCTATCCAAACTGCTACTCATATCCGAAACAGATGCTTTAATGACAGAATTAAGAACACTCCATATTTCATGCTAACAGGAAAGAAAACAGACCTTTCTAAAATGAGGGTTTTTGGATCAGAATGCTATGCATACAAACACAACCAAAAGAAATTAGACCCGAGATGTGAGAAGGGAATATTTGTGGGGTACAGTAAAAATAGCCCAGCTTATCTGATATACAATCTACAGACAGGAAACGTGTCAAAACATAGATTGGTAAAATTCATTAGGAAGAGCAGTGTTGAACAACAGACACAAACCAATGAAGATTACTTGGAAACCCAAAGCGACAGAGACAGGACACAGGATAGTGAGAACAGCGGTGATGCCCCACAAAGTGAGGAAAACACAGAAAAACAGGTCCTAGATGGAAAAATGGAGATTATAGATACAGACAATACAGAGGTGTCAGAACATGATGGGACTATGGAAAAAGTAGACACTGAAAACGACAAAAACAGTACAACAGATACTGCTAATCAAAAACATTACCACTCAAAAAGGGAAAAGAGAGCACCACAGTATTTACAAGATTACCTGACAGACTTTAAAGACGATGTAACCAATGTGAGTGTCGATTATTGTTACAGGGCAGTGTATGGAGTTCCCCAAAACTATAGAGACACCCTTATGTCACCTGATGCTCCCGGGTGGGAACATGCTATGAAGGAAGAGATGGACTCACTTAGAGAAAATGACACATTTGAATTGACAACTTTACCAGAAGGCAGAAAGACAGTAGGGGGAAAATGGGTGTATGGTCTTAAAGAAAATGCAGACAGAGGAAAAATCTTCAAGGCTAGGTATGTGGCAAAAGGGTACAACCAAACTGAAGGCATAGACTACCATGAGACATTTGCACCTACGGCAAAACTCACCTCTGTACGGGCATTATTGCAGGTAGCTGCTCAGAATGACTTTGTTGTCCATCAGATGGATGTCAAAACAGCATATCTGCATGCCCCGATAGAGGAAGACATATACTTGCAACAACCAGAGGGTTTTAAAGAAACATCTAACATAGCAGGCAAGTTAGTATACAAATTGAAAAAATCCTTGTATGGTTTAAAACAGTCTGGAAGGAACTGGTACGAACTCTTAAATGATCATCTTGAACAAAACAACTTTGAGAGAAACCAGTCTGATCACTGTGTGTATAGAAAGCAGATCGAAAATGAGACAATAATAGTAATCATCTGGTTAGACGATTTGATAATTGCAACAAACAGTGAAGATCAGCTCAACAGTTTTAAAGACAAAATGAAGTCCAAATTCAATATGAAGGATCTGGGAAAAATATCTTATTTTTTGGGGATTCAGTTTGAACAAAAAGAAGGAGAGAAAAAAAAATGAATCAGAAAAGGTACATTGTCAAAATGCTTGAAAGATTTGGAATGTCAAACTGTAAACCAAAAGCTACCCCAAGTGAATTAAAAGTTGAGTGTCACAACACTGAGGGAGAAAACAACAAAGAGATTGAGAATCCCCAAGAATACCGTGAACTTGTTGGAAGCTTGATCTATGCAATGACCTGTACCAGACCAGACATTAGCTGGATAGTCAGTAGACTGTCACAAACCCTTGCAAAACCTAAAACAAGTGATCTAGTAGCTGCTAAACATGTTCTGAGATACCTAAAAAGGTACAGCTGACTACAAGCTTTGTTTCAAGAAAACAGACAAGACCCGAAGTTTGATAGCATTCAGTGATTCTGACTGGGCATCTTCAGAAAAAGATAGGCGTAGCACTTCGGGATACTGTTTCAGCCTGACAGAACAATGTCCGGTTATTTCATGGAAGTCTAAGAAACAGCCGACAGTGGCACTGTCAACATGCAAAGCTGAATACATTGGTCTAGCAAACACATTTAGGTGAAATACCACTTTATCCGTGAGGCTGTTAATGTGGGAAAGATACACATTGCATACTGCCCAACAGAAGACATGGTGGCAGATAGTTTGAAAAAATCTGTACCAAAAATTAAAATTCAAAGGTTCAAATGTTTTCTGTTTGGGAACTAAATTTATGATGTCATTATACATGGCTTAAGATGATGAAAACAAGTGGGGGTGTTGAGTTATGTTTTCATCATCCATGTTGTATTATGTTGTTTGATACCATTGTTGTTATTTGTTGTCCCCCCCCCCCCCCCTCCCTTGTGTCAGATTATGTTAATGACTGTTGTGTGTCCAAAAGTGGGCAGGAGTTACTTTGTGCGCAGGTGTGTTTTTTGTTCAGTATGTTTTCACATGTGAATGCTCCCTCGAGCACTGATGTTATGGCAGTGTGTTGAGACAAGAATAGGAATAATAAAAGAATACTACAAAGTCATTTCAGTGGTGGTCTTTGGTGGATGAACGACGGCAACATTCCACACGCGAACATGGGGGAGGGAAATGAAATCGCAACAATTTTAAAAGATGAAAAAAACAATTTGTTCACAATTCGGATAATGAACTTCGCCATTTACCTGAACATTTGTAATGAATTATTAAGATTTAAAGTTTGTCTGTTAAGTACACAAAGCCATTGGCTTTATAAAACAATATTTAACGCATGATTAATTGAATGTCTGTCAGGGTTCTGACACATTCTGTCTAGTTATTTCTTGGTTTTGTGGCAGAGCTCTGACACTACCGTTGTGTGTGTGTGTGCGCGACTTTGAGTGTTCAAGTCGTGTGCGCGCGTGCATTCATAACTTGGGCATTCATAACTTGTGTGTTTGTCCTTGTCGTGAGCATGTGAGAACATGTGATTACTCTTTCTTGCAAGCTCTATGTCATGTGAGTGGGCGCGGTTTCAAGCTTTGTGTGAGCTGCGCTCTCTCTCGTCTGGTGAAGTAAATGTAATGCAGCAAAGCTGACAACCATAAAATGCAAGTAGTTTTATGTTCACGCCCCATTTATTACGGGTTTTAAAGTTTTTGTCTTTGCATGTTTTTATCTAACAATGTTCATATGTTCTTTAATTAATAATACAAATACACATTTTAAGAAACCAATGTGGCCCACGAGATAAATACTTTGCCCACCCAGTGTTCATGAAATGGTATGGTTTTTATTCAGAAAAATTAATTTCTCCAGTCTTTGGTTAAAGGCAAAAAAATGTTTAATGTTTGTTTTTTACTATTTCGCCAGCTTTAGAGAACATTCCTCACATGGAACAGATGATGCAAGAGTTCACAAAAACAGATTAGAAAGATAATATAAATGAGGATTTATTGCTTTGAATATACAACACTGTATTGAAGCCCCACTACGTGATAGATTTTATCTGGTTCAGGCGGCCAAATATGGATCAGATTCCGGTCAGAGAATTAGGAATGGAGAAGTGATCCTTTGTTATGAAGCATTTATTTGTAATCCAGATGCAGGTATGTAACTGTGAGATTATATGGGTGTGCATGTGCGTGGTAGGAAGTGCATGAACGCACGCATGACACGGAACACAGTCAGCAACATAAAGATGAACAGTCATCGATTACCGGTGTGCGTCACTAATACCGGGACACCAACAACAACAACAAAATATTCGTTCCTAAGACAGGCTTTCTGACACAGCCGTCCCCAATTATCTGCTAAGATAATTGAAAACTCTAAAGAAAGTCTGTCTGAAGTGTCAGTATCCTCATCCTAAAGGTGAGGAAGTGGGATCAGCCAGGATCTATCTCCTCAATTAGCGGATTGGAGACGGGATGGCAAGGATTTAACACAATGGGATGTATGGCTTCCAGTTCAAGGTCACAAGCGCAGCATAGCCACTCACCCACACGGATAAGTCCAGTGGTCCCATCATACTCTGGGGCGAGAGAGATCAAACGACTATCAGCTGGGACTGACTGTTGTAGCGAATCAGCTCAAGATAATTGTTTAAACGACGTCCGCTGATTCTCCACCATTATATGTAGCGAAATCAGCTCAAAGGTAATCGGGGTAGCTGGATCTATGTACATAGTTTGATCATGTGTTATGACCAAATATGCACATAGATCCAGCTTAAAGGGAATTGTGTATATTGATACTCAATCATAACGGATTACAATTCATTATGAATACAAATAGCTTGATTCGGATTATAGAATTGATTAATTCTAGCAAGAAGTTCAAAGCAGCGGCCATATGTGCGCTCATACGAGAAGCGCGATCTTTCTGAACTTTAACAAAGATCTTCTTCATCGTCATAAAGAAGAATCTTTCATTATTGTACCAAAGTACTTAGCATTGTAGCAAGATGCAAATGTAGAAGTGACTTACTCAAGAATATTACAGAATCAATCATGTGTGATTATATATACAGTGTTTTATTAAACAAACTACAAAAACAAACGTTAAACATAACATAGACAGACTTAACGGAGAGTGAGAGAAAGAGATGCTTGAGAGAGAGAGAGAGAGAGAGAGTAAGGAAGAGTAAGGAAGCGAGATTCCTGCAGACAATTAAACCTTTGAGAAAACCAGCATGGAAATTCACCTTTAAAAAGGGGCATATAGCTTTAAATGCATTTAGATTTAGATACTTGCATTGGGTTTCTCGTGTGTGTGGATGTTACCCAGTCTTGCGTTGAGAGTTTCTTTGAATGCTGGTTTTGTTCCTTGAGGTCCTTTTGTTTGAATCGCGGGAGATTCAAAATGGCTGTTTGTCTGAAGGTGTGGTCGCTGGAGGCTTGCTCGCAGGGCCTTCCGGCCATGCAAGCTCCCAGGGGTTAAAGAGAGTTCAAGATAGGAAGTTCAAGAGAAATCAAGAGAGTGAGATGTTTGAATCTCAGGGGTCTTATAGAAATATTAGGACACTCCCACACCTTGGATGAGGAGCCAATCGCTGGCTTGAGGTGGATGCTGGGGAAATTTCCTTTTGTCTCTGTTCAACCTAATCTGCATAGTTTATGATCCTGTTGGAGTTTCTTTGAGTTTTGATGCAACACTGTTAGAAATTATACAATGCATTTCAGCATTAAACAAAATACAGATTCGGAAAGTGAAGGCTGAACGAATTCAAATGATACCAAGAAAGGCATAAAGTGGTTTCGTTTAAACGATTATACAAATTTAAACATCTAAATGAACTACCTAAAATAACTAAAAAGACTACACATGGAGGGCATGCATACATACATTTGAATATATCAGTGTTATACGAGTTTACATGGTGTATGTAGGCATTTTGTGTATATTCCATGTGTGTGTATGTGTGTGTGTCAGGAGATGGGGTGTGTGTCTGTGTAGATGTTAATGCTGTGGAATGTGGGTGTCAGGAGATGGTCGGGGGAACAAAGGGTTTTTATGGCCCCCAGGGCCATAAAATGACCGTGAGTGAGACAGAGCGGCATTTCTAAGCTTTCAAGGCTCATTCTGTTCATTCAAAAAGTCACAATCAGATATTTGTTTTTGATCGATCAATTTGAGACACCGTCCAGACGCTACATTCCCCCCTTCTGGTCGATGAAGTTTGTGTTTGGACATCTTCGGACAGTAGTTCAGATAGTCGAATGGCAGGTGGATCAATGACGATCGACGGGTAGTGGCAGTTGAATCAACAGGTGCATTGACAGTGTCACTTGTCATCTTGCAGTCAGTTCACTTGAGGCAGGTGTTTGCGTGGGGCTGCAGGAAGTGGTTAAGGCTTTGTGACTGAAGCCTGTCCTTTCTGCAACTGCAGAGGTCTTCAGGAAACTGATGGGTGAACTGTTGAGTGGAGAGTTTTGGTTTCTCCCCCCTTCCCTTTGGTGCTGTGTACAGGGCTGGGGGAGATTGCGCTGCTGGTGTGGTGTTAACCAGCAAGGTACCTCTTTCGTGGAGTTCACTTTCAGTTGATCAGACTGTGTCAGTTCTCTCTGGACCAGGATGAGCTTGTCTCTACTCTAGCTGAACTGTTGTGTCCGGGTTCGGACTTCAGCTCTTGGAGGGTAGTGTCAAGGAGAGTGATGCTGATCAGCTGGAAATTCACCCCCCTTTGCTCAATCTTCAATTCCAGTTCTGGAGACTGACACAAGGGGCAGTGTCATGCTGGTGGGAGTGTTGACCACCAACAATCTCTGCTTGTGGAGTGAACTGAAGTGGGTGTTTCTGTGACTTTGAGTTACCTGTTGGAACTGTTAACCAGGTACCATCTGACATACTCTGCCACGTCTTGCTGCGTGCCAGGTCAGTGTGCCACTGGTTTCAAGTGGCTTTTTGGTGTCATGGTGTCTGGTGCATGGTGCGTCGTGGGCATATGTTGGCATGACCCCCCTTGGCATGGTGTCACCACTAGCCTTAGCGCTGTGAGGACATCCGGGACATACCACAGCATGTTTGCTCTCACGCGCAGCATTTGTTTGATGTTGTGCAGCTGTCAGAGGCAAGGGGCAGTAGTGAGTTCAGAGGTGGTAGACCGGGTGGTAGGTGGGGTCTGAGAGGTGGTTGAACACAGCTGGCATGGATGTGTCAGAGTCTGGAAGACCAGCCATGCTGTTGGGGATCTGTGGAGCCGGCGTGATCGGCTATGATGTGGGCACTTGTGACAGAGGTGGTTGCAGTCAGTGTGTTGTAGCTGCAACATTATGGTGGGTGGGTGGGTTGTTGGTGACCCTAGAGTGCGAGCGCATCAGTTCGGTCAATCCAGTCTTTTTCAAGACCAGGTTGAAATGAGTGTCTTTTATAGGCAGTCTTTTGCTTGGTCTGAGCTCTGTGGGCCAAGTCCTGCAGCCGTTGGATGGGCATGCTGTGTGAACAGACCAAAACTTTAAGGTGATGACTCGCTGTGGGATGCAGATTTCAGAGAGCAGAGTTTTGAAGTTGGAATCCTTCTCCATTCATGGCTCGTTCGTGCTCTGAAGTAGGATCGTTGCAGTCGGTTGTGTTGCACCTGTGGTGTTTCTAGTCGGTCTGGTTTGCAATTCACAGCAGCGTTGAGCCTCCCGGCTTAACGTGAATCTGAGCAAATGAAATCTGTCCCATGTGGTCATTGTTCAAAGTTTGCAAAAGAAAGTCTGTGTCCTGCAGGTAGGTATGTGTTGTTGCCTCCTGCAGTGTTTGGGACGAATGTGTGGATGTTTCTCACCAGCTTGTCAGTTCTTTGGGAGCTGTGCCGTGTCTTGTGGCAGGTCTCTTGACAAGGTTCCCCCCCTTTGTTGCTGATTGGGGTTCTGGGATGCTGGCGGGTGACACTTTGAGCAGTGGGCTTCCACCCCCCCCTTTGAACAAGGGATGCTTGATTGGGAGGTACCAGCCTACTGGTCGGGGAAACTCTGTGTTGTGCGTTTCCCGTTGCTACTTGCTTTGCAGTTTGTATAGAGTATTTGAGTCCTCTGTGAATGGAGTCAGGTTCACCTTTCAAATAGTCTCTTTTGTGTGCCAGAGCAAGGATTTTGTCTTGTGCTCTGGCTTGGAGAGCTTTGCCTCGTCGGAGTTGTCCAATTTGTTGTTCTCGGTGCTCTTGCTCCGACTGCTCTCGGTGCTCAGTGTCTACATGAAGCTCTTCATTGGTCTTTTTGAGTTTTTCCACGTCCTCCTGAAGCTCTGTGTCGGTCTCATCCGCTCTGTTGTGCCTTTCCTGGGTCTCGATGAGAATCTGGTCTAGACGAGTCTGGGCTTGTACTTGGTTCCTCCGGGCCTCTCCGGCCTGGAGCTTTAGCGCTGTTGCCTCTTGCTCTAGGTGAATGTTGCTTTTCTCGCTGAGCAGTGTCTGGTACGATCAAGTTGTGAACGAAGCTCCCGATGATCTCGGCCCGTCCTTTATGACTGTAGCTCTGTGTTGGATCATGGGTGTTGGATGCCTGTTCAGGTTGTCGTCCATCTGTTCTCTGCTCTGATGCTGTAGCTCACCGGTGGCTTTTGGGCAGGAACTCAGGAGTCATAGAAGACAGCCAGGTCTCGAGATTGTCCCAGTGGGCTGCAAGGCTGGATGTATGAGACATCGTGGCTTACTGTTGGCGACAGAAACACAGCACAAAAGAAACCAATGCAAGTCTGTGTACAATTTAGAGCTACGGTTTTTATGTACGTTTATGTACAAATTTGAACTAACAGGTGTAGACCGTTAGTGGGTTGTGGGCCAGATACTTATGACCTGTGGCTGAAAACATTGGTGAGTGCCGGAACTAAATAAAGATTTTGATGGGCGATAGCCTTGTGAGTCATGTGCTGACTGGCGGCTGGAACGTCATTCTATTATTTCAGATTTCCATGTTGGCTTTCACAGGTTCTGTCTTAATGTGAACTGCTAGAAACAGAGCACAACAGCAAGGTAAATAGGGCAGGGTAAATCAAATAAATTTGATAAAAGGGAAGAGTAAAAAAATAAAAATAATCAAAAACAAAATGGCAGGAAAGGATAAGGGGAAGGAGAGAATCTAAGCTTAACTTCACCACTAGGGACTTCCGGTTATGGCGACTTGTTAACGAGACGCACGAGTTGGCTCCGCTGTGAGTTTTAATAGTATTTATAAGTTATACGCCCTTTTCCTTAAAAATTCGACCACAATTTAATTTCTTAGTGAAATCTGTCTGAGATGTCGCCTAAACCAGCAAAGCAGAAGCTGAAAAAAGTCATGGATATTGCATCGGATTCTGAGGGCCTGGACGAACTGTCGCGTGTTCCTCGTGGCGAGGTAAATTCACCATCGAGTCAAGGAGATCAAGCTTGTGACTTTCACGCTGACACAAGTGTTATCCTCCAAGCTATTAACTCAGTGAAAGTGGATATGGCTTCTCAATTTGAATCGGTGCTTTCAGCTGTACGAGATGTTAAAAATCAAGTTACCGAGTGTTTCGGAAGACTGACGCAGGAACGCATTTCACAGGCCGAAGACTCGATCACTACGCTTCAATCGATGAACAGCACTCTTGAAAAGAAAGTTGCTGCTCTTACCTGGAAAATGGATGATCTTGAAAATCGAAGCCGACGCTCCAACCTCAGACTCATCGGGTTACCAGAAAAGTCAGAGGGCAGTGACGCGTGTGCATTTTTGGAAAGCTGGCTACCCGAGGCGCTGGACATGGAGCCACTGCGAAAACCCCTGGCCATCGAGAGGGCGCACAGGATTGGCAGTGTGCGACGGTCTGATTCGGATGCGAATTCAACACAGAGAGTGATGATCATGAAGTTCTTGGATTACAGGGACAAGGAGCGTGTAATTCATGCGGCCAGAGTGAAGAAGGACGTGCTGTTCCAAAATAATCGAGTCAAGTTATTTCCAGATCTTTCTGCTGAAGTCAACAAGCAACGGAGACAATTCGATGAAGTCAAGAGAAAGCTGCGAGCCAAAGGCCTAATGTACGGATTCATCTTTCCAGCGCGCCTCCGGGTGACTGTTAACGGCCAGACTCGCGTCTTTGAAACTCCATCCCAAGTTGACGGCTTTCTGACGAACATGTAATCTGGTGACATTATATCAACGGTTTGTTTACACTTTGGAATATGTAAATAACGGTCGATTAATCAACAGATTATTCCTGACAAGGGGACAAGGTAAAATCAGCGGAGCTCAGGTGGGAGATTCATCGTTTCGGTGTTCTCATTTAGATGGGGGAAGTTAGAAGTAAAGTAGTGGGTGAACTTGCTGGTGGTTCTCGGCAAGTCACAGTTCTGGTGTTGATTTGTTTCTATTGGTTGATTTTTCTAATTGTGTTGCTTTTTTATTTTATTATTTATTGTTACAAGGTACAGGTGACTTTTTGTTTCAATTGTGGGGAGAGTATTGCACTATCTCATGTTAGAAGTTATGACAGAGGTTAGTGGGGTTAAGTTTATTTCCTGGAACTGTAGGGGTCTGCAGACTCTTACTAAAATAAAACAAGTGATGACTAGGATAAAGCAGCTACAGTCAAAAATTGTCTTTCTCCAAGAAACACATTTAATGCCAAAAGATATCGGTAGAATACGCAATAGATGGCCTGGTCAAATACGTTCAGCTTCATTTAGTTCTCAAGCAAGAGGGGTTATTACAATGATCCATAAATCAGTCCCATTTCAAATAACTAAGACAATACAGGATCCCTCAGGTAGATATTTAATTGTTCAAGGGACATTACTGTCCAAATCACTGATTCTTGTTAATATTTATGGCCCGAATGAAGACATTCCAAAATTCTATAGTAATCTCTTTCTAACGCTATCCAATCTCTCTGGGTTCTATGTAATTGGTGGGGATTTTAATTGTACACTCGATCCAATTAGAGATCGTTCTTCTGGCCCTGACCAGTCTCACAAGCAGACCAGAAAGACCCTTCATTATTTTGTAAAGGACCTAAACCTATCAGAAATATGGAGACAATTACATCCTAAGGATATTCAGTACTCTTGTTTCTCTAGAACACACCAGTCGTATTCCAGAATTGATTATTTCCTTATCTCAGCAACACTTATGTCATATATTAGTGATTGCTTTTACGATACAATAGTAATTTCTGATCATGCCCCTATATTATTCACTTACACCGATCCTAGGCTATTAAGTAATCCTCCAAAATGGAGATTTCACCCTAAATGGCTCCTTGACGAAAAACTCTGTGAATATGTCGCACAACAGATAGAAATGTACTTTGATATAAATACAACACAAACCTCAGCTTGTATTAGATGGGAAGCTTTTAAAGTTTTCATTAGAGGGGTCCTTATAAGTGTAACAAGCAGCAAATCAAAAGGTTACAAAAGAGAGATGTCGGTGCTTGATACAAAAATTAAACTTCTTGAAAATAACCTATTCTCTGTTGGCGATTCCAATATTCACCAAGAGTTCGGGTCGAACACCAGGGCCTGATGGCCTTAACATAGACTTCTACAAGAAATTTAAAAGAAAACTTGTCTTACCAATTTTAGATTTGTTTAAAGAATCTTTTGAAAACGGTGTGCTTCCAGAATCTCTAAGGAACGCTCTCATTACGTTACTTCCTAAGCCTAATAAAGTAAAGACCAAATGTGAGTCGTTCCGACCAATTTCATTACTTAATACAGATGTAAAGATATTGAGTAAGATTCTGGCAAAGAGGTTGGAGTCACTACTACCAGACATTATATGTCGAGACCAAAACGGATTTATTAAGGGTAGGCAAGGTCTTCATAATGTTAGAACTTTGCTTAACATCTTATATCTTAAAAAGGGAGCTTCTGATACAGCCATCCTATCCCTAGATGCTGAAAAAGCCTTCGACAGGGTGGAATGGCCATATCTATTCGAGGTCCTTAAAAGATTTGGGTTTGGAGACATCTTTTGCAAATGGGTTAAAATACTTTACACGCGTCCTATGGCTGAGGTACTTACTAATAGTATAGTCTCCAGTGCGTTTAATATTCAGAGAGGCACCCGTCAAGGTTGCCCCCTATCACCTCTTCTTTTTGTTTTAGCAATTGAGCCTCTTGCCATAGCAGTCAGATCGCATAGTGACTTATTAGGCATCAGACTAAACACCACAGATGTACGTATTTCTCTGTATGCAGACGATGTCATTTTATATTTAACGGATTTGGTTCACTCTATTCCATCGCTAATAAAACTCCTTTCAACGTTTGGTAACTTCTCTGGTTATAAAGTCAATCAATCTAAATTGTGTATTCTTTTACTGAATAAGAAGGATAGTCAATTATCAGCTGTTACTCATTTTAATGTAGTAGACTCTTTCACTTATTTAGGAATCCAAATTATAGCTAATGTAGATAATATATCCTCTGCAAACTATCAACCCCTGCTAAATCACATATCCAAATTCACTGACAGATGGAAAAGTTTACCCATATCGTTAATTGGACGTATAAACACAATTAAAATGAGCATACTACCTAAAATATTATATCTCTTTCAAAATATTCCCCTATGCCCTCCACCCTCCATTTTTACATCACTTCGGAAACTATTTACTGATTTCATTTGGAATAATAAACGAACTCTGGTTCGAATGCCATTATTATACTTGCCATACGACAGGGGCGGTTTCTTAACTTACAGTGGTATTATTGGGCAGCGCAACTGCGATCTACTCTGTACTATTTCTCTCCTGAAACCCACCCATCTTGGCTGGACATCGAGTCTTCCTTTATAAAGTCAAAACTACCCCTCAGTCTTTATCTTTACTCAACAAACATCAAAACTCTCAGAAAAGACAATGATGTTGTATCTCGTAACCCTATTCTTACCAACACAATTAAAGTCTGGTGTGATGTGCATAATTATCTAGGTCAGCCAAACACTTTATCATGTTTCACCCCGATATGGGGAAATGAGAGTTTCAAACCAGCTAGATCGGACTCAGGATTTAAGCTATGGTACGATAAAGGACTAAAAAAAAAAAATCGAGGATCTTTATAAAAGAAATGACTTAATGTCCTTTGCGGATATTGTTGCACAGTTTGACATTCCCAAAACACATTTCTTTAAATACCTTCAATTTAGAAGCTATGTTTCTTCTTACCAAGGTACAAACCTTACAAAACCCACTAAAACTCCTTTAGAAATGTTACTATCAAAGTCGTCCCAATCTAAAGGCTTAATATCGATGTTTTATAAATTGTTAGAGTCACACTCTAAAGAATCCTCAAAATCCAAATTGATCTCCTAGCAAGAAGATTTAAAAATTACCATTCCGACAGATGTCTGGGAAAACGTATGTAAGAAAGCACAATCGCAAACTATTAACAGTAATCTCAAATTAATACAGTACAATTGGATTATGAGAACATATTTCACTCCAGTTCGGTTAAATAAAATTAATCAGAGCATTCCAGACACTTGCATCAAATGCTCAGCAGATAAAGGCACACTTTTGCATTGCATGTGGAGTTGTCCTACGGTGCAGGAGTTTTGGAAAGAGGTAGTCTTACTAATTTTTCAGATGGTATCTATTGATCTCCCATTGAAACCAGAAATTTTTATTCTGGGAATCTTTCCTGAGAGTATTGCACAATGTAGTAACATTTGTAAACTCATTACCATGTGTATACTTCAAGCAAAACGTCTAATATCTATATATTGGAAGAAAGTGGAAATGCCATCTATTGCACAGTGGATCAATAATATGTCCTTTTGTTTGTCAATGGAAAAGATCACATATATACTGAAAGGTAAACTGTCTTTTTTTAAGAATATTTGGAATCCCTTTATATCCTTTATCTCTAACTCTGATTTTAGCAATATAGTGAATGGGTTAGGAAAAGACTAAGTGGGTTGACTATTTTCACCATACCGTCACTACTATTAAACCAACTGTTTTATTTGTTTGCTTGTTTTTTCCACTAAACTGTCCCTTCCTCTTATGATCCATCTTCTACACCATGCTCTCATGTATGATTGTGTTGTGCTCTTCTTAATGTGCAGCTATCTGAAATTACCTGTACCCTTTTCTTTTAATTTTCTATTTGTTCCTTCTATTTTTATTTATTTGTTTTGTATTGTATTTATTGTTATGTATATGTGTATATATATTGTTTTTTTTTCTTCCTTTTTTTTCTTTTCACTATTATATAAAAGAGATTTAACTTTTTTTAATTTATTAATGTTGTAATATGTTGATATAATGTGTTATTTCTCAATAAAAAAAGTGTTCAAAAAAAAACTTCACCACTAGGGATTATTACAGGTTTGACAGGGCGAGGGCGCTGTCGAGCAATAACCTTAGGGAGACCGTGTGCTTAGAGACACTCAATGTTAATTTAAAACTTTTACATTTAAACTCGGTTTAAACTAAATTTCAAATTATCAACTGCTACAGGGAAAAGGCAATAAAGCAGGAATAACACTTCAAAGGGAGAAGATCTGAGCAGATCTCTAGGGGGTGTGTTATTGATAAGCAAATGCCAATTGGTGACACATGAAACTTTATCTAAATTTAAGTTAAGTATGTAAACAAAAATTTCAAATAAGTTTGTAAAGTCGTGGAGACAGTGTCAAATAACAGTGAAAGTGAAAATAATTACAGTTGTGAACAGAAATAGAATAGACAAGAGTTGAAGTTTAACACTTCAAGAAAATTGAGAGAAAAACAGAGAGAAGTCGAACTACGGATAATGTCCATGAGAGGGCGCTATCGGGTTCACTGCAAAGATGACGTAGGGAGGGGGGCTGGCCTCTGGTGTTTGGTCAGAGACACAGCACCAATCCCCACGCTTCAGCTGTGGTTTGAATTTGAGCACGTTTCAGGGCTGCAAATTGTCACACATAAAATAAATCTCTCTATATATAGCTTTCTTTTTAGATCACAAAGGATCACGGGAGTGCCTGGCATGAACGTATCGCTACCATTAAAGCACATACACATAGGATTTCTTCGCTGTTGTCTAAACGTAAAAACCGGATCAGGGATGGCGAAGCTCCAGTTGCAAATCACACAAATACTGGCGTTCTTTGTTTGATCTGCAATGGATGCGCGCTGGCTAGCAATTTCCAAACGTCGAACCCAAATGGAGCAAAGTGGCTTAGTTACAAAACATTGGATTGTACGCAATGAATGACTAGCACACAAAATAAGGCCTTTACAAATGATAAGAGGAAACTCGCTCAAATCAAATTCGAATCACACTGAAAGGAGATTTCTTCGTCCAATCATGGATATTGATAATATTAAAACGGACAACAAAGAGATTTCTTCGTCTTTGCGATTTTAACATTATAACTGCAGTTTAATCAATTCAGTAGTTAACAAGGCTAAATGACACACAAATAGAACTTGTTAACAGAAGGAGCTGCGATCAGCTCTGAGCTCATTCATTCTAGGGCGGAGTGAGTCCTGCTCACTCCACGCGACGCGCGTAAAACAAACAATATATATACACTCACACACAGATTGAAACTGAATTTACCCAAGAGTATGTTTTAAACGTTGCCCGCATTCGCCACCATTATATGTAGCGAATCAGCTCAAGATAATTGTTTAAACGACGCCCGCTGATTCTCCACCATTATATGTAGCGAAATCAGCTCAAAGGTAATCGGGGTAGCGGGATCTATGTACATAGTTTGATCATGTGTTATGACCAAATATGCACATAGATCCAGCTTAAAGGGAATTGTGTATATTGATAATTAATCATAACGGATTACAATTAATTATGAATACAAATAGCTTGATTCGGCTTATAGAATTGATTAATTCTAGCAATGAGATCAAAGCAGCGGCCATATGTGCGCTCATACGAGCCGCGCGATCTTTATGAACTTTAACAAAGATCTTCTTCATCGTCATAAAGAAGAATCTTTCATTATTGTACCAAAGTACTTAGCATTGTAGCAAGATGCAAATGTAGAAGTGACTTACTCAAGAATATTACAGAATCAATCATGTGTGATTATATATACAGTGTTTTATTAAACAAACTACAAAAACAAACGTTAAACATAACATAGACAGACTTAACGGAGAGTGAGAGAAAGAGATGCTTGAGAGAGAGAGAGAGAGAGAGAGAGAGAGAGAGAGAGAGAGAGAGTAAGGAAGAGTAAGGAAGCGAGATTCCTGTAGACAATTAAACCTTTGAGAAAACCAGCATGGAAATTCACCTTTAAAAAGGGGCATATAGCTTTAAACACATTTAGATTTAGATACTTGCATTGGGTTTCTTGTGTGTGTGGATGTTACCCAGTCTTGCGTTGAGAGTTTCTTTGAATGCTGGTTTTGTTCCTTGAGGTCCTTTTGTTTGAATCGCGGGAGATTCAAAATGGCCGTTTGTCTGAAGGTGTGGTCGCTGGAGGCTTGCTCGCAGGGCCTTCTGGCCCTGCAAGCTCCCAGGGGTTGAAGAGAGTTCAAGAGAGGAAGTTCAAGAGAGATCAAGAGAAATCAAGAGAGTGAGATGTTTGAATCTCAGGGGTCTTATAGAAATATTAGGACACTCCCACACCTTGGATGAGGAGCCAATCGCTGGCTTGGAGGTGGATGCTGGGGAAATTTCCTTTTGTCTCTGTTCAACCTAATCTGCATAGTTTATGATCCTGTTGGAGTTTCTTTGAGTTTTGATGCAACACTGTTAGAAATTATACAATGCATTTCAGCATTAAACAAAATACAGATTCGGAAAGTGAAGGCTGAACGAATTCAAATGATACCAAGAAAGGCATAAAGTGGTTTCGTTTAAACGATTATACACATTTAAACATCTAAATGAACTACCTAAAATAACTAAAAAGACTACACATGGTTATACACATGGTGACTACACATGGTGTTATACGAGTTTACATGGTGTATGTAGGCATTTTGTGTATATTCCATGTGTGTGTATGTGTGTGTGTCAGGAGATGGGGTGTGTGTGTGTGTGCGTGTGTGTGTGTAGATGTTAATGCTGTGGAATGTGGGTCTCAGGAGATGGTCGGGGGAACAAAGGGTTTTTATGGCCCCGAGGGCCATAAAATGACCGTGAGTGAGACAGAGCGGCATTTCTAAGCTTTCAAGCCTCATTCTGTTCATTCAAAAAGTCACAATCAGATATTTGTTTTTGATCGATCAATTTGAGACACCGTCCAGACGCTACACTGTCCAGCCTTTAAAGCATTGACTTCAAGCGGGAAGGAGTCACTTTGAGCCTGCACCAGAAGCCTCTCTGCTTCAATGTATTCGGGAGCCTTGGCAGGAGTGTCAGTAGTTATTTCAGCCGCCCCATGCGGGGATCTAACAGTGGATTGGACAAGTTCTTGCTGTGCAGAGAACTGGTTGTGATCAGGTAGGGAACTACTTAGCAAGGTCTTTAACTCACTGATGACTGGCTCTTTACCAGCATTGGGAGTGGAGGCATTTTGGAGTAGGGTGTAAACCTCTCGATCCTGCTTGGATCTGGTGACCATTTTCTCAGTGTAAGGGAGAGTATCAACTTGCCGGAGCCTTTCTACATGCTGGATGAGATCATCACGAGCTGGACCATGAAGTGAAGACATTGCTGACTCCCTCGTGAAGGTTGTATTGGACTCATTGGGCCCTGCAGAGACGTGTGCAACGTCCAAGATGTGTGCAGACAGCAATGAGTCCTCCTATTGGGCTTTTACTTATGGGCTGGATTGGTGCCAGGAGGTGTGGATTATCTGACCAAATGAGGAGCAGTGGTTTTACCCTATCGACGTAAGGCAATGGTAGATCCTTCAGGTGCCGATAGGTATTCTGGAGGGCAGTCACTGGGTAGCTGTGCTCTGCTAGATGCAGACCGGTTGCAGTGAAAGCATGGCGTATAGTGAACTTTGTCATGGGTTTGGAGACTGAGGACACCTCAAAAGAGACGGATGACCCATCAAGTTCAGCGTGACACTGTTGAATTGTCTGTAGGGAAAGCAATTCAGGAGTACTGGTTAACTGGAGGTGCTGAATTACTGGTTGAAGCACAATTGTTCTCTCTGATCCATCATCCAGGACTGCATGGGTTTCCATAGTGTGTCGACCATGGTGGAGGAGGACTTTAACCACTTTCAACATGACCTTGGAAGATCGGTTAGGTTTGTCAAGGTAGACCCTGGTAGGTGGTAAGCTCACCATGAGTACTGCTCTGGAAGTGTCATTAATGGAGTCATATAGAACTGTGAGATTAATCTCTTTACAGATATTACAAGGGCGTTTGAGGTTGCAAGCATCTACTGCATGTGTCCGACCACATCTCCAGCAGAGTTTTCCCTCTTTAATCCAAGTGACGATTTGAGAAGGACTTAACTTCTTGAACTGTTCACAAGAATTGAGGTAATGGTCCCGGTTATCACAGTGGGGACAATATGGCTTTGGGAGGTGTTTCGGATCTGTAGGTTTAGTGCGTCTTATGGTGCTTTCATTGGACATGAAAACTGGTGTTGGTCGTTCCTTTGGACGAGTGAATGGTATGGGTTTACCAAAGGACTTGGATGAGTCACTCTGGTACAAGGATACGGCTCGGCTGGACATGCGTTTTGCTTGAGACTTGATCTCTAACCAGTTGGCCAAATCAGGGAGAGTATAGGTCTTGTCAGTACCTGTCTGAAGAATACCCCTGCTCAGACAGTATTCAACAAAGCCGTCACGGTAGGCAGATGGTAATTTACTTAACAGACGATCCACGTGAGAGCCACACAGGAGTCCGTAACCGTTCTGGCCCTCAAGAGTCCTTAGCATGGCCACCAACGATTGAACAGATAATGCGAATGAGTCAAACGCGTTGGCATCACCCATTCTGATTGGTGAAGTGTTCATGATGGCTCCCAACTCTGACTGCACAAGCTGTCTTGGCTGGCCATACTTGTCTTGAAGAGCTTGCAGTGCAGATGAATAGGGATGTGGATGGTACATATAAGCTTTAGCCAGCTGCTGAGCACTGGGAAGTGTCAAATGGCTTAGCAATACGTGATATTTGTACTGTTCACTAAGATGGCTGTGATTGCTCAACAAATTGTCCAATGCCAACTTTAATAAGGCAAAATCACTCTCATTACCACTTTCAAACACCGGCAACTTGAGTGGGGGAATACCATAAGCTGATGCAAACTGTTGCTCTGTACTAGGGTATACTGGATGACCATAATGCGTAAATGGCACACCTGGAAGTGGTGGAGCATGTCTAGGGCCAGTAGGGGGCTCCAGCAGACGTGTTGTCACAGGAGGGATTCCTGTTTGCAGTACCGCATATGGCCTTGTAGGTGGCAACAGTGTTGTTCTGGTAAGGTGCTGTGGCATAGATGGCGTACTTGTACTGCTTGGATGTGCAGCAGTAGACATGACTGTGGCTCCTGAGTGAGATTGGGGAACCACATTCGATGTAGATACCACAGTATGATCTGGTGCAATTATGGTGTTTGCCAGAGGTACATTAAAGACAGGTGATGAGACTGTTTGTGGTAAAGGCTGGATACCTGCAGGTGGTCTAAGTGATGTCTGAGACACCCAAGGACCGTCAGAAATGATCTGTTCAGCTGGAAGAATCTTTATAGTGGAGGCAATAACTGGTGACTGAGTAGAGGGGTGCGGGAGAGAGTCTGACGGACGAGGTGGACTTAAATGTTCAAGCTGAGGTTGTGACGAAAGGCTGTCAGGTGAGCCTGGAGGCACAGAAGTTGTTGAACCAGAGTCTTTAATAAGCATGCAGGACACAAGCTTCGCTACCTCGAGTTCAGTCTCTGCTTGTTGCAGCTTACGCTGTCTTTCAAGATGCTAGGATAAAGCCTCCTTTGCTGTGAGGGCTTCCTCTTGCATACGCTGGGCTTCTTTAGCTTGAGCCTGTAGCCGCTGGTATTCTACGTCGGCCAGTGAGTCCTCCTCGACCTGCTGACGAAGACGGTTTAACTGCCTCTGTTTAATCTTCTCCTCCAAAATAGCAGTCTGGACACTAGAGAGTTCTGTTGGAAGATAAACGCCAGTGGAGGTAATAGAGCGCCTACTTGACCTGGAGTGAGAGCTTGCGCCGCTGTGAGACGTTTTCCTCGAGCTGCTTCTTAGGCGACTGGTACAGTGGGAAGACGCTTTAGGAGGAGGGTCCTCAGCGGATCGGTAGCCAACCTCATAATCATCAAGGTGAGAGGGCAAATTAGTCCTGCGGCGGGGTCTATCCATTGTCTCTGTTGTGTCACTTTCCGCTGGATCCATATTCGTTTGATATTGCTCTCAATCCGGCTCGAAGGACCATCAATGTAGTGAAGCCCCACTACGTTATAGATTTTATCTGGTTTAGGCAGCCAAATATGGATCAGATTCCGGTCAGAGAATTAGGAATGGAGAAGTGATCCTTTGTTATGAAGCATTTATTTTTAATCCAGATGCAGGTATGTAACTGTGAGATTATATGGGTGTGCATGTGCTGGGTAGGTAGTGCATGAACGCACGCATGACACGGAACACAGTCAGCAACATAAAGATGAACAGTCATCGACTACCGGTGTGCGTCACTAATACCGGGACACCAACAACAACAACAAAATATTCGTTCCTAGGACAGGCTTTCTAACAAACACTGAAATAAACTCAATCCACTCTCCTCAACAATAACGCAAATGCAAACACCGTCTACTACAACCCACGGTTTGGTTTCACTTTTATAAGAAATACAGCCGCCAGGTTTCAAACCCGTCAACACTGGATCGGACTGTCATAGCGGTCAAGTGGTTCACTGCCGGAGTGATGGGAAATGGGAAAATAAAGAATAAATAAAGAAAATAATTTTCAAAGACCAAGAACAACTTACCTCAAGATGCTTTTTCAGATTAGATGTTAAAGCCCATATAAGTTTTGTTGCAGGTAGACATAGCTTGCATTGCACTGCGATGTACGTCCTTTTTCTTTTTTATGAGTAAAATTTTCTTTGAATTTCCACGAATTTATGCGCTGTTTTCCCGTCCATTTTTTTATGCGATTGCAGGTCTACACTCTCTAACTGAACAGGCTGCGCGCTTTTTTTTTTTTTTAAAGAGACAGAGTCGGAAAATATTCGACAGCTTACGTTAATATTAATAAATAAATTACATTAAAATTCAAAGTAATCACTTTGGTAATCTAAAATACTTTTTGAATGTAACTGTAATTTGATTACCATCAATTTAAAATTTAACTCTAACGAAATACAGTTACTCATTACTAAATACTTTTAAATTAATTTAAATTAATTTACTAAATACGTATTTAAAATTTTGCATTTTAAATACGTAACATAGTTACATGTATTTCATTACTCCCCAACCCTGGCCATATCATCCTGTAGCCTAAGACTGGTTGCTCACTGAGGCTAAGCAGGGTTGAGCCAGGTAAGTACCTGGATGGGAGACTCCTGGGAAAACTAGGTTGTTGCTGGAAGAGGTGTTAGTGAGTCCAGCAGGGGGTGCTCACCCTTATTTAGAACACTGAGGGGATGTTCCGAAATAATCAATAATATAACTAAGTAAAGAATTAAACTAATATAAATAGGACACTTTAAGGGATTTTTTATACTTTACATACTAAATAGATTTGAATGAAGATCAGTATCCTGTTAATAAAATCAAGGCAATGCACATTGCATACAGAGGACACCGTTTCCTGTGAATGAGCTTCTAATATTTTCAGTGCATTAAGATAAAGTCACTGGCCTCATGTTGGGAAACGTGAAGTGTTACAAAATCCACAGTTGATTTGATTAGGGTACGACCTCAGTTTGCAAACACTGCAGGTATTTGAACTCCTCCTCCAACTCAAAGCCATACAGATCTTTAGTTGCAATCTGCCCTCTCCCTTAAATCAATCATCTACTGATTGCTGTCATTGTGGGGCCACTGATAAGAGTGAGTGGAAGGGGCCTGTGATGTTGATTGAGACTCAATCAGGTCGTAAATAGCCAATCAGGAGAAGGGAGAGGGGTTTGTGGCTTTTAAATGACATATAAATAAGCTTCCGTGGCACATCTAGTTTTGTTGCTGTGTTTGGAAGAACGACCACAGCTCCACCATGAAGCAGTGTGTGGTATTAATGATGGCCTTTCTGTGTGTCCATGGGGCTCCTGTGGATGTTTTGCCCACAGGATCCTGCCTAGATCCTGTAGCTAGGGATGTGGAAATGAGGCTTCATGAAGCACCGAGGCTTCACCCTGACTGTTTCGGGAAAAGATTCGAGGCTTCGCGAGTGTCATGAACAGCGCCATCTGGTGCTTATTTGAAATAAAGCAGGCAGAAGCCTGTGAAAGAAGCTCTGTCAGATGAAGCAAACACAACACACTCCATCGTTTCAATGCTATGTGTACAAATAAAAGCTTTATATGTTTGTGTTTAATGTATCCAGAAAAAAATAAAAATAATTTACCCATAAAGTGTGACAATAAAATATGATATGAATGTATATGATTCAATAAGATCTAACATAGGCTTACTCTCTCTCACACACACACACACACACACACACACACACAAAAGGACATTATGTGATAGGATCATTGTGGATAAATATTAGCGTGTGTCCGCGTGAGAGATCTATCTCTCACCTATGATCGCAGTACACCCACGATATCATCCTAAAGCAGAAGGATGTTATCAAGAATGTAAATCCTTCCAAGGGCGTGACGATTATATCGAAGTTATGTTCGAATATGAATGACGGGATGGAGACACTTCTGTTGCTGTGTATAAAAGAGAAGCAAATTTCCCTCGACAGGTATTTCGTTAAAATGTCTGAGTCAAGTGAAAGTGAAAGTGGGGGGTAGTCAGGCGAAAAAAAGCTAAGAAAAGTGATCAAAAGAATACAAATCGAAAAACTCAAAACATTAATATACAATAGAAAAGTTTAAAAAGAAATACGTAAGCTAAGTTATGTTAATTTAAGTTATGTAGTGCTAGTGCAAGGTACGATACAGCAGGGGCGTAGCCAGAATTTTATTTTTGTGGGGGCCCAGTTTAAAATGAGGAAGCCTGAGCATAACGCAATCGGCAGGATTCGAACCTGCGCTGGGAAACCCCAAATGATTTCTAGTTCGTCGCCTTAACCTCTCAGCCAAGACTATTGTTGATATTGTGGCTGCGTTGGGATCGTCTTGTGCGGCGGGCAATATGTGTTTTCACTTTAGTTCTCACAGTCGGGATTTTAAACCATTGCAAATCTGAGGGGGCCGCACATGTAAGTGAGGGCTACGCCACACTTACATGTAGCCACGTAGCTACGCCACTGCGATACAGAATCAAGTGTCTCCATATAACCCCCCCCCCCCCCCCCCGCATCTGCCTCTACTGTCTGTAAAAACTTATAATTAAAAACACATTTTACTTGATATCACACATGTATCACATTGTATACATGTACTATAATTGTGTGTGTGTGTCTATATCAATAAATAAAATATATATATATATATATATATATATATATATATATATATATATATATATATATATATATATATATATATATATATATCATGTTTTCCCATAAGAAATACTAGAAAACAAATTAATTAAAATTACATATATGTGTGTGTGTGTGTAATGTATTGATTCTATATATTACATATATTTACTCTCCTCACAAAACCAGACTGAGTCAACAAGGACTCGTTAAGGAAGATCTGGGGGTTTGAAGCTTCTGACACGCAAAGTGAAACGCGCAGGTGATTTGACAGAAAGTGAGGCTTCATTTGTCATCGATCACGTGACTCGGGGAAACCAATACACACCCCGATACAGCGCTTCATTTCAAATTGTGTCACATGAGCGATACGCGCATCGAAGCTTCAGTGTCATACGTAACATCACTACCTGTAGCAATCAATGCTGCCACTGAAGCCCTGAACCAAATCAATCTGGATCGCACTGAGGGCTACATTTTTAGGCTGGATCATCTCAGCAATGTGCATCAGATGGTGCATGTGAGTCTATTTGGAGTTCTTGTGTTCTAATGGATACTTTTAAATTAATTTAAAAGTCATTTAATCAAAAATACTTGTCCTATTTCCTGTGTCTATCTAAAGGGATGCAATGGCTTCTTTTTTACATAATGTTTGACAAACATCTCTTTAATCTGTTTTTAGGGTGAAACGGGGATTGTCTTCCATCTCAAATTTTATGTTTTGGAGACCAATTGCCATGTCCTCAGCAAGAAAATATGGAGTAATTGTGAAATCCGAAACCCTGCAGAGTACCCAGTATGGTTTTGCTAATCCACAAAAACTAAAATAACTTAATTATGTTTCTTCATCACTTTAATACCCTTTTCATGTGACAGGCCTATGGACAGTGCAAAGCCGTTATGTACATGAACGGAGAACACGGAGTTGTCCGTCTGTACAAATATAGATGTACCGTTAGGCCAGGTAATAATCCGTTACCAAATAGCTGGGTTTCATCATCAAATGGCAACAGAAGGCAAATGCAATAACATTTGTTTTTCCTTGAAATTTGCTTGACAGTGCCTGCCTCCAAAATCAGGGAACGGTGCCCAGATTGCCCTGTACAGCTCCCTCAGAATCACAAAGAAGCCCTGAAAATAGTGAAGATGGGCATGGAGAGATACAATAACGAGAGTGCGCTGGCTAACTACTTTGTTCCACTGAACATTACAAGAGTTTCTGTTCAGGTAAGTGTGCAAGTAACTAAACCTGAGGTAGATTTGTCTTTCTTATAGAAAGCTTCACTAAATTGTGTATGGATTTGGTCTTTGTATATGATACATTATTATTTGTCTTTATAGTTTGGTTTTGGAAGATTCTACAATGTGGAGTTCACCATCCAAGAGACTGTCTGCTCTTCCAAAACCGCTATAGCTAATATTTCCAAGTGTGAGGTCATGGCATGTGAGTTTGGGGTAAGTGACCAGATTATTCTAGAAGATATGCCAGTGTATGGGAGGCACACCAACAGTACACCTTTTGGATGTGTCCCTTATCTGCTCCATATATTTCTTGTCTTGGGAGTCTCTACCAACAAGCTGAGTTGAATCAGGTGTCTTTTAATTGGGAAGAGTTGGAAAACCTGTAGTGTTGCTGTACCTCCAGGAACAGGGTTGGGAAACGCTGGGATATGCTTAAATGTGCAGTCATCTGCTGTATTTGTCTTTGCAATTTAAAAGCAATATTTATCAAATATGTTCCTGTTCTTTCACTTAGCACAAAGGATTTTGCACAGCCTCTCACTCAATCTCAGTCTTTGCTGGCGAGCATTTCCGTGTTCAGTGTAAAATCTTTGAACCAGAGGTAAGCTTATCCATTTTCAATAGTGTTTGTGATCAAAATAAGCCACTTTTCCTAAAGGGGCAAATACCACTTGCAGGAAGGGCTTTCAATAAAATGGCTGTTAATTTACAATTGGATCTCTGTGGTACTGATGCGTGACTCGGGAAAACCATGCACTGGACGTGACCTAATTTTATTGCGTCAACAATCTACTTTAAGCAAATCGTAGCATATTTTTTCCTAGCTTATCCGTGGTATGTTAAAATGCAGCAATGACTGCCAATATAGCTAGCTGGTCTTTTGGCTTCTTAATTGTTTAGCTTTTTGTTTCCTGTGTTACTTAGGCGACTGAAGAGCAGAAGAAAAAACACTTAATTGGCGGCGAACTGGATCACAGCCACAGTAACACAACTGCCTCGTCTTCTGGACATGAGCATGACTCCACCAAAGACCATGAACACAGCGAGGGCCACAGGCACACACACTCTGACGATCATGACCATGTTCACACCAATCACTCCAAAGCCCATGAGCACGCTCCGGACGAGTGGAGCACCATCACCACCAGTACACTCACAAAACCGAAGAGACCCATGAACACGACCATGAGCTGGTCCTGGACCACGAGCACAAACACAGACACCTCCATGAGCATGAACACCATCACCACGAGCATGCACTTCAAACCCCAGTGAGGCGCCCTGATGGGATGGTCAATGTCCTTCCTCCTATGGATGAGCCCATGACCCTTCCGTCCTTCCCTGACGAGCCTTCTGCCGGTCCAGAGCCGGCCTCCACCCTCCCTGACCCCCAGATACCAGGACAGAGGGAACCCACCATCCTACCCTTCCCAAGCACCCTGTACCCTGACTGTCCTGCTCCGTTCTACACTGCAAATGGAGTCCTCCTGCAGATCATCAGTGAGGATCCGCTTTTTAAAACTGTTGCATAGAGACCTTCGAACACTTAAGTGCAATAAAATGTTTTTGGAAACGATTGTTGCTTATGTGATTAAACTTATACATTTGGCAGGTGATTTTATCCAAAAATGACTTCCATTTGCATTTAAGGAACACATTAACATTCTAATAAGGTCTTGCTTTTCCTCAGCTTTCTTTTCAAATATACAGCAGCAACATTTATAAAAGTGTGGCAACATTGAAAAAATTTAACTCTGCTGAACCAAAGCCTCTATCTTTTTTCACAAGTTCAGTAACATTTCATATTTTTCTGCAGGCTAATTGCATTTACAGATTTGTCTTGTTACATGACTCTGCATTGATTCGCATTCTCATGCATTGCTAAACTACTTGAAGGTTATGATATGGACAAGTTTAATTTTTTTTATTCTACTGGCAGTTTCTCTAATTTAACAATGCTGAGGATGGACAGCAACTGTGAGGATAAAGGGAGTGCAGGGAATTCAAGAGCAGAATGTGCCAAATTTGCGCATTGGCCTTGGTGCATCATGGCCTCCCAATCATCCTCACATATGCTGATATGCTTCATTGCTACACCAATATGGTGAGCGTTCTGGTGCAATATGGCTGCCGTTGCATCATCCAGGTGGATGCTGCACATTACTGGTGGTTGAGGAGATTCCCCCTTCCTGTAAAGCATAATTTTAGAAACATTCATTTTATTTAAAGCTGCTTTGAAACTATGTACGGTGTAGTTCACTTATCTCGACCTCCGTTAACTCAGCAACCCTGTTATGTCGACGTTTTTGAAGTAGAACTACCAAATTCCCTATTTGTCTGAGAATTTTCTTATCGGTTATATCAATTATTTTATGTCACCGAACCCTAATATCTCGAGCACAAAAGAGGGACAAATTCGTCACTTAACATGGGTTATCTCGATCCCGTGACTAAGGATCGTACCTAGTTCACAGGGCATATGCATGCCATGACCATTTTTGGTCTTTCCGGTTCTTCTGGATGCATTTGCCCAGTCAAATCATGATTTTACAGGGCACGCTAGTTTGTGTGGTCATGTCATAAGGGTCGTATGTTGTGTAATTGATTTCATGTTATATAATTGTGACCTCGAGCACTTTTGTGATATACACAATGCTTCGTTGATTATTTTTCTTCTTTAAAAATAGTTTCTTTACGTTAGTCTTCTCTTTCTTTCACAGCGCGTCGTGTATTGATGCGCATGCTGTTTTCATTGCTTCAGAGTCCTCAAACTTATTTGTGTTACTCCAGTGATCCAATAAATGACATTGATGGGGCGAATGCTGGTGTTCAATAGTGATTACGAAATTACACAACGCAGATTACACACCTACAGAGACGCAGGACTTCACAGATTATATTGATATCGACAAAGACGTCGTTACTGATAGAGGCTTTTGTTTTCAAGCAGACCGTTAAAGGCTAAAAACAACAAAGCATTTTAGACTTTGTAAAGAAACCATAGTAACCGCGTGTACAATACTTTCAGAACTCTGTCCGAGTGAAATGACTGTGTTATGAGTTACGAATGTGTTTATGTGTGTTGTGACTGTTTATGCTGTGAGCGAAATTGTTTTTGCAATGTTGGAGAATATAATTAAAGGTTTGTATCGAGAATCTAAAGTGTTTTTATTGTATACTGTTGAATCTCTGCTGTTAGTTGTTGCACAAATGCCTTTTGTTGTTAGCAAACATATACAGTGTATGTACATTTTTATAGCATGCCAATCGCTTCATCAAACAAATCGCCATATTGGCTTTTGGTTATCTCTACGCTTTCTCTCTATAACATTCTCATTTCTGTGCTCTCAGTTTTTACACTGTAATAATCTGACCTTTATGTTGAACATAAAAGCTGCTGGCATCGGACCGCAGGGAGGCAGCGTGAACTTTGATTCAAATATTGTACCCACAACATGTTCCACATTAGCTCTGCCCTACTGCATGTGCAAGTGACACTCTGGATCTAACCAATTCCAGGCATGGGGCCTACAATAAGTGTTTAAGGTCTGGTGTTTAAACTCTAAAGTGTTTAAACTCCTTGACTTACTTCTCTGGCTATATCAAAAACCTCTTGCAACAGCCGACAAAAGAAACACCTTCCTTGAATTCCTTCAGCTTAATTAAAAGACTGTTCTCTCCTTCAGGAAATTGTTTAATCACACTTTTGCATTCGTTACAAATGTTGCAAGTTCTGATTTCACATTGTGGAAGGAGCAGCTCTGAACTTCATCACCTTCATTCTTAGGCCACTTTGCTGGAAACCATATCCTTCATGTCCTGGGGGGTTTCCAGAAAGCAGGTTATGTGACATATCCAGGTGTGTTTAAGTTAGCATGTTTAAGTTAACCAAAAGTTGTAACTCAACGTTCGGTTCCAGAAACAGGTAACTTTCAGGCTAAGTTTCAAACCATAGCAAGTTACTCTCTGAACATAACCTGATCCAGATCAGCTTCTGTTTGAGGGTTAATTTAGGTCAAACCCATTCAGTATATGAGTGCACTATTGATGAGGATCCAGTGGGCATGACAGGTTGTGTGATAGATAGATAGATAGATAGATAGATAGATAGATAGATAGATAGATAGATAGATAGATAGATAGATAGATAGATAGATAGATAGATAGACAGACAGACAGACAGACAGACAGACAGACAGACAGACAGACAGACAGACAGAATCAGAAATCAGAATTAGAATCAGAATCAGAATCGGAAGAAGAATCAGAATCAGAATCAGAAAGAGCTTTATTGCCAAGTGTGCTTGCACACACAAGGAATTTGTCCTGGTGCTGAAGCTTCCAGTGCACATATACAACACAACATGAGTTTCACGAGTTCACACTTGCCAATGTTTCAGGAATGGTAAAGGTATGCGTATTTGGCGTGCTGTCCGAGGAGAGGGCTCCGAGGCTGGATTGGTGATGGAAGATTGAAGATGTAGATGAAGTGGCCTTTTTCTTGTTAGGTTGGTCTTGCTTTGATTGATGAAATAAGTAGAAGTAGAAATTGTAGGATGTACTTTTGGGTTAAAGCTGGATGTGACGGTGAGTTCTGAGCATCTGAGGAATCCGGAAGGCCAGGATGAACATAGCATCACTGCTGCGTCAGTGGGATATTTTTCCCTTGGCTGACTCCTGCGGGAGTGTCACTTCTGCAGCAGTGGATAATTAGAGAGAACTGGCTGAGCATTGCTGCTGTGGCAGTGGAGGATTGAGAGACCTGGCTCCTTTGGGAGCGTCACTGCTGTGGCAATGGAAAGCAGTGGCCATGAAGTTGTAAGTGGGGAGGAGCTGATGCTTAACAGAGTTTGAAGAGCTTGTTTGGTGTGTGATCTGTGTGATCTGATGTGGCTCTTGAAAGCTTCTGAAGACCAGCAGCGCAATGCATGTATTTGCTGTTGGGAAAGGCCTTTTGTGCAGCCGTGGTTGCTGCGCCTATGCAAAATTAATGGCTGGATAAATAGTTTGTTGGGAATCCGGTTTGGAGTAGCGTAGCTTTAAGAAGTTTGGAACCGAAACGTGTTATGGGGTTGGAATCGTCTATGGAGAGTAGGTCGGGATGAGAGTTTAGCCTGCGAGTTTCTGAAATGGAAGTAGGCTAGGAGGGTTTGATATGGTTGGATTGGTGATGGAAGATTGGAGAAGTAACTAACTCTTGCGGGAGTGCCGGGGAACATCATTGCTGCAGCAATAGAAATGTAAATAGAAGCATAGCATAGCATAGAATCTGAGGAAATTGAAACCAATATGGCTCGATCATGGCGTTGAGTGGTCGGACAACATTTGGGTGGAATCTTTGGCAGAGAGTAGGGATATGGATTTCCAACGTAATTGGTTGTCTGGTGTCTGAGCTGGTGGGTTGAGTTCTTGAGATACCTCTGATGAGCAGAGGATTAAATTTCAGCAGAGGGAAGTAGATTTTACCTAGGTAACTCATGGTTAAGCTGGCTTGGAGGTTCTTGGTGTTGTTGAAATGTAATATGAATCGGTGGTGGTGGATAGAGACAACGTGAAGCGGATTATATGTGGAGTGGTAAGTTTAAACTCTTCCACTCCACATGTAATCTTCCAAAATGTGTGGTTTGAAGAGAAAAGGCTTGAAGAATGGAAATTTAGAGGCGTCAAGAAATATCAACTCTGAATATTGATATAGTGGTTGGGAATGGGTCCGCCTCTGGTGGCAGCAGCCTTAACTTCAGTGAGGATTTGTGATCTACTGTTGTTGGCGACAGGGGTGGTTCCAAGCAGGAGTGTTTGTGGAATGGCATGAGCATTGCAGAGAACAGGATGAAAGGAGATTTAACATGGTGGAGAGAATTAGGTGGAAAAAGGCCAGGGCCGAAGCCACTTGCGGAGGCAACCTCACGCTTGGGTTGACACCTGGAGAGAGACAGAAGGAGTAGAAAGGGATAATAAAACAGAGTTTCTGGGCCTGTGCCGCTAGCGGAGGCAGCCTCACGCTAGAACCGAATGGTAGGGCTGCAGGCCAAAAATAAGGGAAAGGTTAGGTATGTGCTTCTGTGCTGAGCCTGCACCGCTGGCGGAGACAAGCTCATGCTTGGAGGGCGCCGTGTGTCACTAAAGCTGGCATGTGAGGTGCAGTGCTGGAAAGCTGCAGTGTGCTGCTGCTGCAACTTAACGCTTGAAGATCTGGTCTTGCAAGGGAGAGAGATGAAGATTTTGGGAGCGAAGGTTTGAGGCTCTTTGAAGGTAGAGTGAATTTGGAGATGGTACACTGACTGGAGCGAGACCTGTATTCTAGTTAGTTTTGCTTTGGTCGTTCTCCTTTCACTATTGATGCAAGTGCTGAGGTGTTGTAGGAAGTTGAGTAAGAAGATGGCGGATGTCTTGATGGTGGAGGTAAGTGTAAGCCTTGGCGTCATAGGGTGCAATGACCGCGTGGTGATCTTGGAAGCTCGGTTGTAGTGTTTTCTTGGGCTTGGGAGCTCCTTTCATCAGTGGGATACGGCAAAGGAACTTGAGAGAGGAAGTTTTCATCATCAAACAAGTACATCTCAATCTTGGACATTGTGGCGAAAAGGCGGGGCATCACATGATCGCCTGCTGAATTCCAACACGTTGGCTGGCGCTGAGCCAGAGAAAGCGCTCAAAACTTGTTGCTATTCAGTGTTTTCAATCTCTTGAAGATTATTTACAGTAATAACAAAACACCACTTTGGTTTGTAAAATACACTAATTTCCATAAATTATATAACCTTTCAATTATAAAATTGACAGGGAGTTTAATTTATATCAGATGCATGTTGCATATTTAATGACTAAATACACTTACTTACCTGTTGGAATTCAGAATATCAAAATTGATAATCATAGACATAGATTTGAATAGATCATTCAAATATCACAGACTTATAAGACTTAAGGATTGAAGACAGTGAAGGCAGTGAATTACTTTGAAATAAGAAGTGCATTTCGTTTCTTTTCCAGAGAGTCCACTTAATAGGTGATTAAGTTGAATCATCCAGGCAGTGTTTTCAATGAGTTCTTGATTCATATGTGGGCGGCTGAGCGCGCGATCAGACTGTAATGCTTGAGCTGCAAGGTGGCAACGCGTTAGTTTAAAACAGTCACATTTCAGACGTGGATTCCCCAAAACAGTAGCATCAAGATGGCACAAACTGCTTGTGATTTAGCGTTTGCTGAAATCAAAGCGCCGGGAGGATTACAGCTACTCTTGTTTGTGTGAGCTGACGGAGAGAGAGTGTGAGCTGAAACTGCAGCGCGGTTTGCCGAGGGCCCGCGGCGGCGGCCTGGCGCTGGTGGAAAGCCCGTTCCTTGCGGGAAGAGCTTGCGGCTCAACCAGCTTTATGAATGCGGATGTTTGAATGCGGGATCCGTTTGTGTGGTCTGGCACCCGTGATGAAATGCCGAGGGTGATATAATATAGTCAGCATGGTGTTAGGCGGATGAGAATCGCTCCAGATTCCGGAGGTTTTCATATAAAATCCATCTAACGTGTAGAGCTCGATTCTGGCTGTATCGTGACCGGAAGGTGGAGCCGTATGCCGCAAAACTGTCCAGCTGCCGTAAACTGTCGAGGAATGTAGGTGAGTCGAACAAGGCTATATATACATGCTTCCTCTCATGCTGATAAGATGAGGTGTAATTGCTGATGATGAGTTGATTGCTTTCATCCTTGGACGTGCTCCTCCCGAACTTTGTTAATTAAACATCATTTAGCAAGCATTACATAGCAAACAACAATAAATAACATACACAGTACACGCGGTCACATGATGGGATTTTTGTATGGAGTGGGAGAGGAGATAAGGACAGGCAGACGGATGGAGGGGGGGCTGGGATCGGGATCAGGGTGTGTATGGTGCGAGTCAGACCGAGATTGTGTTTGTGTGAGAATGAGAATGTCAGCCATAACAGCCGTCTGCATCGTTTTTTCTTTCCCTGCGCTCTGTCCAGCATTTTATCTCTGGTCCATAACTTCAGATGTTTTCGAGTTCAGTTCTATGGTTTGTCCTTGATGGGAGATAAGGCAGTATAGAGAACAATAGCAGACCAAGCTGTCAGGCTGACCTCCCAACCGAGAGATAGGTACAAGTGAGTTAATTTTTGGACAGGACTATGGACCGGAGTCCAGAGTATTGCACTTAAAGGCGGCTGGGGGAGGGTAATTCAACTGTTCAAGAGGGAAATGGCCCGTGGAAAGAAACTGTTCCTGTGCCTAGATGTTCTAGTGGCCAGTGATCGTAGTCACCGTCCTGACGACAACAGTTCAAACAGAAAGTCTGTGGTGATTTTACCTGCTCTCTTCTTCACTCTGGAAGAGTACAGGTCCTGGAGGGCTGGTAGGGAAGCACCAATAATCCTCTGTGCAGTCCAGGTTGTGCGATGTAGTCTCCCGATGTCAGATTTGGTAGCTGAACCAAACCAGACAGTGATGGAGGTGCACAAAACAGACTCAATGACGGCCGAGTAGAACTGTATCAGCAGTTCCTGTGGGAGGTTGAGCTTCCTCAGCTGATGAAGGAAGTACAGTCTCTGCTGGGCCTTTTTTACAATAGAGTCAATGTGATTGTCCCACTTCAGGTCCTGAGAGATGGTGGTGCCCAGGAACCTGAATGACTCCACTGCTGCCACTGTGATGTTCATGATGGTGAGTGGAGGTAGAGCAGGGCTGTTCTTCCTGAAGTCCACTATCATCTCCACCGTTTTGAGCGTGTTGAGCTCAAGGTTGTTATAACTGCACCAGGCAGCACGTTGTTCAACCTCCAGTCTGTAAGCAGACTCATCACCGTTTTGGATGAGGCCGATGACGGTGGTGTCGTCTGCAAATTTCAGGAGCTTCACAGAAGGGTCTTTAGAAGTACAGTCATTGGTGTACAGGGAGAAGAGCAGTGGGGAGAGAACACACTCCTGGGGGGCACCAATGCTGGTAGTGAGAGTCCTGGATGTGAGTTTCCCCAGTCTCACTCGCTGCTGCCGGTCTGTCAGGAAGCTGATGATCCACTGAGAGATTGAGGATGGCAAGGAGAGCTGGGTCAGTTTAGCTGTAAGAAGATCAGGCATGATGGTGTTGAAGGCCGAACTGAAGTCCACAAATAATATCCTTGCATAAGTCCCAGGTCTGTCGAGATGTTGCAGGATATAATGCAGTCCCATGTTGACTGCATTATCCACAGACCTTTTTGCTCTGTAGGCAAATTGAAGAGGATCCAGCAAGGGTCCAGTGATGTCCTTCAGGTAGGCCAGAACCGGTCTTTCAAATGACTTCATGACCACAGATGTGAGAGCGACAGGTCTGTAGTCATTAAGTCCAGTGATTTTGGTTTTTTTGGGGGACAGGAATGATGGTGGAGCGTTTGAAGCAACGGGGAACTTCACACTGCTCCAATGATCTATTGAAGATCTGCGTGGGTGTGAGGTGTGAGATTGGGTTTCTCAAACCTGCAGTAAAAAGTATTCAGCTCATCGGCCAGATGTTGATTCTCAGCAGGTTGGGAGGATGGTGGCTTGTAATTGGTGATATTCTTCAGGCCTGACCAGACAGCAGCAGGGTTGTTAGAAGAAAACTGGTTTCTCAGCTTTTCAGAGTAGCTTCTTTTAGCAGCCTGGTTGTACAAGACCCCACCCCCCCTTCTGTAAGCGTCCTCTTTGGCATGGCGAAGCTGTTTAAGTTTGCCAGTAAACCATGGTTTATCATTAGGAAATTATAAGAATGTCATGGTAGGAATGCTTGTATCCTCACAGAAACTGATGTATGATGTTACAGTATCTGTGAGCTCATCCAGATCAGTGGTAGCAGCTTCAAAAAGCTACAGTCTTTTTTGCAGGTTTAGCTGATTTTAGTTTCTGCCTGTGGGATGGTATAAGATGAACCACACAGTGATCAGAAAGCCCCAAAACTGCCCGTGGGACGGAGTGATATACATTCTTTATTGTGGTGTAGCAGGGGTCAAGAATATTACTGTCTCTGGTGGGACATATAATGTGCTGTCTGTATTTTGGCAGTTCACAGGAGAGATTTGCTTTGTTAAAATCCCCAAGAATGATTAAAAGAGAGTCTGGATACTTTTGTTCAGTCTCAGCTATTTGTTCAGCCAGCTGTTGTAATGCCGCGCTGACACACGCGTCTGGAGGAATGTAAGCATAAACGAGAATAAACGAGGAAAACTCCCACGGTGAATAGAAAGGTTTACAGTTTATGAAGTGGGTCTCAAGGTTAGGAGAGCACATCTTCTTCAGCGTTGTTATATCTGAACACCAACTTTCGTTGATGTAGAAACACAAACCTCCACCTCTCGTTTTCCCGGTTAGTTCCGTGATGCGATCTGCTCGGAACAGCTGGAAACCCGGAAGATGCAGTGCATTGTCCGGTGTGGCTTCACTCAGCCAGGTTTCAGTGAAGCGCAGTGCAGCAGAGTTGGAAAAATCCTTGTTAATCCGGGTGAGGAGAAGCAGTTCGTCCGTTTTATTAGGAAGAGAGCGGAGATTAGCAAGATGAATACTGGGAAGAGGAGTGCGGAAGCCGCGTGTGCGGAGTTTCAGACAGACAGACAGACAGATAGATAGATAGATAGATAGATAGATAGAT